>VZTX01024475.1:42127-67240 GCA_013400915.1 Pardalotus punctatus
TGGGATGGGATGGGATGGGATGGGATGGGATGGGCTTTGAGGTCTCTTCCCACCCAAACCATTCCCTGATTCTGGCATTCTGGGATGATCACACCTGGGTAACTCCCTGCTGCACAGCAGCTGCAGGGCAACCTTGCTCTTCCACACCTCCCAAATATTGATTCTGGAATGCCAGGGAGAGTAAATACATTATGGAATTAGGGAGATGGAAAAGTAGCAGAAGGCTGCAAGAAATGCAGCTGATCAAATGGAGGAGAGAACAAATATAAGAGGAAAGTTGGCAAGATCGGCCTTTTGTTAAGTGCTAAACAGCCTCCGAATGATCTGTTCTGCACCATCAGCACAGCACATTTGATCACTTTGAACAAAGCTTTTAGACTTTTAAGTATCTAAGATGGGATATTGAAAAGTATTTTGTAAAATCTCATTTTGAAAGAAAATATTTAGGTATATTCCTATCCTGAATACTGATTCATTTCTGCTGTGGGCTGTATCTCTCTACCTTATTTATTTAAACCAGAATTCACAGGGATGGAGAATTTTTTGTTTCATTTTCAGAGCATATGGGACAATGTTCTTGACTTCCATTAACACTACTGTATAATTACATATTAGATTTGAAACTAATATATAAATGAATAACTTACTAAATAAATTATTTATATTGAGGTAATAAAAACATTCTTATAGCACCCTGAGCAGAGATATGGGAATGCAAGAGCAACTCTTCATGGATAAATGTATAACCACATTTCACATAAACTACAAAAACCAATAAATTAAATAAAAACCAACAAGAGAAAGCATGAGCTGACAAAGACAGCAGGGATATCTACGGGGCTGGGATAATGAGGATTTAGAACCACTGACAAAGTTATTAACCTGGCCAAAGCAAACTACATTTCAGAAAAGGGATACTCTGAAAAGCTCCAGTGTGTTCACATCCTACACGGCAATCCAAGACTGAATGTTTGCGTTTCAAACTCATTATTTTAAGAGCTGGAAAAGCTGAGATTTAGAAGATCTCTTACATTATTCCCTGTCAGAAAATTTCTGGTAAAAACCTGCTTCCATACAAAATGTATGCAGATTTAGCTAAAATGACCAGTGGGATCACTGATACCTGTTACAAGAATAGCTTTTCAAAAGAGGGATGCCCTCCTATGGTGTTATTTCTACAGTAAAACATGTTAAACATTAAGTTCAAATGTCAGGTTGGCTCAGCCTGAGCTAAAGTTTAGCTCTGAGTAGTTTCCAGCTCTTGTGCAATGTCACAGCACTAAAAGCCTTCATTTTCATGCCCATGTGGAAGCCACCCAGCCCTCCTGACACAAAGAGTGGACAGGAAAGTTGTTCATTCCTGCTGAACATGACAACTGTGCTAAAATGACACTGGGCTCTTCCTTAAATCCACAAGAACGGGAATTCCAGAAGAGAGGCCCTTGACTGAGGCCGTGGGACAAAGCACTCCAAGGCACAAGGTATGAGAAATGCCCTGCTCTTGCAAAACACAAGTGCTAAAGATCAAGTTCCAAAGAGAAGAAGAACCAAACTCCACTTGTCCAGTGAGATGCCTGAGATAAGAAAAGCTAATTCCAGTATCTCTGAGGGGCAACACACACATCCCTCCAGAGCAGTTTCCCAGGGAGAGCTGCTCATGCCGGAGCCAGGCGGAAACCCCGGACTTTGAATGACTCAACATTGCCATTTGATTAAGCCAGCTCCCACTACCTGACCATATTCCTAATTTTTTCATTAGACAGCACCAAATCCAGCCTGGAATATATGCATAAACCTCCAAGAATGGTAAACTTCACTGCCCATCAATTTGTGCTGCTCAGACCTTCCCCGGGGCCGAGTGAAACACGTAAGGGATCGATGTCAGAGATGTATTTGTGACCACTTTGGGATCTACTTTCCAAAACAGAAATGCAACTTGCAGAAAACATTCCCATTTTAATAAGCAATGGTGCACACTAACAGAGCCCTAGAAATAGTTTTACAATTGAAACATTACACACAGTAACCGCTATTTATACTTCAATATGTCAGCCTTAAATATTTACTTTTCCACTCACTTAGTTTACATGGTGTGCCAGCAAAGCACTTTCTTGCATCATTTAAAGAGCTTATAGAAATTTAAAAATATCAGAGCAATAAGGAAAAGTATTACAAAATAATTCATGTTCAGTGATGAGGCAAAACGTATTTGCTACTTTATACAAAAATTAATTTCATGCAGAGATGCACGGTTTTTACAAGTAATTAGGTACTTGTATTATTCATTCTGATTAAAAAATAAATACTTTTTTATAAAAGCAAACTGTGTTGAACTTTAAACTCTGTCCAGGCTTTCCATTGCTACATGGAGACCATTCATCAGCTGGCAGCATTATGTTATTGCCCTGCCCCATGGGCTCTGAAAAGCCAGTAAGTTCAGAGTAAGTAACTGTTTATAGGTAGAGCTGCACATCACACAGCTGTACCAGCTGTTACTGGACATTTTTCCCAGAAAGCAAACGGGCTGGGCAGCTGTATTTTGACAAGAAAAGTTGTTTCCTTTTATGGCCCAAAGTCAGTGGCTGTGGTCTGGGGTGGGAAGGCAGCGGGCAAGCACCCCGTGCTTCATCCAGCAGCACTGTCATCCCTGGGCCAGCTGTTCTTCCCAGAGTCACCCTGGTGAGACCCTTCCAGCATTCACTTATTTTCAAGTGCAGAAGAGACACTCCAAATAGGATATTGTAGTATCTACTTTCCCTTTTGCTCTGTTTTAGGTCCCATAAACTCAGAGTTTAAACAAACTACTTGGATTGAAAAGCATTTATGGGCACTTCCCAGCCCATTGGACTTGGGGTCCTCTCCTGCAAAGGAACCAAGACAGGGCTCTGCCACTTACTTTTCCATTTGTATATTTAAATTTTTGCACCATTAAATCCAGCTAAAATGGATTTTGAAGAACAAATGGCTTGGAAATTCACCACCGATTCATCAACACTGAGATTGCACAATGTCCCACATCACGGCCCATATAAAATTAAGAGGATGACTATGACCGTTTCCAATCAAGTTTTTGGCTGTTTCTTTGGGAATTCTGACCTTATGGGCACTCAAGCTGGACAACTGCAAGGGAGAAAACAAGAGAGTAGAGGAAGTGGGAAAGCCCTGCAGCAGATGAGCTGCAGATAGATGAGGAACACCTGTCCAGGTGCAGATCTGCTGAGGAAATTCCCAACCAGCCCACCTCGGCCACTTATTCCCATTCCTTCATTTACTCCCTTTGCTTCAGATTTTCACTCCTTCAGTTGTATCAAACACAGAACCAGCCCTTTTTTGTGGCTTTAATCTCAGAATGGAAACCTGGAAGGAAAGACTGAAAGGAAGGAAAGGGCAATGGGGAAAAGTAAGAAGCTGGAGGCATGGAAGAAAAGCATTTCTGTGAAGAAGATAAAACAAATTTTCCAAAGGGTAAATGGAAATTCAACAATTTTAATCTACATGGAAAGTGGAATGCCAAGAAATTAGGGCTGAACACTGTCTGCATCATATTGCAAACAGCAAAGCCTCACTACCACCCCCACTTAAAAATCCTAATCTAACTTGTGCTTTTTTCTAAAACAAAGCAAAACTGGTATTTTGATGAAGGCAAACTCCAAGGAGCACTTCACAACCACTGCACCAGCAGAGAAGAACCAGCCTCTTAAACTGGATGCACTTTCCCATGTGGTTCCTTACTTTAATTTGAATAAAAGTTATGCTCATGAGAGGAGAGGGGGAGAACCAGCAAAGAAAGGTGAAAAACCAGAGTGCGGGAGAGCAGCAGGAACAGAGGGATGCAGTCTGAGAAGTACTAATGTTGAGCCTGGAGGTTGATTTGTAGGGATGTAGCTTTGCTGGTCAGTTGTTTGCACAAGCTTTACAGGCATGGGAAAACTGCAAAGGTTGTCAGGAAACACAAAGTGTCCTGTGATGGAAAATCCTGCGGAGAAACGCATCCTGGCCACCGCCAGCACTGGCTGAGCCCCTGCCTGGTAGGGCTTCTCTGCTCCTCCAGCAAACAATGTCCCAGTCCAGCAATTCTGAAAAAACTGGATTTGGAAACTGAATGGAGAAATTAAAAAACTTATCTGGTTTACATCAAAAGCACTGGCCCAGGGTGCCCAGAGCAGCTGGGGCTGCCCCTGGATCCCTGGCAGTGTCCAAGGCCAGGCTGGACAGGGCTTGGCACAACCTGGGATAGTGGAAGGTGTCCCTGCCATGGCAGGGGGTGGCACTGTTTTAAGGTCCCTCCAACCCAAACCATTTTGGGATTCCTTGATTCTCTGAGAAGATGGGATTTTGATTATTGGACTAAATGTCAGGTCTAGCTAAAATTGTACTGATCCCACAGGAATGGGAGACTGGAGAAACAGGCCACCAGGTCTCCCTGGTGCTTCCTGGGAATGTGCTACATCATACCAAGGGCTTCAAATGAGTGAAATATATTTATACTTTGCTTTTCTTCCCCAATCCAAGTTTAAAACTCGGTTTCCACAACCTGTAGATGGAGAGATCAAAATGAGTTAGGGACACAGCTCCCACCGTAATTTTAAATTGCAAATTAAAGGCAAGGCATAGCCTGGAGAAGTTCAGGGCTTGTGAAAGTTCAGTGTTGTAGAAACTGTTTAAATTGTAAGAAGGTTATAATGGGAAATTTAAATAATTAGATCTGGCACTGTTACCTCAGACTCGAACAAAACCAAATAAAAGATTCAAGTTTCAAACTCAGAGAGAGAACAAATTATTGAGGGAGCTGGATACAAACATGCACTGGCAGACTTTCGTAATAAACATGGCCCTGTGCAATTTAACAAGGAAATGAAAGAGGTATAAAAATTAGTAAAACAGATTCAAAGAAATCCTTACGTAAGAACCTCGATAAAAATTAATCTAAAAAATACAAACCCTTAAAACTTGCTATGACCCTTAAAATTTAGTACTTCAAGGCAATGATTTTCCCAATTAAGGAAATAAACAAAATTCATTTTAAAAAATCCTAAAACAACAAAACAAAAAACAAATAAAACCACCAAAGAAAGGCACCATAAAACCCCAAACTGTGCCAGGGGGAGAGGGAAGACAGTCTCAAATTTTCAGTACCTAAAAACAACCCTTAAGTGTTCCTCCCCTAAGGATATTTTGATCTTAGTCACATGGGGTTTTTTAAGGTATTTTTATTTAGTCTCCCTGTAGATAACTGGAAGGAGAGAGCTGCTAACATGATATTAAATTAATGATTTGATGGCTGCCCTCATGGCTGAGAGAGGCATTAAGGCTGAAATATTACCAATAAAACCATTAGGGCTCAGCAACCTTGGAGAACACTCACACACACACACTGCTTCCATCACTTGCCAACTCTGTCTCAATCAAAAAATCAAATTTATTTTCTTATTCTTTAATATTTACCTGCTTATTGATAAGCCTATATAATTGTGCAGATCAATAAGAAAGAATGAAAATGAAAAGAGAAAATATTTGAGAATGTCTCATGATACACAAGTGCTCTTGTTTGCACAAAGAGGAAATGGACCTTTTCCTACTGTGGCTCATATTTTCACCCAAATCACCTATTTTTCTTTCTCATCTGACCATTTGCAAGATAATTTTGGAAAATTTACAGAAAGAACAGCTCATACAAAAACTTTTCCAGATAGCTCCATCTGGTTTGTTTTTGTAAGTTTAGACAGTGTGAGTGAAGTTTCCAGTTGAACGGACTTGGAAATGCAAGACTTGCAGAGCAGGGCAGAATAAATTCCAACAACAAACACACTTGTAATCACAAAAACTTATCACACAAGTGTACCCACAATAAAAGCACCTTCAGACCAGGGATCAGCAGCACTGCAAACCAAGGCCTGGCTCAGTGCACTGGGGCTGGACTCGGCTGGCCAAGGAAACACGGATAAGCACGGAAGGAAAAGACACAACAGGGAGATTTGCTCTCCTGGGCTGTCACATCCACCTGCCAAGGAAAAGGCTGCCCTGGAAAGAGACATCCAGCTTCTAACTTGGCATCTCTAAAGGCTGCAGCATCCAAAGGTTTTCATATCAACAGCAAAACAACCCCCCAAATGTTTGTTTGCAATGTATTTTTTCAGTTCTAAGCTAACTGAATTGATGGATTTATTTATATACCTACACACATGCATACAAAAAAAAATTAATATCAATGGATGTTGGATTTCTACCAAGAGGAAAAACTTTGGTAATGAGAAGCAGAGACTGAGTAAATGCTAAAATAGAAAAGAAGAAAAAAAGAGACAGTAACTCCCTGAAGTCCCTTGCTCTGCTCAGCAGGCTGTCATTGCAGCAAGCACACAAGTATCTGTCCAACAGCACATTTCCCTTCCAGAAACGGGTACCAGGATATCAATGTGCAGCTTGCACTGTGTGGGCAAACCTGCACCTGGGCACCCCTGGGCTCCACAGGCAACACACCACTGGGATGGGCACCTCCATCCCAAAGGTGGGGAAAGGCACAGCTCCAGCATCACATTTCTGCTCCATGTGGCTTTGATAACAGCAAAGATCATCTCTCTACTTTGAGTTGAGCAATTCTCTTTCATTCCACGTCCTGGACAAGCCAGACAGCTCACAACACACAAAAACCCCCAAAACAACAACCTCAGTAAATCAGCAACAGCTCTATGCCAAATTATTCAAATCATTCAAAAAGAGGATTAAAATTCTTGCCATGCCATCTTGCTGAAATACTGTGTGGTTATTCCCAGTGGCACGGCAGCAATCCATCCCTACAATCCATGGCTGCTCCAGCTTTCCGATACCTCCTGGGAGGTGCTGAGTTACCTTCCCACCACTCCAGGCCCCACCTGCCCGAAGGCCATAGCCCAAAGTGTTCCCACAGAGTTCCTTAACCCCTGCTGGGCTGGTGTTCCCCACACACAGCAGTGCTCTTGCAGCAGTTTCAGCACAGGGCTTTTGGCTCCAGCTCCTTCCCCCTCCACAGGCAGCCCTTTCCATGTCAGGAGAATGTGGCCACCTCTCCCATCTCGAGCTTTTTCCTCCACACTAACACAACTGCAATTCCTTGCTCTTCTCTACACATCCATCCATCCATCCATCCTTCCGTCCATCCATCATCCATCCATCTGTCTATCCATCATCCATCCATCCATCCATCCATCCTTCCCCCCATCCATCTGTCCATCCATCATCCATCCGTCCATCATCCATCCTTCCGTCCATCCATCATCCATCCATCCGTCCATCCATCCATCATCCATCCATCATCCATCCATCTGTCCCTCCATCATCCATCCATCCATCCGTCCATCCATCATCCATCCGTCCATCCATCCGTCCCTCCATCATCCATCCATCCATCCATCATCCATCTGTCCATCATCCATCCATCCGTCCATCATCCATCCTTCCATCCATCCATCATCCATCCATCCGTCTGTCCATCCATCCATCATCCATCTATCCATCATTCATCCATCATTCATCCATCATCCATCCATCATCCATCTATCCATCATTCATCCATCATCCATCCGTCCATCCATCATCCATCCGTCCCTCCATCCATCCATCTGTCCATCCGTCCATCCCAACTGCTGCTCTCTTACAGGCTCTCTCCATTTGGTTCGCATCTCTTTAGCTGATGTTTCTTCTATTATTGAAACAACTTCTGAGATTTAAGGACTAAACAAAAAACACTCCACAAAAAGTGCTTCAGATTAGTTTCCTGCAAATTTCAACTTCTTACAATTTCTTCCCTCACACTGTCACCCAACATGCCTTTGGCTTCCAGTTCCCCACTGCTTCCCAGTTTTCCAAATACCATCACGAAATTCCCCTCTAATTTACTTCTCAGAAGATATAATCTAATGGGTAATTAAAAATACAAAAGAGAATTTAGGAATAACTATTCTCCCTTAACAGCTTCCATCCATTAAAATATTTTGCTGTCATAATGCCTGCAGGGATTATCTTCAGTTGCAAGAGAACAATGAAAACAAACACATAAAAATTATCTAAAAAAACCACAATATTTTGAGAAAAGCTACCAGGGTGCAATTGGACCTTGGAAACTTGCACCAAAATATGTGAGATATTGCTCAGAGGTCAGTTTTGCTCTTCAGTTCTATGGCTAGAAACCATAACAGTACTCTAATATCTGCAAATCCCACCTTTTCTATTTCATATCAGCAAAGTGCATTGGGAACACTATTACAACTCCCACCACAAAATCCAGCACTACCTCCATTTGTTTATGCTTTTGAATTATTGGCAAATAAGTACTAAAGAACATTGAAGTAAATAAAAAGAGGGGAGTAAATGAGAGTACTAACATATGATCAACTACATAAAACTGTAAATAAAAATATGGCGTGTTTTTTATGGGGGGGACAAGGACTGCAAAGTTTGTTTATAAAGAAGTCTGGTTCTCTTCCAAGTTTCACGTGCCAGCCTGAAAATAACTTCTTAAAACAGCTGTCAGGTTTTTTTGGGAGGAGGAAGAATGATCTACCAGCAAATACGACCTTTCTTTAGATCACACAAGTTATCATGGGTTGTGCTTCACTGAGAAAATTCAACTCCTATGTGGCCCCCAAAATCTGCAATCAAGAACGTGGAAGAGCATCCAGAAAGAAAAGCCAGCCTTCATGGAGAGCTCATGAAATAGAGAAGCACCATGGTCTCAGTGCTCAGGAGACCATGGGAATTAATCATCTCCCACTGGGCCAAAAATCAGCTGTTAATCTTCCTTTCACTTAGACTCTTTTCTTACTTTTTTTTCACCAATTAACATCTTATTTAAGTAGATTTACAAAAAAAAAAAATTTACAATATATTTAAAAATTAAGCAATTAAAGCTCCAAATCTCTTAATAGTATATTATAAAGTCAAACATGAAGAAACTGAACAACTTAATGTCTGTGCTGTGAGCATCACTTTAGTGAAGACCTCTCAGATTTTCATGGTTTATATACATTTGCTCTCTGCTGTCTTGGCTGATAAAACTGCAGCTAAAAACATGCATTTTTTTGTACAATGTATACTGATAGTTCAAAAATTTCTCCACACGTGGAGACACGTTCTCATATAAACAGTTGTGCTGAGTAGTCCCTGCATCCAAACCAGTCAATTATTAGCTGGATATATTTACCAAACCAATCACTTCCACATCTGGCACAGGCAGAGGCTCCTCCACATTTTAAAGGTCTTGGAATTTACTTTGGGGAGCATAAAATAACAAAAATCGTCTTGGATATACTGTTGCTGCTGCAATATATTCTTTCCATCTCCAACATCCAAAAAGTTAAAATTTGGTTCAGGAAACAGCAGGAATTGCAGAAACATCTGGGAATTGCCCCAGATGCAAAGTAGCATCAGAAAACTTTCAATCATTAAAGAATCACTTCCTTCCTCCCAAAAAATGTCACTTAAAACCCCTCTGTCTTCTACAGCCAGTGTGACATTGCAAAAGAAAGATAAATCATTAGCTTCTTTGTATTAAAACAGAAAAGCAAACAAATTACAAAAAAAAAAAAATTCAAATGCTGCTGGGCTGAACCTGCAATCCTTCATCCTATTTTTGGAATGACAATGCCTGGTATTCCCACAGTGCCCCATCTCTTCTCACTCCAATATGCAAACGCAGATTTCACTTTTTAAGACCTCCAACTATTTATGAAGGATTTACACTGCCACAAAGTACAATTCACCCCTTTATTCTCTCTTCAACATGTGAACAAAAATGCAGCAGGTAGAAAATGTGTGGGACTGTGATGAGATATGAGAAAATATGTCCACCTCAGTACAAAAAGACTGAGACACCCTGTGTCCCAGGGAACAATAATACTAATTTTAGCTACTCACTATTTAGTCTATTTAACTCTGCTCCAGTAACAAGCACCTGGATTTTTGGACAAACTTCAAATACAGCATTTTGAGAACCACTGGCACCAAAGCGCCTGCACAGTTTCTCAGGAATAAATGAGCTCACGTCCCTGCCTTGGCTCAGACCAGCACTCTGTGTCACTCAGAGACTACAAACACAATTGAGAAGTGAGCACAGGTGTGATTGCTTGGGATTTAAACCTGAGTTTAGGGTCCCCATAGCAGAATGTAGAGTAGAAATCCCAAGCAAGGTGATGCTCCACTGCCACATCTTCAGGATGTGCCTGGTAACCGTCACATTAAAAATCCCTCACACTGGCAACACTTAAACTTCACAGAATGGGAAACTGAAGTAGGGTTTTTTAGTTAGAGCAACCAGGAACAGCACAAAACAGCCACTGAGACATCCAACAGGAGCAAGAAGTGGAGTTGGATCGAGGAGGACCCCTCTCCTCTGGTTATTGAATGGGCACAGCTGAAAAACGATACATTCAGGCAGTCAAATGTCTAGACAAGGGTTTTTTAGCAATGGGCTCCACAGCTACAAATAAGAATTTATTCTTTAGGAAAATTAGGAACTCTATAGAGTCCCTAACAGAGTTTTCAAACTAGGCACTTGACTCACCCTTTACCACAATATCCATGCACAAGTAATACAGCTTTAATCCACACCAGTTACTCATATATCTGGTGAACTTCCAGTTCCTGTACTGTGCCTATGTGATAGATTCTATCCCCTGACAAAGGAAAGAGTAAATACTAGAAAGTAAAATTTCATCCCCATTTATTATGGTTCAGCTATATATTAATATAGAAATATCCAAATGTATATAACTCAAAACATTTATTTTAGGCTTTCTTGAAAATAAATGGTGTTCTCCTTCAATTTAGGAGACAGGGCAAAGTCACATCAGGAAAAGAAACAGCTCAGAAAACAAGAACCATTTCTTTGCCCTGCAAGGTTCTAACAGAGCCATGACCAGCTCCCATGCAGGGATGGGAGCACTGCTGGATTTGACTGTGGCCCAGCCATGAATTCAGGCTGCCTCACCTTCTTTCCTTCCTTGAAAATGCACAGCCCCTCATGGAGCAGGACAGCACATCTGGAGTAGGTTACTGGGGTCTTTCTGCTGCCACTGTGGGAACACAAACCTCGCTGGGCCTCAGCCCCAGCAGCTCCTGAGGAGCCCAGGTAGCAGCCCAGGTTTAATGAATTCAATAGTGCTCCTTGCCTGAGAGGTGCCTCAGTCTACAAATCAAGATCCATCTAATACCAGCTACACCTCACTGGCTCACTCTCCATAAGATTGTCCTCCAATACTCATTGCAGCAGGGTTGTCATTTTATATATGCATTGGAAGGGCAACAAAAACTCACATAAATACTGCAGGCCATCCTTCTTCTGACCCCAAAACCTGTGTTTATAGATGTAACTCTTGGTGTTCATTGCCCAGAGAAGCTGTGGCTGGCCCTGGATCCCTGGCAGTGTCCAAGGCCAGGCTGGACAGGGCTTGGAGCAATCTGGGACAGTGGAAGGTGTTCTGGCCCATGGCAAAGGGGTGGCACTGGATGAGCTTTAAGATCCCTTCCAACCCAAGCCATGCTGTTATTCTGTGATTTTATACTGAATCACCTAAATACAGCACCAAAGCCTTTTAGAGCAACATTTTGCTTTACTTGTATCAGTGAGTCATAGGCTACATTTAAAGCTGTTTTATTTAGACAAGCTATAGGCATGCTCAATGTATATTACATGCAGTTCCTGAATTGTGTTATGTATTTCCCTCACCCAGGCTGTTGTGTTACCACAACATCCCAAAGATCACATTTAACACACACAATCACGTTATTTCCACAAATCGATAATTCTGTTAAAACCAACCAACCCTTCTTTGAAGTGACACAATTCTAACTGCAAACTTTAACTGAAGTACCATTTGAATTCAGGGGATTTGGTGTTTAAAAAGCTGCCCCAAACACTGGTGGGGCATGGTCCAACTCCTGCATTTACTAAGCAGCACAAGAATTAACAAATCCTTTGCTCCAAATGGATTGGACAAATAATGCCCCGTCAGCACAATCCCGCTCCATTACAGCAGCAGCAGCAGCACAACTCACACTAATTTATGACCCTCTTGGCTGCATGCTTGGCTATGGCTGATATTAGGCTCATACAACTCCAATCACAACTTAAATCCCAAAATACATAAGTAATACAGTTTATTTAAGTGCTCTGCAAATACACTGCTTCAAAGAAGCACTGCTGAGGGCAGAAGGGTGGAAGCCGAGCAGGCAAAACTCCTAACTTGGAAAAACAAAATTTTTATCTGAATTTTAAGACAAATTCCAACTTTGTCACCTCCTGAAATCTTGGAAAGAATTAAATGCATAACAGATGTACTCCATTTTAAATATAGCCACATCATGCACGCATTTTTTATAACACACAGAAAACACTGTGCCTGATAAAAATGCCTCCCGTATGGTCTGATTCACTTTCAGTACCGATTATGGACAAAAAATCATTCCTGACTGCTGATCAGCAAACAGCCATGGCCAAACTGCCTCTATCCCTCAGCAGGGATAAGCAACAAAAGCACAAGGTTCATCCCGGTGCTTCATCAGGGCTCCGAAACCACCACCTTCCTGTTGGTATCCCCTGTCTTCACATTTAAAAAATGGCATTCTTGATGTCTTGAAGCTCCCACCTTCTGTCACCAACAGCTAAGTTCTATGATGCTCCCTATTAAATAGAGCCAAGCAAAACTTTTATTAATAAGTGCCACCTCATTGATGAACACGCAGCCATTTGTGCTACAAGAATTAAACACGTTTTCCAAGCTGACTAAACACGATTCAAGCATCTGATTATGGAGCAAAAACAGACTGCAATGACAACTCAGATCATTTTCACATAAAAAACATTTTAAGGGTGCACACAGTTACTGTAATGCTATATATACACATATACATGGGGGAAAAGAGGGTATGGAGTGACAGCACAGGGGAGAATGGCTTCCCACTGCCAGAGGGCAGGGCTAGATGGGATGTTGGAAAGGAATCCTTCCCTGGGAGGGGGGTGAAACCCTGGCACAGGTTGCCCAGAGAAGCTGTGGCTGCCCCTGGATCCCTGGAAATGTCCAAGGCCAGGTTGGACAGGGCTTGGAGCAGCCTGGGACAGTGGAAGGTGTCCCTGCCCATGGCAGAGGGTTGGAATGAGATGAGCTTTAAGGTCCTTCCAAACCCAAACCATTCCACAATTCTATTAACTCAACAGCTTTACGTAACTGAGATTTTTGGACTTATTTATGGAAAACTATCATCAAATATCAAATTAAAGTATCTGACACAGGTAAGAAAATGTGACTTCAGTGAAGACTAGCAGACCTTTTGTTTGTCTCTGTATCCACAGCAAATTCCAGCAGCAGCAATGTTTCATAACCAAAGACGTATATGTTACTTTAACATTCTCAGCAGAAAAATTCAGTTACTGATCATTAAGAATTCCAGAACCTCGGGTGAGGCACGGGGTGTGTATGTTTCTCTTAAATGGTTTATTGGAATTATGAAACAACTTATAATAAATTTTCTCATCCTCACGTGGTATTTTTAAGAACACATTCTGCTTCTAGATGATGCCACATTGCCAAGCAGCAAGTAAAACATTAAACATTATTCATATTGTTTCATTAGTAACTTACATGTACATGAGAGAGAACCTCTTTCATAACATGTATCTTACCAGCAAGGTCAGTCCCAAATAGGGAGTCAGACAAAGCCAAACAACTTCATAGAACCATGGAATGGTTTGGGTTGGACAGGACCTTAAAGCTCATCCAGTCCCAGCCCCTGCCATGGGCAGGGACATTTTCCACTGTCCCAGGTTGCTCCAAGCCCCATCCAGCCTGGCCTTAGACACTTCCAGGGATCCAGGGCCAGCCACAGGTTCTCTGAGCAACCTGTGCCAGAGCCTCACTGCCCTCACAGAGAAGAGTTTCTTCCCAATATCCCATCTAACCCCACCCTCTGCCAGAGTGAAGCTATTGCCCCTTGTCCTGTCACTCCAGGCCCTTGTAAACAGTCTCTGTCCACGTTTTTTGTCAGCTCCTTTCAGGTACTGTAAAGCCAAAATTAGGTTGCTCCAAAGCCTTCTCTTCTCTAGGCTTGAACATTCCCCAGTCCTTCAGCTTCTGCTCATAGGAGAGGTGCTCCACCTCTCTAATCAACTTAGTGACCTTCTCTGGACTCCCTCCAAATAAGAGTCAAGTTTTAAAACCTGGAAATAGATGGGAAAGGCTACAAAAGCCTTGAATCAAAGCCTGATTATCTGCGGGTGCACACTCACTGTGTGTGACACCACAGTCTCCATCCCTGCCCTGGAAGCCTACGGCCACTTCTCTGAGCACAAGCCAAACTCAGATCTGCTGGAAACAGCTCTTCCCAAGCATCTCACTATCTAAACAAAGGAAATTTGGAGCTGATGTTGTACCTGGTCTCTTTGCAAATAATGCCCTTACAGGAAGATTTCCTCATTACATCCTGCCTGTAGCACCGCTCCTGTCAGGCGCTGAGCAATTCCAAAAGATTTATCGGCTGGACGCTCATCCAAGTCGGTCAGAGGTTAAAGGCACTCAGCACCTACAGGACACACTTCACGTGTCCACCAAACACGAGTTAAAGAAGGCAAGAAATTGATTCCAAGAACTACTGGAAACACCTACGGAAAAGCTTCCCAGGGGGGTCTTCTGAAAACAGCACAACCAAAAACTAACTTCTACTCCATCTCTCAGGCACGTGCATCTGAGTCAAACAGCAAAACTGCACACTTAAAAACTGTAAAGATCCTGTTTCTGACTCAAACATCCTCATTTATCTAATGAACTTCAAGAATTAAGCATCCACTATAAGAAGAAGTTTTCATACATTTCCTGTGATCTCTGTCAATGTTTCATAGCATGTTTGATTTCAATTATAGATTTTACTTTTTTTTTGTGATGTGGGTTTTGTGAGGGGTTTTTGCTTTTTTTTTAGCTAAATCAAACCACAACCATTCTGTCCCTTCAAAAATATGAATAATTGGTAACATCAGTGGTATTGTTTATCAGTTAAGTTTTGCTTTCCATTTTTCCCCGTGTTTTGAAGGCCTTCCTATCAAGGCCTACAAATTAGCAGCACTGGAAGGAAACTAAGTCTTTATAAACAGAGACAGCTGGATTTGGATGCTTTTGGGCTTTCTTTCTGCACAGCCCCTCTGCCCCCCTTGCAGTGGCAGGACCTCTGGTTCATAGAATCATGTGCCCAGCAGGAGCTCTGGGAATTCCAGCCTGTGACAACATCGGATTTGAGTTAACTTCAGCTGAAGAAAAAAAAAAAAAGCGAAAGGAAGCAAACTGCTCTTTCACAAGCAGATCATCAAGATGTTATTTTTCCTTTGTTTGCATGTTCCTGCACATGTTGAGCAGCGGGCAGTAGGAAAGATCCCATCACCAAGCTAGTGGACTTTATTCAGCCAGTTCCTCTGCACTGGGCCAATTTTGGAGATTTTTATAAGTAATGCTATTTTACGAGAGCAACGTGATTTCTAATTTTATCAAGTCAAGTTGGAGGCAACAGTTTTAGACGTGCAACAAGAGGAACAGTAAGTGCTATCAGTGAAATAAAGACTTGCAATATAATCGTTATTTAGATGGTTTGCCAAGAATTCCCACAGTAAGTTACTGTAGCAAATACAAACGCAAAAAACTTACAGGCAGTTTTGAGGAAGATTTTGATCCTGAGGGATGCTAGCTGAAGAAATATATCTAGAACATTTTGTTCCTTTGCAAAGAAATTTCAGAACCATGAAAAAATACCAACCCCTTAAGCCATATATCTAGTAGGCTTATTGCTCAAGGTTAAAACATTCGTGGGGGCAAATGAAAGAGAATATTAATTTGGTGAAAACAATTTGGCTTGAAAGGGCAGTAAACATTTCTGGGGTAGTCCAATACTGACAAATGCCTTGCCAGAACCATCTCACCAGCCAAATCTGCCCCGCTGCCTAAGACAGAAGCCATGCCCAAACATGACCTCTGGGGAAAGAACGAGCTGTAATTCCATAGTACATCCCCCGTTTAGGCTTCTTTTCCAACTGCCACTTTATATTTTCACAAATTATTACTTGGAAGCAAGCAGCTACACTTTCAAACCCTGCATGGCTCTTCTTTAAATTGAGTTCCAACAATTCCCTCCAAACCTATGAAAGAGCCATCACAATAATGCAAACTTATATAACAGAACCTGCTAAAATGTGTTAATGAGCCTATATTGACTAGCTGGCTTCTCTGCAAAAGCAACTCCCACTGGAAGTTAAAAATTTAAAGGCTAGGAATTTTTTTTTTCTTCCTTTCTTTTCAAAGGACAGAAATGAGATTGAAAATCATCTAAAAATAGCTGAGAATTTTCAAGTGTCAGCTGTAACGGAAAGAGGAATGGCTGTCTCTCCTTCCAGAGCCAGGATGGATGAAGGGAGCTTGTGATTCAGGATCAAGAGAGGGAGAGCTTACACACAAACTGTAGATAGTAAGAAAAAATTCTCATGTCCTAATTTTAATAATATTCCAGGACAATCTACAGCAACTTGAAATCCAGTGAAATTGTACTTTAAAGATGGTGAATGTAAACTCTGATATTCTTTGCCTGCCAGCAGAAGTGAAGTACATATTGTGAAATAACTGCAAAAAGAGTTTTAAACAACTCATTCAAATCATGCATCCTCGTCATGACACAAGACGAATATAAATTACATGTCTTTGACTTTGTTTTGTCTTTTCCATCAATCTTTCTCCCCAAAAAGCCCCCATGTCAAGGCTTTTATTTAAATAAGGCAATCTCTCGCATTTGAACAGTTCCCTACCTCTGAAGATTTACCGATGTAAACAGGAAGAAGGAAGCTCAGATTTGCAATTTGTAGGGTACCTGTGTACATCATGCATCCAGATTTGGGGTAGCCAAAGACAGAAATACAGGTGAAAGACTCTTCAGATGATGATCACAGAAGGCAGCAGAAGCCATGGTGTCCTACAGGATCTTGGATTCCAGCCCTCACCTTTCCCATGTTCTGGAATGAAGCTCCACTGTGGCCATACTCACTCGGGCTCTTGCAGGATGTAAATGTTTTAAGTCTGTTGAAACTGTTCCTTCACTCCACAGTGCTCATACAGGGCTTAAACAGGCAGAGCTGCAACACTTCACAACCAGAGCCTCAGTACTGCCTTGACTTATTTATTAATTAGTGTCAGGACATGATAAACTGAAAGCAGAGCCCATGTTGTTAACTAAGTGTATGGTTAGGGTCAGGCTCCATCCCCTTCAAAGTGAAGGGCCTTGACACAGGTTCTAACTATGCTTATAAATTATTTTTCACTGTGTTCAGTCCAATTAGCCTGAAAACATGTTATCAAAACTCAAAGGCTCAAAAGCCAGCATCCAAGTTTCCCTTCAATAATACGAACAGCTCAAGTCTGAATATTTTTAACTGGGAGATTTTTCTACTTGGTCTTGCACAAATAAAACTATAAGCAACTCAAAAAATCTCCCTCAAATTTTGGAGAAATTGGGAACTTCCTGTCCAGGTCTGGCAGCAATCTGAGCTGTACCTGCACACATACCCAGCTTTACTTACAGAAAAAGTTCTGTCATTTCATCAAGTCATATTTGGAAAGCTCAATAATCACTAGGTTTTCCTACAGACTTCTTTCTTTTGTTTATAGCTGTGAAAGACATCTTCACTGAGTGAAGACTTGACAAGAACCAGGTTGAGCAACTATATTCACTATTTACCTCCTCTTCTTTATGCTATTACACAGTAAAATTACAGATCATGTCAAAATGTTAAATCAATGTAGAATTTGCTTCTCCCTGGCAATATGCCTTCATGCAAATTACTTCTAATTATTAATCTTTATCTGTCACTGAACACTTTCCATTTTTGAAACACAGGAGTGAAGTCAACTTGTGCATTTGATATTTTATTTTCACTGTCACTCATAAGAGCATGAACCACTACCTCAACAACAGTTAACAGGTCAGATTATGTAAAACTGATAAATTGACTGGTCACTAAAATTTTCTGTCATGGTCAGCACTCAGAATTCTCTTTGTGAAAAAGTGAAAATACAAACACATGCTTAATTAATTACCATCTTTTTTAAAATGGACATTTGTTCCATCTATTTTTGCCTGACCATCACATTAGTATCAGAACACATGAAATACAAAATCACGGTGTCTGTCACAAGCCAGTTCAATAAATACAAAAAGCCTTTATCTAAAGACTTACATTTATGGAACGTGATGAAACCAGAAGCTGAACAGAAAGACCTGCACAGCAGCTGACAAGACAGAAGACAAGCACCTTAAGCCCCCTCATTGACCCCAAAACCCTCACTTACTAAGGACTAAAGCTGCCCTTAGCCCCAGAGCAAAGCTGAATCTGCAGAGCTCTCTGCAGAGCCATCCTGCTGGCACAAGCACAAGCCTTCTAGATTTACACTGTGCCCAGCAGGCTGAGCTCAAAAAGCCAAGGAAAACTTTCATCTGAGCTTTCATTTACCTCTGAACTTCCAGAAGCACATGACAGCTACAGGTTCTCTGTGCATAGCACTGGTAAAGGACAGCCAGGGCAGGCAGGGAGGACTCCCTGGCTGTCAGGGTGCGATCGTGCTCTCACCTGAGCAGTTGTAGAGGGGAGGAAGGGAAGAAAAATTCAATGATTTCTCTTCATAACCTTACCCAAGATTTTTGTCTTTCAGGAACACCCGTGCTGTGCTCCTTGTAAGCCAAAAGTGAAGCAGCAGTGGAGTATCAAGTCACCAAGCAGGGCTGTATCCCATGTGCCATGGGAAAAGCATCCCCTGGGTCGCAGGTTGCCACCCTGCAAAGAGCCAGGCTATTTATGGACTAAAAGGTTTCACTATTGAGCAAAATGGTGAATTTTAAAATAAATGTTTAAAATCAAAGCAGATATTAAAAGAAACACAGAGGACAGTGAAAGCAGCACATCAGCTGGAGATCTTTGGTAAGTTTTCTCAGGAGCAGCCACTGACGGCCACAGGTGAATTGGTGTGTGTTCCTGCAGTAAGTGCTGTGAATGCCAACGTTCCCTGTGCCACCAGCCATAGCTTGGCCAGGAAACAGAGAGAACAAGGATCCCTTTGCATTTTCTCCAAGATGAAATAAGCAACAAAATCAGAGAGAAAAGTGTGGCTGTATCATCAAGAGCTTCTAACGGGAATACAGCAATAAAGCCACTCCTTGGGGCAAACTTAACAAGGAGATGTCTGGCTGCAGAAAGTTCGGGAATTATTTAGAGTATCACTGCAAATACAGAGGCCCCAAATGAAATCATGGTTCTGCAGTGCTATGCCCTATAAACACAGAGAAAGCATTCTTGCCCCAACATGCTTACGTATTTTCAGCACTCAAAAAACAAGATGCCGGTGACCCTGGTATTTCTGGAAGAGTTGCTGGCTGGTGAATAGCAATATTGTGACCTCCCAAGTAACAAGAAAGAGAAATGCAAACAACCAAGAAGAACAGAGCAAAACAAAAATATTTCCATAAGCAGAACTTTTTATATCCCAAGAGGAGATCTCTGTCTCCAGAGCCTGAAAGGGACACATTAACCTGTGTTATGTGATTCTCAGTATCTCATAATCCTCAATAAATTTATTTGCTAGGAAGCTCTGCAAGGAAACAGAAAAAGTGAATTGTCTCAAATCCCACAGCAAAATTATTATGGAAGATATAATTGAACTAATGGCTAAGATTTATCTGTGGACCTCAAAAATTCACTGCAACACTGCTCTCCTGCACTCCCCTCGCATCCAAGGGAATCAGGTGCTGTGAAAACAGAGGGTCTAAGGAATCTTAAAAAATAAAAGTCAGAAACAGGCAAAAATATTGCAAGCCATCGCTGGCACACTCTCCTTGTTGGTTTCTTTTAGACACCATCTACTGAATTCCGAAGTCAGAAACAGGAGGGAACATACCAGGGCCCCATTGCTTGCACTAAGGAGCCAAGGAAGCATAGGAAGAAGAAAAGATATTCCCATCCTAAGATTTCAGTGAACCACAAAACAGAAAGAAATCTAACGTTGCCTTAATCACTCCACAAAACAAGAGCAGCACTAGCACAGCTTGGGGTACATGAACCTGAGGATTCCAAACAGAACAGGGAGCAGGGTTTTGAAGCAGTTTGCCCAAGGGACTCCTCCACACCCTGCTTTGGTGCACACTGGAGAGCTGTACCTGGATTCCTTCGGGGTGAACCGAGCCAAAGGACTCGCTCCAGGAGCACGCCTGACGTGCTGCAGCCACAGAGATGCTTTTGTTCCAAAACCTGCTCCAGGAGCAGTGTTAGGTAAAAGTCCTGAAGTGTGTGGAACGTGGACACGGTGTGCTCAGCACCTCCCACTTTGCTCTTTGAAGAGTTTACTTACTCCTGTTGACTCAGATAGCTATGACTGCTGCAGCTCAGACAATTAAGAGATAATATACTAGACATACAGCATAAAAAATAGGATATAATTAAGATATCAAAGGTTGAAAGGAAGCTGAGAATTGAAGTACCAGTAGGGAAACAAAGCTTATGTCTGTTATCTGTACAGCACTTTTATACTTGAAGAGAGTATGAGGTATGACATAATTAAACAACCACAACAAACTTCCTCTTCTCTATCGCTTCTATCAACAGATTCTCAGGGAAAATAGTAAAGCAAAGCTTCCTAACAGCACCTCCATTCACAGAACTGCACAGGTGCTTGGCAAAGAACAATTAACTAAGAGGCAAAATCTCAGTTTCCCTTATTAAATCTCTGAGCTGCTCCCTAACAAAACCCTCCCCTGCAGCAGGTCCTACACACCAGCCCATGGCACTGCTGTTTGATGGCTTTTATCACTGGCTTTGATGTACTTTTCCCCTGATGGCATTTACCTATCAGCTGAGTAATCTGGCTGCAGAACAAAGTTCTGAGGAAATAGGAAAAAAGGGGCAGCTCTGTAGCACCCACCACCTACCATATCCCCTAAGGGTCTGGGCACAGCAGGGAACAGTAAGTGTGCTACAAACCTGTGGCTAAGGGGGGTCATGGCAGTGGTCTGCTTGGCTTAGAAGCACACACAGCCTCTGATTTCTATAACTGCATAAGACATTGGTAAGAAATGGCAGCTAATTACAGCTCCACAAAAAAATACAGAAGGGAAATGGGGAAAACACAAAGCCCAACCCATATTCCTCGTTAAAGTAATTCTTACCACATGCTCCAGCTGCTTTCATAGCTACATTTCAGGGTAAGAAGAGACCATTAAATGTCAGTTCAGAAAGCAAACTTCATCTTATCCAGACTGCATATCAGTTTGTCCATTTGTAGTACCCTGGCTGAAGCAGAAGTTGTGAAAGGCATTCAGAGCTGCAAAATCCAAACCTCTGTACTGAGGAGGCAGAGCAGCCTGTGCCCTCTGGTGATAAATTCAACCAAGGACAGAACAGAAGTCTGAGAAAGACCATGAAAAACCCACTGCTGGCATGTGGTATAACTGCTCTACACAGTGCTCTTGTGATCTCCTAGAAAATATAAACAAACAAATAAGAATATTTAAGAGCAGTACTGTCAGTCTGCACAACTAATTTCACATCAGTTTGGGAATAATATTGAGAACAGTTATAAATCCAGCAAAAATACTGAATTTAATTTGTTGCTACAACACAGCCTTCACACTGCATTTGGCTGTAAAGGTACATGGAAGAGGGAAACATCACAGGGATGTTTCTCTAGAACCTATTCCATTTATTTTCTTTAGAACAGCAAAATTCATCTTAGAGTAACAGCGAGGTTATGTCTGACGCTGTTTTCTTGAAAGCACACTCCCACTGAAATACATCAGTGTCAACACTTTCCAAAGAAATTAACTGGATTTGTATTTTCAGAAGCTAACCAGGAAGCCAAAGCCCAGGGACACACATCTGCTTCAGTCCTGTGGCTCCCAGGCACCAATGTCACTGCCGATGTCGTTGCTTGCCCTGAGCCTCCCGCTGCAGCCCCGCTGCCGTATGCATGCGGACAGCTCGCTAACCAAAAATAAGTTTTTGTGTCACATCAAAACAAGCACCTGCCAGGGGCAAGTGACTGCCACTGCCACCACTGCTCTGCAGTGCTCTCCCCACGTCCTTACTCACTGACCTTTCCTTTCCTGCCACCATCCTGGCCTCCTTTTGTGTTTGTTGCCACAAATATCTCCTTCCTCCATCACAACGTCAGTCTACGACTCCTTCGTGCTCTTCCACTCAATTTTCCATGCTTACTTCATTAAAAGGGTACTTTTTACGAACAGAACGAATAAACTCACAGAGCACAACAGAATTTGTTACATATTCCACTCCCATTTTGATCCACCTGCTCCCCACCTTGGACTACAAGCACTGCAGACAACAATCTCTCTGTGAGACAAAGGCAGGGCACTGAAGAGACACAGCTTTGACAAAAGAGACAATTAAACCCTCAGCTCGTACAACCCTCCTGCACGTGCCTCTAAGTGCTGCTAGAAAGCAGCCAAGGGTTTCACTTCAAAATTAACACGGTAGAAAAATGAAAATCGGACCCTCAACCAAGGGGAACCGAAGGATCCCTCATTTTCTTCTCCAAAAGGCAAATTTGCCGTTTCATCCCCAAGTCCTTCGAGCTGCAGAAACGAGAGCATCTGCCAGCTCACTGAGCCACCTGAGTAACTTTTTCCAGCCTAACTCCAAACTGCAACAATTTGCCGTATCAAACTGCCAAATCTACAGTGCTCATTTCTTTCTGTGAATCCAGCTGTCATTTTTCCCAAATGCCTTCGCAGTCCCAACTCTCCCGATGCCAAAAAAACCTTTTCACAGATATACATAATTTTGCAAAACACATATGCTCTCTGTATGGCACATGAAGTCAATTAACAAGTTTACTTACTGAATTAAAGGATGACACACAACAGTAAAACAAAAACCTCTTGCAGACAGCAAACACATGAACCTTCTCCTCCCTAAAGGCAACACTCTCACAAGGAGTGCTGAGTTTTAAAGCCTATTTTCAGTACCACAGATGATCTTTCACACTTATCTCCGTGGCTTCTTTTATCCTGTAATTCCCCTGGCATTTGTGATCACCAGCACACCGAGTTAAATGTAAAACACGTTCCGTTTGCAAGTCAGCAAGCACAAAGCAGGCACTGGGGCAAGTCTGTTCCCTCACAAAAGAGATATGAGCACAAAATAAAAGCACGTACCTTTTAACTGGTCGGCTACCACGCTCTGACCGACACGCTCAACCACCTTTCCATCCTCCATTTCATAACGATCATCCAAATATTTGGCAGTAGCTTCTGAAATATGGACTTTCCCAGCCACCCCGAGCTGCTCCATCAGATTGGCCAAATTGACATCGTTGGACCACACATCGAACTTGAACCTCCTCATTCCCAAAATGCCACACAGGACTGTCCCGGTGTGAACACCAACTCTCATGTTCACCATTTCTTTCTTCTCCTGGCAGAACTGCTCGATGGCTTTGATCATCCCCAAGCCCATCTCGATGCAGCAGTAGGCGTGATCCGCCCGGGGCTCGGGGCAGCCGGCCACGCAGTAGTAACAGTCTCCCAAAGTGCTGATCTTCTCACATTTAGTGTCCTCACACAGACGGTCAAAGCGTCCAAAGAGGTCGTTCAGGAGTCCCACCAGGGCGTGGGCTGATTTGTTGGCGCTCATTTTCGTGAAGCCAACGATATCTGCGAACAAAATGCTCACTTGCTCTATCTGCTGCATTTTAAAAGGACGGAATATTATGGGGGTTTTCTGTATGGAGGGCTTCTTCTTCCGGTTTTTGGGGCTTGAGGTGGAATGACGTTTGACGGAGTTTTCACTTTCATCATCCCCCTGCTTCATTAAGTCATCGGCTATTATTCTTGGCATAACAGAATGAATCATCCTCTCTTTCAGGGCTTTTTCCACTTCCAAGTCTTTTCCATGCATGATGGATTGCCCCACTTTCAGGAATGTGCTTCTTGATCTGACTTCGGACATGATAAATAAATGAATACCGATGGCATGGATGCAGATGTGCAGGAAGGCTTTACTCAACAGCTCCCAGTAAACCGCACCGGCTCCCAGAGGTGTGAAACAGTTCTCATCACGGAAGTGATAACCAAAGGTCTCGAAGAGGACCGAGTACGACAGTCCCAGAAACAAGCTTAAATACAGGGGTAAGTGCATCACTGTGTAAAGCAACAAGAGCACTTCAATACACATAGAAAAACTGCCCACTTGAGAAAGACAAGTGTCTGTGGGATCTGTCGGGAGAGTCCGGTTGGACATGTCACCACTTCCTGAGACAGGCTTCAGAGCCTGGAACTGCGGAGCGAGGGTCAGAGCAAACACCAGGAGGGTGAGTATCAGTGAAGTCCATACGTAATGGCGGGCATAAGTCTTAGTGAAAGTGAACACAAAAAAAGCTACACATACCAGGAGGAAGCACAGAGCCGGCACCATGAAAACAATCTGTTTCTCTCTCATGTGTATGCTGAAGTAGATGCCCCAGAGCAGACAGGCCACGCCGATGTAGAAGAGGGCATAGCGAAACCTGCGCTGGGTCTGCGGGAAGCATCTCTCCATGCAAGCCTCCTCCAGGTTGTTGGAGTCGAACTTGGGGTTCCACCACTTGGAAGAGGCCCTCTCGAAGAGCTGCGGCAGCTTCTTCTGCCGGCGGAGGCCGGAGCCACTGCCGCCCGCTCCGCCGGCCCGGCGGGTGCCCCCCGACTCCCCCGAGCTGCAGCTGGAGGAGATGCTGTACTTGCAGTGCTTGGAAGAGGTGCAGCCCTGGTGCTGCTTGGGGTTGATTTTCACCGTCACGCTGTTGCTGTCCCCGCTGGAGTCGCAGCTCACCTCGGTGCTGTGGTGATGCAGCAGCTGCTGGTGCGGTGGGGAAGCCATGTTGTCAATTCCTCCTCAAGAGCCCGCGCCGGACTTGGGTCTCTGGGGTTGCCGAAGCCACCGGGCTCCTCGCGGAGTCGCCTCTAGTCTCCTCCGGTCCCCGCCGCGTAGGGGCGGCCGGGCAGCGCCGGGGCGATCGGCCGCTCGCCGGGCTCCGCACACAACGCGCCGGGGCAGCCCCGCATAGTCCCCTCGCCTGGGCC
>VZTX01024477.1:0-30172 GCA_013400915.1 Pardalotus punctatus
TAGTCCAGCCCTTGGACCATCTCTATCACCTCCTCTGGACTTACTCCAGCAGCTCCAGCTCCTTCCTGTGCTGGAGCCCCAGGGCTGGGGCAGCTCTGCAGGTGGGGTCTCACCTGAGGGGGCAGAGGGGCAGAATCCCCCCTGCCCTGCTGCCCACACTGCGGGGTCAGCCCAGGGCTCGGGGGTTCTGGGCTGGGCATGTCCAGCTCTGCCCCACCAGCACCCCAAGTCCTTCTCCCAGGGCTGCTCCCAATCCATTCTCTGGATTTGTGCTGGGATTGCCCCACTTGGGGGCAGGCAATGCAAGGAGCCAAGGAGGGGGTGCTGTGAGGAGTCACTCAGTGCTGCCTGGGACTGCCCCAAACCTGGGCCACCTCCCTGAGCTCCCTGCTCCAATATCACAATGGCCTGCACTGAGCTGTGGGACTTTCTTTGGCTGGAACCCTCTAATTTGCTGAATACTCTCAAGTTGTAGCACTGGGACTTCTGCTCTTCTCCCAGCTTGCCATGGAGTTCGTAACAGAATTTGGAAAATGGTTCAGTGTTGGTTTGGCTTTGCTGCCAAAGCCGTAATGAGCTCCCCGAGGAGCTCCCCAATGCCTGCTTGGTACAAGAGCTGCAGAAATGAGGAAGCAATTTAGAAATAAATATTAACTTGCAAAGATATTTTCTCCAAAGCTTCAAATCAGTGAAGAGAGTCTGAGGTCCAGTTCAGACAGAAAACATCACTGATTTAATTCCTTTCTTTCTCTTCACACAGCTCTCACCTTTAAAATTTATTTACTTATTATGAGCACTGTTGTGTACTCCCCAAATCTCAGTGGTTGTTTTCTGTTTAGGATCAAGTCGTTGTCTGAACAAACAGTGTGGACTTTATAAGTTACATGTTTTTTGTAACAATACCTGTCTGTGGGTGTGTAATTTGGAGTTTAAATGGTGTTGACACTGTACCCTGAAGTGCAGGTTGAGCCTGTGAGGGATATTTGGGGGAATTTCAGCATGGCTTTGGCATCACTCAGTCCTGCTGAACCATTTCATTCTGTGTATTGCACAGACTTTCACTCCTGGAGTTGCTGGTTTGAGGGTGGAACGGGATGAGTGAGCAGGGCTCACTGGTACTTGAGCAAGAGCAAAGCAATTTCAATGTGCCTGATTCTGGAAGTGATAACCCCAAATATTATCACATTGCAGCAGCTGTGTAGAGCCCCAGGAGACAGGAAGAGGATCTTGCAAAGAATGACTTGCAAAAAGAAAAGGAATTTTTTAGTACGTTTGTAATGTCCCAAACCACCAGTCCCAGTTCAGCCAGCTGTTAATACGACTGGCACTGGGAAAAAGCTCCCAGAGAATAATCATTGCAAATGTCCCCTGAAGCCATTCCCCTTCTGAAGTCTTGCTTCCTCCTTTCTTTTCTCCCAGATAATCCTTTTGTACTAAGGCTGTAAATATTTCTGATTCTTCAAGGAGAAGGGAGAACACGTACAGACAAGTTTCCTCTTCCCAAATATTTGGAGTATCTCAGGGATGAGGACATCTTTTCTCATCTTGCATGGGAATAGTTTGAGATGCAGAGAAATTTTAAATGTCTTTGAATACCAGCTCTCCATGGAATAAGTGAAATTTCGGTGTTTAAATGTTTATTATGGCTCTGGCCTGAAGTGACTTGCCAGCTGTCAGAGAGACAAGAACAGAACCCAGATCTCCTCAATTTGTATTTGTGTACAGCAAAAATGTACACTTGAATATCTTGTGAAACGCAAGGCAGGTTTAGTTTATTAAAATGGTTGAAAATTGGTTGAAATGACAAGGTTGAATACCTCCTTTCGGATAGCAGAGTCCTCAAAATTTATCTCCTGTCTGAGTCTCTCCTGTACATCTTTACACCTGTAACTTGCTGGCACAGACCAGAGGTGATGGATATGTGCACCTGGTTAAGAAAAAACGTTAATGATTCAACCTGGGTTTTTTTTCCTAATTTGATTTAAAAAGCAAGGTTGATGATTCAACCTTTATTTTTTTATTTTGTCTCTGCTCTAGACAAAAGAAACTAGAACAAATGATGGAAGAAGAAGGCCTGAAAGATGAAGAGGTAATAAATATGGAAAAATTACCTTAATGGTTAAATGCAAGAAATTTTGTTTTCTAAATGGAGATCTGGGATCTTTCCTTGGAGTTGCTGTTGTCCCTATGGAACCCACCTGCAGAATTCTCACTGGGGGTCTCTTAAACTCTAGAAAAGAATCAGGAGGTCGGCACATGCACAAAAGGAAACGGAGTTTCTTCGCCTGAAGAGAACCAGGCTTGGACTGGAGGACTTTGAGTCTCTAAAAGTAATAGGCAGGGGAGCATTTGGAGAGGTGAGTCCAGGAAAAAAATAACTACACGTGTTTTTAACTGGCTCTGGTGTTTGTTAAAGACTTGCTTCGTTTATACAAGCAAAAGGTAAATGTAACAACACAGATGGGTTTTAGCTGAACAGTCATGTGCAGGGTTTTTTTTACTAATAAATTTTCGTTTAAAACACCCTGTGCTTTAAAGGATCGTGAATTGTGTTGAAAAGGACCTGATGGGCAGCTAAATACGGGTTTGCAGTGGGTTTTAAAGGTGCACTTAGGGCTGGACTTAGGGAGAGCTGGAGGGCTTTTGCAAAGTCTCTTCTGGTGGCTTTGGACCACCTGCTTGAGGTGTGAATTGCTCAGTGTCCTCTCTGTCAAAATTACTGCAGCTCTTAGAATTAACAGGACTTTTTGCCATTACTGTGCACTTTATAATGCTTCTTGTATTTTATAATCTGATATGATGTCATGGCATGGAAGTCCAGGGCTCGATACCCAACTTTGTCAAGAGCTGTGCTGGGAATGCTGGGTTTGATCCAAGCCTTGTGTGCCCCCAGGTGCGACTGGTCCAGAAGAAGGACACGGGGCACGTTTATGCCATGAAAATCCTGCGCAAGGCTGACATGCTGGAGAAAGAGCAGGTGAGGAACACCCTGAGCAGGAATTATATCATGGATCACTCTGGGAGGTCACTGTGCTGTGTGCACAGGAGGAACAGGCATCTGTGCTTTAGGTTTAGTAGCTAAAAATTATGGGGTTTTTTTTACCTCCTTTCTTATAGAGGAAATAAGTCAGAAAAATTTCTGAATTCACAAGGACTCATTTTCTGTTGGGCTCTTTCAACACAAAGTCCTGTGCAAATGATTAAATGTAGACTTCAAGGCCAGTATTTTACTGCATTTCTGACTTACAGGATCAGATATAAATACCAGAGAGATACAATGGCTGGAATTCAGATTCAGAGACATAAAGCAGCAGCATTTAACATTTTTAAGGATTTCCTTTGCTAATACTTCTGGATATATAATGATCTGGGACAGTCACTTGTTCAGCACTGGGATGAAGCTCTTGTGTTTTCAAAAACAGATCTAATGATTAGGTAGATTTGTAAATAATTGAGGTATTTTTGAATATAGAATTTATATAATATATAGGTTTACTAGGTACATATAGAATAGGTATAAAATATATGTATATAATCAACCATATATCGAAGTTCTGATAGTGTTTTTGCCCTGGCGCAGAAGTTTGATTGTTGTGTTCTCAATATTTGATGCTATTCAGTATAATAGTTGAATTGCCTGTGAAATAAATGCATTTAATAAAACAAATCCAATGCACTGTGCTTGTCCAGGTTGGCCACATTCGTGCCGAGCGGGACATCCTGGTGGAGGCAGACAGCTTGTGGGTTGTGAAGATGTTCTATAGCTTTCAGGACAAACTCAACCTCTACCTGATCATGGAGTTCCTGCCTGGAGGTAACTCCCTGGAATCCACAGGCTGCTCCCCTTTTGTTTGGGACTGCTAATTTCTTAATTACAAGTGCAGTCTGGGACTAGAGTGCACGTGGGTGCCCTGCAGTGGTGTTTGTACTGTACAGCTGGGAGAGAACAAGATTTCTGCTTTCTGGGGTACTGAGATGTTTGGGCAGGCTTGAGGTTTCCTGTTTGGGTCTTTGAGCTGCAGGTATTTCAACTTGGCCTTAATATTCTTCTGGTTCCTACCCTTGCTGTGCCCTGGCTGTCTACAGAGCCACAGCATATCCAGGTTTGGCAACCTCTAACCTGCTGCTTTTAGCTGAATGCAGCAGAAATAGCTTTTTTCTATAGGTGTCTTCAAAACTAGTGAGAGTGGAGGCTGTTTGTTTACCTCTGGGGGCTTTGCAGGTGACATGATGACACTGCTGATGAAGAAGGACACTCTAACAGAAGAGGAGACGCAGTTCTACATTGCCGAGACCGTGCTCGCCATCGACTCCATCCATCAGCTGGGGTTCATCCATCGGGACATAAAACCAGACAACCTCCTCCTGGACAGCAAGGTATGGACTGGCCATTGGCTGGGGAGGAGCAAATAGACCTTGTGATTGTTCATGTTGACCTGAAGTGGTGTTGACAGTTGTGGAAGGAGATGGTGCTTCTTTATTTAGCCCTGTTCCTTCCAGCTTTTGAGGGCGTATCTGCCAAATTGCCGGGGAAAATCCCCAAGCCAGGAAAGACCCCACCTCCACTCAGACCTCAAGCTCTTCTGACAGCTGTTTAAACTATTTTTGGCTATTTCAGCTGCAGTTTAAAGCACGTGGTTTCAGTTCCCTCTTAGGCAAAGCTGTTTCCCTTTGCTCTCACATCTGTTACACTCCCACTTGCCAGCTCTGGTCGTACCAAACGTGAAGGACGTGGCTGTTCCAGTAGCCAGGCTGAGAATGGAGAATCTCCCTGAGGATCAGGGTGTGTTCTGAGGGCTGGCCAGGCTGCCTGGTTATTGCAGGCACTTTGCAGAAAGCCTCATTGTTTCAGTGTCCTCCCATTGCTCACTCCAAGCTTGCCTAAAATCAAGCTTGCTTGGAAAGAGTTTGTCAGCAGTAAATAATGATTTTCCTACTACCATGTAATGCACTGTTAGAATTACTGCAGAATCCCAGAATGGTTTGGATTAAAAGGGACCTTAAAACTCATCCTGTTCCACCCCCTGCCATGGACAGGGACACCTTCCACTATCCCAGGTTGCTCCAAGCCCTGTCCAACCTGGCCATGGGCACTTCAGGGCTGGGGCAGCCCCACCTTCTCCAGGGTGTGTCCAATGCAGTATGTTTACATCTAGACATGGACACATTTAGGACTTTGAAAAGGATGTATATTTTATATATACTTCTAAAAATTGCACCTAATCAGTGTGGCACTAGGACAGATTGAATCACTGGATTGAAGGTGTTTTTTATCTCTTGGAGCCAGTACACAACCCAGGGACTGCAGCTGCCTCTGGAGATGTTTCCTTTCACCCTGAAGTGGTTGGGAACTTGCAGAGCAGAGGTTTCCTGAAGTAAACGGTCACTGGGCTTTCTCTGTGGAGTAGTGATGGAAGTATTGATGGCTTCATTCCTGTACACAGCCAGTGCTAGGTTAAACAAGGCAAAGGACATTGAGGGGCTGGAGTGAGTCCAGGGAAGGGAACGGAGCTGGGGAAGGGACTGCAGCACCAGGAGCAGCTGGGGGAGCTGGGGGGGCTCAGCCTGGAGCAAAGGAGGCTCAGGGGGGACCTTCTCACTCTCCCTGACAGAAAGGTGCAGCCAGGTGGGGGTCAGGCTCTTCTGCCATGTCTCAAGTGAAGTACAAGAGGAATTGGCCTCAAGTTGTGCTGGGGAGGTTCAGATTAGACATTAGATTTTTTTTTCACTGCAGAGTGGTCAGGCATTGGAATAAGTTGCTCAGGGAGGTGGTGGAGTCACCATCTCTGGAAGTGTTCAAGAGGCATCTGGATGTGGCACTTGGGGACATTATTTAGGGGTGCTGATGGTGGTGTTGGGTTCTATTCCAGCCTTGCTGATCCTGTGATTTGCTATGATAATGTCTTACATTAGTTTTGGATTTTAGTTTGTTTGTTTATTTTTAGGGCCATGTGAAACTCTCAGATTTTGGTCTGTGTACTGGACTGAAGAAAGCCCACAGGACAGAATTTTACAGGAACTTGAACCACAGTCTTCCCAGTGACTTCAGTAAGTTCTTTGGCTCCAAAGGGTATCTGGGTGGTTGCTCTTGGTGCCTGACACAACTCATTTCAGTGTGAGGGCGTGGCTGCAGTGGGGAGTCCAATAATCAACTTTACATCTTGAAGTGGAATTTTCATTTTCTGTAAAATAAAAATTTCAGTTACTTTAAATGCATTTTCATTGCCAGAAGTTTGTCTCTAAAACAGACTCCGCTGTAGCCTTTTGCATGTGTAATAAAATGAGAACTCAGTGACTTGGTAGCTGCTGGCTGGATCTCAAGTGTTACTGAAATTAATAAACCAGCACAGTCTCTGAGTATCCAGGATTATTCTCGAGGGGAATAACTTGGATCATGATGTTGCATAAACCCTGGAAGCACGGTTTGCTAATTAATGGCTTGATTAGATGTTGCCCATGTTTCATAGGTTTGGAAGCTGCTGGGAGGTTTAGGTTTGGGGTATTGACACACATCTTAAATGAGATCTTTAGTGTAATGGTTTGGGGATAAAAATATATTGGGTGACCAGTGAGATTTGGTCACAGCTGTTGAATCTACTTTAGCTTTCCAGAACATGAATTCCAAAAGGAAAGCAGAGACTTGGAAGAGGAATCGCCGGCAGTTGGTAAGTAGGTTCCACCTGCTTGGAAATGTTCCTGCTGAGGTGTTGCATCCAAATGGAACATGGATTTACATGGAGGTTGTTAATGCATCTCAGAGTTCTGAACAATCCTGAAAGGAAAAGATTCAGGCATTTTTTTAAAAAGAAGAGGAATGACTCTAGTTTGTCCTTCATCCATCTGCTGAACAGCTGCTGACATATGTGCCAGAGATGGCACTGCCATAATTATTTACATGGATATCTGAGGTCTCCCAGCCAAAGCTGTCAGTTCTTGCCACTTCCAATCCAGCAAAGGGCTGCTGACCCCATTCCAGGGTGGATATGGACAGTGATACCGTTCCCCATTTTCCTGATGCTATTTAAGACTCCTTCACATAAGATGTTAATTTTGTCTCTACATGTCTTGGAAGAAAGGCTTTAAACTTTGCTAAAGGATCTCAGAGACAATCTGGTGTCTTCCTCAAAATACCCACTGTTGTCTAAGTTCACCCTTTCCATGTCAGGAAGTTTTCCCTGCATATGCATAACTGATGGTGTTTGTTCCAGGCTTTTTCTACTGTGGGAACTCCAGATTACATTGCTCCTGAGGTTTTCATGCAGACTGGATACAACAAGCTGTGTGACTGGTGGTCCCTGGGGGTCATCATGTACGAGATGTTGATCGGTAAGGAACGGGCAGGGCAGGGTTGTAGGCAGGATCTGTGGGGTAGGATCAGCTGTATTCATGGAATCCCAGAATGCCAGACTGGTTTGGGTTGGAAGGGACCTTAAAAGTCATTTTGTTCTACCCCCTGCCCTGGGCAGGGACACCTTCCACTGTTCCAGGTTGCTCCAAGCCCCGTCCAACCTGGCCTGGGACAATTCCAGGGATCCAGGGGCAGCCACAGCTGCTCTGGGCAGCTATTTCTGTGCTTAGGGTCAGGCTCTCAGAGCAGCCACTCCTTGTGTGTGTTCACCTCCTGTGAGGTGTGTTCTGACTTCAGGAATTATTTCTGCTTGATCCAAGATTGTATTTTTGTTCTTTTCAGGTTATCCACCATTCTGTTCTGAGACTCCTCAAGAGACGTATAAGAAAGTGATGAACTGGAAGGAGACCCTGACATTCCCTCCAGAAGTTCCAATCTCCGATAAAGCAAAGGATCTTATTTTAAGGTGCCAGCCCCATGGTTTGCCAGTTAATATAGCACTAATTGTCTTGTCTTGTCTCTGTATTCTGTGCCTTTCATGGCTTGTTTCACATGGATAAACCCTGATGCTACAAACTGTTACACACATGCATCAAATGCTGAACTCCCTTGTCAAATACTTCTGTCTCGCAGGCCACGTAGTGGTTCCCTGACTAAACTGTGCTAAAAAGGAGCTCCCATGGAAGTGCTGCTACTCTGGCAAAATGTTTCTGCTCCTTATTTTGCCTGCAAGCTTCTCATGGAAGCAACTTCAATCCTTTTGACAGACCTGACTTCTTACAACAGCAATGATTTTGCCTTTGTATGCACTGGAGCATACAAATGTCTCCCAGTGCTTGCTGACTCATTTGTACTTCATTATCTATTCTCAGGACAGAAATATAAATGTCTAGATTTTTTAGGCTTTATATGTTCTGCTCTGCACTGGTCCTGAAATAGAAAGGTCACGTTACCCTGTTGTGAAGGAACAGCACATCTTAACTGTGGCATTAGACACGACATTCCTAAACATAACCTTGTGTGTTGGTTTTGCTGTGGGAGTTCTTAGTCTGCTCCATTTCTGTGTTAAGAAACCGTAGCAGTATCAGTTCAGAAAGCTGTTCCATGCTTTCCATGCTGGAATGCTTTCGTTTTCATTCTCCCTTCATTTTCATTCTTCCTTCCATCCCAGATTTTGCTGTGAATGGGAGCACAGAATTGGTGCATCTGGTGTGGAGGAAATAAAGAGTAACCCATTCTTTGAAGGGGTTGATTGGGAGCACATCAGGTAAGATGCTTTGCAGAAAAGCAAGCTGCTCTTCTCTAGGGATGGCTCAGGCCAGCCCTGGTCTGCAGCAGGGAGCAGCTGACTGGCATTTATCATTTCCAGCTGTGGGTGAGAGCATTTTGTTCTCTACCTGAAGCTTGCTGAGGTTTAGGTACCTTCAGTCTTGATTCTGTTAAGAAATGGAAGGTGGCTGAATCCTGCTTTGTCTGCCTTTGAAATCTTAATGCTCCATCTGCTCTTCTTGGCAGAGAGAGACCTGCTGCGATTTCAATAGAAATTAAAAGCATTGATGATACCTCAAACTTTGATGAATTTCCAGAATCTGATATCCTTAAACCAACAGGTAAATGATTGTTTGATTCTCTGTGTAAACTTTCCTCTTCTTCTGTAGAATAATCTTTCCTGTTAGTCAGATCTTACTAGGTGCTGATTTTTTTTTCATCGTGATCAAACAGCTTGGAAGCCTTGTGGTGCAGGGGGTCCAAGCTGGAATTTGGGTTCCAGGAGATGCAGGCATGTAAATGATGTGGGAATTACCTGAGAAAGGGCAGCTCTCAGAGGCAGCAGAGCTTCCAGAGAGTTCAAATCTCAGCAGGGCCTGGGAGCCCAACGCTGCAAGTTCCCCTCAGTGCCCATTCCTGCGGGCACTCGGAGTAGGGGTGGGGAAGGGTGGGACAGAGGGGATGTTTTGGTGTGAATCTCTAAAGGAGTCACAGCATAGTCACACGTCTGCTCCATGAGTTTAAAAACAGAATCCCAGACTGGTTTGGGTTGGAAGGGACTTTTAAAGCCCATCCCATCCCATCCCATCCCGTGCCATGGGCAGGGACACCTTCCACTGTCCCAGGTTGCTCCAAGCCTGTCCAACCTGGCCTGGAACACTTCCAGGTACTGGGGCATCCACCAGCTCTCAAAACAGCCTGTGCCAGTATTTCACAGCCCACACTGTAAAAAGTGTATTCTTTCTATGCAGTCTGAAACCCTCTTTTAGCTTAAAATGCTTGTGCCATGTCCTGTGTCCCAGCAATTCTTTCCTGGGGTTGAAGCATGAAGTTTATGATATTTTTCCCTTTAGAAACATTCTGCCCTATTCCACATTCAGTGTTTTGTATGAAAATAAACTTGGCAGTTCCAAAGGGTAATTCTATTTCTTCTATGTCCTCCCAGTGGCAACAAGCAACCACCCAGAGACTGACTACAAGAACAAAGACTGGGTTTTTATCAATTATACCTACAAGCGTTTTGAGGGCCTGACGGCCCGAGGAGCAATTCCATCCTATATGAAAGGAGGGAAGTAACACAGCTTTACCTGGGACTTCTGAGCCATGGAATTCTGTTGCTGTACTTTGGGTTTATACCCATAAAAAACTTGTTCTTTTTTTAAAAAAAAATTTGAGGGCTATCGACTCTTCGAGAAGACTTCAGGACCCTGTTTTGTTACACACCTGGTTGTTACAATGGATTTTTTTTCCTGCGCCATTGAAAAATTCCACATGCTTGCATCATCTCTGCTGCCAGCACCTTTTGCTGCTTCAGGAGCAGGAGTTTTTTTTTAATGTTCTTTGCCAGACTGTCCAGTCCATTGGGAGATGAGAGCAAGCTTTCCCTTTGGCATTGCAAAGCATGGGATTCTATAGGACTGCATCCAGTCCTGCATTAAGTGACAAACTCACTCTGCCAATTTTACCAGCACTGTTTGCCCAGTGGCTGAGGACTCCAGGACAGAGGAAACAAAGCAATAATTGAAGCTTGAGACAGAAAACTCTCCAGGAACCTGTCTAGCAGAAGGACACAACTCGGATTGCCTTAACCTTACTTTGTAGTGCTGTTTTTATAATGCTCCTTGGAAGCCTCTTCAATAGCATTTCTCAGCTCTGTCGCTGTGGCCTCCAGTTCTGGTGCACTTTACTTTTGGTACTAAGTGACCCTCAAGCCATTTAATATTTTTTCCTAAATTAAAAAATTTTGCAACACTCTTCCTTTCCTAAATAGAGGAGAAATGAGCGCCGAGTTTTTGGTTAGTGTATGTCAGGATGGATCCATAAACAACGCAGATAAACTACAGCTGGTCACACAAGTGGGTCTGGAACTGGAGCAGAGGGAGGGAAATTCCAGGAACTTGGTGGGCAAGTTGTGCACAGCAGGGCCAGCCCTGAGGCTCCCCAGGCTGGCTGCTGCTGTTTCTTAGCCAGCTCTGAGCTCTGAGCAGAACAGGATCAGAGTCTCGCTGAGTGAGGCCTGCCCGGTGTTCCCTCCCTGAGCTGCTCTCGCTGTCCTGGCTGTGCCTGTCCCTGGAGTCTCCCATGGACGGTGCCTCATGGGGTCACTTTTGGGGCAGTGGCACCCACCGTGTCCACTCTGATTATTGCCTATTCTAATTTATAGAAGTCCATTCAGTTCTGATCAGGGTCTCTCCAGGAGAGCCCCAAAGTGCCTTTCCTTGCCTAAGCCTCTCTCCGAACACGACAGCATTTTGGGAAGGAGGATTCAGCCTCGGCAGACTTTTCCCAATTCCTTTTTCTAACCACAAGCTCCACTTGGTGCCCATTTGTAGTTAACTCTGCACTTCCAGGGACAGGTGGCATTAACCCTTGGGCCTGCCTGGTTCCAGCCTGGAATTTACAATCAGATATTAAAAATGTAATTTAATGAGGTTTCTAAAAGCATGTTTCAATTTGAATGGGTTCCTGCAAACTTCTCTTGGTGCTGAACACTAACTCTGGAGTACAAACAAGACAAAGCTCCAGTACTCTCACAGGAAAAAAAAGGCTTCCAGGTCTGTTTAGTCCTGACCTTCTTGATTAGAAAATGAAACAAAATGGATTTGTAGTGGAACTTTTTTTTATATAGGTGCTTTTAGGGAATGTTTACCTAGATGTCTCTTGACTTGAGTGCCATCCCGAAGGACTGATGGGGGACTGCCAGTACTGTACAGAACTCAGCAGGGTCCTCCCCTCACCACCCCTGTGCTTTTTGTACGTCTCCTACGAGTTTATGACTTGCCATAAGCAGTTTAGACAGCAGTTGGATCCTACCAAGCTGAAATGCAAAACTAGCCTTAATTAGAAGTCCCAGGATCTCTGTGGTCAGAAGGGCTCCCTTGGATCAATAAGGGCTAATGGAAAGAATGACTTACAGGATCAGGCTTTTATCAACTTGGCCCTAGCTCACCTTCTGCTCCTTTTTGACTTTGCATGAAGGACTGATACCAACTTCTCAAGCTGTTCCATCCTTATCCTGCATTTTCTTCTAGCCATTTGAAAATGTTGCCTTATAAACTACTGGAATTCATGTAAGACCATTTTTTTTTCAATTCCTAATAGCTTAGTTACTGCCTTAAAATAAAAACAAAGATCAAAATCCTTTAAAGCTACTGTGGATTAGGAACAAATGATTTTGAGATAAGAGCTGCATTCTTAGCCCTTTACTGAAAGGGACCAGCATTTTTATTTATAAATACCAAAGATGAAGAAGCTAAACAACTTTAAGTTGTGATAAATTGCTGTGAAAAACCAACTCTCTAGTACTGTGTATTGTGCATTTTTAGTGCTGTGTTTGAAGTGGGACCCCTCAGGTGGGCCACTGGAGTCCAAGGTGAAGTTTTCAAAGGCACGAGGAGCAGTTGGGTACCTCATTCCTGTTGTCTTCCAGCAGAAGTTGGATGTGTTTGAATGCAGTCCTGTCGGACACACCTTTGCAGCGGGAGGTTCTGGATCCCAGGTGCATTGTGAGCCTGCTTCCTGTTCCACTTTTTCACCAACACTGGGGAAGAAAAGTGTCTCCTACCGTGTCTCCATCCCAGGATCCATACTTCACTGCTGACAGTAAGGATTTTGTATGCCTGTTACATCTCCCATGGTAGCCAAACATTTTTCTTATGTTTTGAGGTTGTTTGTATCTTTTAGCTCTTTTTTTTTTTTTAAGCTGCAGTTGTTGGATTTCTAGAAATAATTCCAATCTGAATTTCCAATGGATCTGAACATCTTATGCTGCCAGTTCATCTCTGTATCATGCCTAGCACAAAGCTGCACTAAGTGTTTCTTATCACTGTGCCCTGACTCTGCCTTAAACTCTGAGTTGAAAAAGTGTTCTGTAAATATTTAAAAGCTGTTACAAAATTGCACTGTAAAATTTGGCAGGTGTAGTCAACTTTTTATGGAACGATCTCATTGTGTTGTGTAAATAAAATCCTCTTAGTAAACACACTGTAGCTGGTATGTTGTGTTTTATAAACAGGAATCAGAGAATCCTGGAATGATTTGGGTTGGAAGGGACTTTAAAGCTCATCCAGTTCCACCCCTGCCATGGCAGGGACACCTTCCACTGTCCCAGGTTGCTCCCAGCCCTGTCCAGCCTGGCCTTGGACACTTCCAAGGGTGAGGCAGCCACAGCTGCTCTGGGAAACCTGTGCCAGGGTCTCCCCACCCTCACTGGGAAGAATTCCTCCCCAATATCAAATCTGTTCCTGCCCTCTGTCAGTGGGAAGTTCTTCACCTTGTCCAATTCCTGCTGAGGAGTCCTTCTCCACTTTTCTTGTAGCCCCTCCAGATAGTGGAAGGTGCTGTGAGGTCTTCACACAAATCCCACCTTGTTAAAACTCTTGGTCCCCTTCCCAAACTTCATCAAGAGAAGCCTGGAAGTAACCCAAGGCTGAAGCTGGAAATCAAAGCCAGACCTGCTCCAAAGCTGTTTTCTTTTGAAAACAAGGAAGTAGAATTGGAAAGCACTTTTCACAGCACTGACCAAAACTATTGGGGCTTGTTAGAGATGCTGCCCAGTTTGTGGTCAAGGAGTGATTGCTGTGTTCTGTGCTGCCTTTAGCACATCAATGCAATGAGGTGTAGGGATGGAGTGAACTTTAATGTCCTCTCAGCACAAATGGTGGTAACACTTCCCTGCCAAATCAACCAAGCTCTGATGCCAAACTACTCCTAAGACTTCAGGATCCCAACCCACACTTACTTTATGAAGCAAGGAAACAAAACCTTTTAGCTCTCTCTCCCCTGCCTCTTCTTCTACTCCACATTCAAAACAATTTTTAAAGGAGCCAAACAAGTCACATATAATTTATACTTTAATACAGAAAAATCCCATACATCTGGGGTTCATACACAGCACAGGGAGCACTTCAGTACATCTAGAGTAAGACAAAAGTTGACCTTGTACTTGAAGTAGGGAACCATGAGAGGAGGAAAAGCAAACACTTTTAAAATTTGATTCAGTGTTCCAAAGGAACTTACTCTACTAACAAAAATTAAAATCCAAAATGAATAATTACTTGGGAAAGCCAATAAACTACAGTGGGTGAGTGGTAAGAACTGCATGGAAATCATGGGAGCTGGATATCTCCATCCCATGCTGCAGGTCCAGCTGATTGCACAGGGACCCACAAGCTCCTACAGGCATTGCCAGGCTGTAGCTCCCAAGAGGGGGTGGTGCAGCTCAGTGAACTGCCTGAATCCTTCCAGAGGCCGAGCTGAGCCTGGGCCTGGGCCCACACTCGGTGGGATTTGGTTTGGCTGGACGTGGTACTTTAGCTGTCAGATCCCAAAAGGTGCCCTCAAGGTGCGATTCTCAGCACCTGATGCCTTGACACGGTCCTGAGGAGGAGCTCTGAACAGCACCCACACTTCAGTCCTTACAGCAGAACATGTGGAACCTCCAACTCCAGCTCAGCTGGGCAACACCCACACTCACCTAAACCTGACACTGCTGTCAAAATAAATACACACTGAAAAACAGAATCACAGGGCCACTGCTGCTGGGCACACATGGCCTGGGGACAGGGCCCACCACTGCTGGGCACACATGGCCTGGGGACAAGTTCCATCACTTCTGGGCTCACCAGTGCTTCTGTTTGTCCTGAAGGAACAGCTCATCACCAAGGCAAGGAATGGGGCTGGTCTGGCCCCTGGTGGAGGTTCATGGTCCATGTGTCTTCCCTTCTCTATTACAAAAATAGCAATTCATCTGGAGCAATAATGGAGTGTCTGCACATCACCCCAGCTCTGTGCAGGCACCAAAGGACACTTCTCTCTACTGACCCAATGATACACAGGGAGAGTTTTCAAAAGTAGTCAGGTGGAATTTGGGCATCTGAATCCCTGGGACTCTTAGGAGGTCCTGAAATCTTCCCATAGGCACTTAAAAAAAGAAGAAATCTATCTGCTGTACTTGGGAAAGAAGCTAAGAACAGAAACACGGAGAGAATGGAACCTGTACTCATACTAAGGGAAACTAAAACGTGCCTTGGCAGAGATTTGTTACTTGTAACTAAAAATTTCTGCTTGTCACCTTACTTGCACTGAAAACCACAAACATCCTTAGCAAACAGCAGCAAACTTCACTGCTCAATCCACCACGCACGTGGCAGTTAGAGGGAGAACAATACAAATTTGCTTGATGTTGCAGCTCTGCCAAAAAAGGAATAAACTTTCTAGGGCCAGCCTGATACCTGCATCTCAATTCTGTCAAGTCTGAGCAGGTAACTCAGCACCCAAGCAATCCAGGTCTCAACACCCTTGCCAGAGCAGCACTGAGCTGATCAGCGTTGTGGGGAGCTCTGCCCCTCTTTCCTCTTGAATGCTTTCAGATTTTCTTTGCACCAGGACCATGTTTAAAAACTCTGATTTGGGTATACAGAGCCTTTACACAGTCATCAGAAGGGATGGCTTTGTGAGGCAGCCCCATTCTGGGTGCCCTCAGCTTGGCTGGGGCAGTGCTGAACTCACTGTGTGCTCATCAGGGGGTTAAGAGGGTTCCTACAGGGAACTCCCACAGGGAATTCCTACACCTAACTCCTACAGGGAACTCAGTGCTGCAGGACCAGGACCAGTGAGGCTCCAATCTACCTGAGCTAAACCAGCCTGGAGTGTGCTTGTTCTTTCAGTCACAGCTTTGTTGGCCCTGAACCCAAATTCCCAGAGCCTTATATAGATCAGGATAACACATCAGAGCAGCAAAGGAGAGTTGTTCCCAGGAATGTGCATTTCTCTCTACTGAGGACTGGTTTCTGATTGGTATTTCTTACCTGCCTGACAGCAAAATGGTCCAGTCAGGTCCAGATTGGGAGGAAAGTAGCTGGCCTTTAAAAGCTGCAGCAGCAGCTCCTCGGAGAGTCTACAGCAATTCTGAATGACTAAGGATTTTACTCAGGTAGTAAACTGGGAGCTCCTCCACTGACTTTATTGGTCTTAGCAGGGGGATGGAGAAGACAACTCAAAGTCTTCAGCATGCACAGTCACCTCTAGAAAGCTTCTGACATCTATTTGGCTATTAACAGATTTACTTTGTTGGTAAAGTATCAGCTACAGTCTCTTTTGGGTTTTCCTTCAGCATGATCTACTCATTTTACTGAACTTAACAGAAAACATCCCTAAAAACAACGATTCCATCTCACGGAGAAGTACAGACAGGGAATTCCTGTGAACAGGCATATGCTTCCTACAGAACTGGTTTCTCCTTCCCTTAGGGCAGCAGTTCACCACACTGGATCCAAAGCCAGGTGGCAGTGCAAACAGATTCCTCCACGCTCAGGCTTTTGCTGTCACATTGTGCTACATTTCTGCTGGTTGATAAAGGATATCATCTGTCCTGCTTTGATGTTCACTCCTCTGTAACTGAGCCTCACAAAAGCAAAGCTGTGCCTAATGGTAAAGGAAAGCTTTGTCTTGACAGGCCCAGAATTTTCTCTCTCATGTCAAACAAGACGTTTTTACACATTTGTTGTCTTCTTTCAGAAGTTTACATAAAATATTCAGCACCCACAATCCGAAAGCCTTTGTAGTAGAAACAACAGGTCATTTCTTTTTTTGTCTGAGGAGATGTTGCTTTCGATTTCACAATTAAGACTATTGAGTGTGGCTCTTTATTAACATGCTTGACATATGACAACGTAGTAAGAGCATGAACGAGGAAAAAGCACCTTGCAGGAGTCTGTGTCCCATCACCTGGGATGAAACTACGGTGAGAGGTTCCCACATCCAGCAGGATTCTCCACCCTGAGCCACACTAATCCGGTAGATCGTTAACAACCATTTGGGAGAAGGGGGCGTTCAGCCTGTCCAGTTCATCCACTTGTGGGGGGTGATGCATTATAACCTCGTGGTCCTCTGACACATCATCCCCCACTGTGACCAGGTTTGTTAGGGATTTGCTCCGAACACACTGGAAATCAACGTGGCGGCTCTTGCCCTCCTCCTTTTCCCAGGACATTTGGATGAACGGCCTCTGGACGTAGTTGTAGATCACCTCGGAGCGGCCACCAGGCCTCCTCTTCACCTTCTCCTTGCAGGTGGGATACCCTGGAAACACAGACAGCCAGTGAGTTCCACTGCACCCCTCTGACTCACAAAGGGACAACAGGATTCCACAACATCCAGGTAGGAGTGACAGTGGGGTCAGGGTGGGACACACACACACACACACACACACACACACACACACACACAGAGCTCAGTAGACAAATGCTCAGATTCCAGACAAATGCTCAGATTCCACATTTGTTCAAGAAGGAAAACTTAAAGGTCCAGGAGCAGGTCATCCTCATGTGCCAAAAGATGAGCCAGTGAGGATGAGAAGGAAAAAGGGGCAGACAATCAGGAGGACTGTGAGGATGTCATGAGGTTATGTGGGGAGAAAATGAGAGGAGTCAAGGCTGAGCCCAGGTGTGCCCAGGTGAGCAACAAGGCCAAGGGCACCTAGGCTGTACCAGCCATGGTGTGTCCAGCAGACCCAGAGCAGTGATTGCCCCCCTGTGCTGGGCATTGCTGAGGCACCTCGAGCACTGTGTTCAATGTTGGGCCCCTCATGGCAACAGAGACATTGAGGGGCTGGAGCAGGTCCAGAGAAGGGAATGGAGCTGGGGAAGGGTCTGGAGCACCAGGAGCAGCTGAGGGAGCTGGGGGGGCTCAGCCTGGAGCAAAGGAGGCTCAGGGGGGACCTTGTGGCTCTGCACAGCTCCTGACAGGAGGGGACAGCTGGGGGGAGGGTTGGGGCAGGGTTGGGCTCTCCTCCCAGGGAACAGGGACAGGATGAGAGGAAACAGCCTCGAGCTGTGCCAGGGGAAGTTTAGGTTGGATATTGAGGAAAATTTCTTCACCTAAAGGGTTGTCCAGCCCTGGCATCAGGTTGTCCAGCCCAGCCCAGAGCCACCATCCCTGAAGGGACTTAAAAGATGCATGGATGTGGCACCTGGGGACGTGGTGGGCTTAGCAGTACTGGGTTAATGGTTGGATATGATCTCAGCAGGTTCTTCCAATTTAAATTATTCCATGATTCTCTGACAAGAGGGTGCAGCACTGTGTGCAGTCACAGGTGCTGCACAGCACCAGCCATTCTGTGAGCAAACACAGCCACTATAAAAATAAGACAGTCTCCCAGGACAGAGCCCAGCATTCTCCAAGCTCCCTAAGGGAATGCTTGGATCAGCAGGTGGAAGCATTTGACTTCTGTTTCCTGTTTATTCATTCCTAAGGAGACAAGTCTTTCTGGTACATTATGCACCTTTTACTTTCCTTTAACTTTTAAGCCTCCTGGCCAATTTCAGTGGAACACGGTAAAGGAAGAACATGCTGAGTTTTGACTTGTTTCATAAAAATAAATGTAAAGCACAGAGTAAACAAGGAAATGCCTGGAGTCCAGAGGAAACCAGACTCTGCTGACTGTGGAGTCACCTGGTTGTGCATTTCCCTTGCTGAAGCAGCACTTTACCTTCAATGCCAATGCGAATGTTCTTCAGGCCCCGTTCCTTTAACACAGCTTTTGCCACGTCCCGGTTCTCGATGTACTTGAAGAATCTGTACAGCTTAGAACTGTAAAGGACTTGAGAAATAAAAAGGGCGATTAGAATCTACAAAGAGGAACCTTCTCCCTGCTTTTGACATGCCCTGCTGTGCCAAAAGCCAGGTGTGGTTTCCAAGAATTACTTCAGGTGTCTGTTTTCCTCAACGGGATTAATTGCACATCCTTGTGGGAAGGCAGACATGCACATTACAGTCTCAATAGACTGGGTGGTGATGGGAGTGTAAAGCAAAGAGTATTCCCTCACTAAGGAGCCAGGAGAAGGTTGAGGGGGAGGCAGAAACAACAGGAAAAGTGCAGTGAGTGCTGGGATCAGTTCTAACTAGGGAGGTATCCTGCCTCCAGCCTCACCGGCGCACACAAATCAGGGCTCCATGTGCCAGCATCTCCTCCCAGAGGAAGGCAGTTTGGGAATGTGTCCTTTCCTTATGGCTGGGTGGGTGGGGAACACAGTGCAGAGCCCTTACTTTGTGAATACTCCTCTCCCATGGGAGGGGGATGATCCTCATCCCAGTCCACCGTGTCCTCATCTGTCAGCACAACGATGTGACACTCCCGCTCCCCCTTCCTGGCACTGTCCACCATGATGGGCAGGATCAGCTCCTCCAGGTAGCTGTCGAACTGCTTGTGAGCCCCATCGTTGGAGAGCTCGTGTAACAGAGCACCTGAGGAGACACAGATCAGAGGAGCTTTGCTACAGCATGAAAACGTGTCCCAGCCCTGCACTTCCCAGATCCACCCGAGAGCACAGGCAGAATTCTTCTCCAGACACACTGCTCAGCATATGTTCAGACACCTCGACAGCCTCCAGATCCAGAACTGGCAAAATCAGAAGTACAGACTGCATTTCAAAGGGGATACAAATTGCACTGCAGAACCATTCCATTCCCAATAAAAACCCACCAAGCTCCAATCAATACAGTGAAACAGTAACGGACTGAATAATTAATTCATTACTTCACTTGAATTTCCAGCAACAACCTCTGCCCTTAAAGTACATTTTGCTGCCTTTTCTGTGATCACAAATCAGAGAACAGGGCAGGAAATTCCACCCACAGCCTGTGTTATGATACCACACACCCCATTTCAGTAAAGTGCCTTTCACAGACCTGCCTGTGTTAAAAGTACTTTTCTTTGCCAGCATGCCCACCAAAAAGCTGCTCCAAATCAAATCCTTTCAAAACCAGGAATTCTACTACTTCCCAGATTTGGTATCCTTGGTTCCTGCTCTGCCCATCAGCCTTTAGCTTAAATTATTCATGATTCTCTGGTACATTTTGGAGAGGGGTTATAATCCTGCTTTTAGCCTTCATTTTGTTGGCAGGAACAGCAAGCTCTGCTCAGCCTCTGTTACAAAAAGAGACTAAAATGTTTATAATTTGCTTTTGGAGCAAGGTGCCTGTGTTCTGAAGGATTCAGTCACTTCACTTTGGATTGAAGCAGCCAAAAGGAAGCTGTTTAAAAGCAACTTGAGCCCCAGTGAAATCCACACACTCGTGCTTAAACTAAAGCACAAGATTAAGAACCACACTGAATCAGGATCAGAGTGCTCAACACCCTGCAGATGATCTCCTAAGAGCTGATTTCTCTCCATACTTACTTAAATCTTGACACTTGATTGTGTTGAAATCAAAGTTTATGCAGAGGTAATCACATGTGTCTCGAAGGTCTGGGATGGAAATCCCATCAGGGCAGTTAATGATTCCGGTTTTGTAATAATCCTGTGAATAAAAGGAACAGTTTTTGGAGAGAAAAATTAAGAGTATTTTGGACTGTGATAATTCCTGATTAGTTCTTTGTTTTGTTTACTAATATTGGAGAGATACTGAAGCTATTTATAGCTCTATGAACAGTAAACCAGCCCTGCTTGTCCGAGAATCTACGTCTCTTTGCAGATCCTCTAGGGTCTGATAAATGAACTCCAATTAAAACTTTTCCACGGCACAGGGTTTCATAACATCTCATAAGCAATATGCATTTATATGCAACCACAAGGTCAGGAATTAGAACAGCAGGACACAGAAAAGGTAAAAGGCAACATGAGCAAATATCTGAAATGTGGACTTATACCAAAGCCTGCTATATTTTTTCTTTAAAAATCACAATGCAAAATGTAAAAACAGAATGTCCCAGGGAGTGCAGCTGCCTGGAGATGGCTCAGTTCTGCACATGTGACAAACAGATTGTTCCTTTCTTCTCTCCCCATCTGCAGAGCCGCCCTTACCAGCACGGTGCGGAACACGGCCGAGCTGATCCCTTCTGCGATCTCGTATTCGCCCTTCTCATTTGGCCTGGTGAAATTGTACTCTCGGCCTGGCCCAAACATTCTGAAGAGATAAAGAACTATGTAAGTGCACAAGAACATGGAAATACATTCATTACAGAGACAAACAGGTGCACTGGGGTTAAAAAAATTCTTCCCTGTGAGGATGGGGAGGCCCTGGCAGAGGCTGCCCAGAGAAGCTGTGGCTGCCCCAGCCCTGGAAGTGTCCAGGGCCAGGCTGGACAGGGCTTGGAACTACCTGGGATAGTGGAAGGTGTCCCTGCCCATGGCAGGGGGTGGAATGAACTGAGCTTTAAGGTCCAAGTGAGGTCATTCCTTGATTCTGTGATGAAACCCAGCAGTGACACAGAGATACGGTAACTTAAACCTCCACTCCAACCTCTTCCATAGTAAATAAGGACAAGAGTCGGCTCAGGGTGGCCTGGGCTCTGTTGCTATGGTTACTGCACAGTCAGGAACAAGCCAAAGGAACAGATCATTCAGTCCTGGGCAGAAAATCCCCTGGCAATGAAGCCCTTGCACTGACCTACACCAGATAACCCCACACGGCTTTTGATGCCTTGTTTTACACAACAACCCGTGCAAGGGTCAGTGACCCGACAGAAGCCTTTGGTCAGAGAGGGGGAAAGTGCTGGCAAAACAGCACATGAGGGTTTCTTGGTGCAGCAACAGGCTCTAACCTCTCAGCAGGAGCTGAATAACTTCTCTTTCAAGAGAGTATCGAGAGGTGGCAGCAGGAGGGGATGGAGCAGTATCATATTGCCCATTCAGGAGGGATGTTATCAGCTGGGGACAGATGTACTGCTTACAGACCAGGCAAACACTTGGGGAGGATGCAAAAGGAGACCACATTACACTAAAAGTGTGCATTTTTTGATGGAAGTGGACCAAAGGGAGACTTATCTAGAGAACTACCAACTTGCCATCTGGTCAGGTTTTCTAGGTCTCACTCACAGCCAAATTCTGACTGAGGTTACCATGTGTATAGACAAGATCACAAAACAAACATTACATGTTTATTCTATTTTGTCTTGAGGTACCTTGAAAATAACAGCAGTGACCCACCTTCCCAGCATGGTATCAGGGTGAGCAGTGAAGATCTGGGGATTCACTGCAAAGCGGGTGCCATCCACCACCAGGGTCACTTTCTCTGGAGCCACTGTCTGGGAACTGCTGCTTGAAGACAACGTGCAGCATCCGTGCCGCTCCTGGGTATTAAAATATTCCAGCTGTCTCTTATTTCCATCTGGGAAATGGCAGTTGTGAGGTTCTTCAGGAGCAGATAGCATGCTACTGATCTGGGGGCTTACTGGACAAATGTTGTGTCGGCATTCAGAGTCCAGACCTGAGGGACACAAACATTGCAAGGGGAAGAGAGAATTTATTGAAAAACATCATTTCATAAACACTTCCTACTGAAATGAGAAAACTGAGTCATGTATAATTAAGGATGCCAATAGTCATAACTGTCAGGGGAATGTTCTATGACATAAAACTAGGCTGTTATTGAATTGAACCAGCAGCTGGATGTTTTGATGAACCATGATGCTTAATGCTCCTTGTTAAAGCAAGATGGATTCAGGTGCAAAAGGCAGGAGCACGGGAATTAAACAAGGCCAGAAATACAGATCCAGACTGCTGGCTGGAGTCCCACAGGAAGCTGAGCAGCAGCACACACCTCACCATGGTGGTGTCAGGCAGCAGTGCCCAGTGCCAGCCCATGGTGGGCACACAGGACTGTCCAGCTGCCTCCAGTGAATCTGCTCAGGGACAGCCCCAGGAGGAGCTGGCTGCCAGGGCATTCCCATGGGATGATCTTGCCAAGATGCTCACCTCTGCTGTGAACTGCTGTCCTTTAGAGCAGCCTGGCACAGGCAGGGCATGGACTCCCAGTGCAAACTGCCTTGTGACACTGGAACATTTTCCAAAACACAGCACCCCTCAAAACCTCAAAAATAATGTCCCTTAAGATTACAGTGCTGAGGACATTATCCTTACCCTCAGTCCTGGGAACTGCAGGGCTGTGACCTCCTAACACCGCAGAACTTTCTTCTGACTCATGGGATGCTACAGTTCTGTTTTCCACTGGACAACTGGACTCCAGATTTCTCGACCAATCTGTGCCCCCAGCACAGTTTACATTCATGCTGGGCCTCCGTGCTGTGAGGACTTGCTGGCGTTTCCTAAGAGAAGAGCTGGAGAGAGAATCCAGGTTGTTAATTTTGGAAGAAACTCCCAAGCAATGAAGTTAAAGCCCTGTACCTGGTCCCACAAGCAAGGTCCCTCAGGTTCAAAAGGCATTTCTTCAGGTATTTAACTATGTTTCAGAGGCTTATGGTGTTAGTTATGCCCCTGCCCTCATGTAGGAAGATGGGGAAAAAAGTTTTAAAGTAATCAGGGGTCTATTAAATCTATTTAATCTACAGACCTTCACTTTTTTAAAGCTAAGTCTAAAGCCACTGATGTCTTTAGATCACATGTGTGCTGCTGAAAATACCTTCCTGGCAATTACCAATCCTCCAGACCTCTAGAGCCCTTTAAAAATGTTTATATTCTGTACTCCCAGTCCTGGAAAAATGAGCTCTACAACATGGTTACAGCCTGAAATACAACATTTTCCCAGTTAACAGCTCAGGCATTGCCTCTTAACCACTCTGCGGTTTGACCAGGAGTCATGCTTGGTTTTTGGTCATCCCTGGTCATTGCTTGGTTTTGGTTCTTTCTTCTCACTTATCCCGTGCTGTCACGCAGTGCCCCCCCAGTATTGACCCCACTGCAGTCCCACAACAGACACCCACATGATGCAGAGCAGCCATGGCTGGAGCAGCCCCACATGTGATGCTTTAACCACTGGCGCTCTAATCTGGAATGTTCTTCCAGCATATGCAGAGACACAGCTTCCATTTTTTCAAAGTTAAATTCTTCCTCTTTATTTCTGTTTTTAAGATCCCTTCACTGCTTTGTATCTCCTGACAGATCAGATCTCTTTGCTGTCTCTTTCCCTCATTCTCTCTGGCATTTGTTTTGCCCTGGACAAGATCCAGCTCTCCTTTCTTGGCTTCAAGTGTTTTCCTTTCACTCTCTCAAACATAAAACACCAATTTCCTCATTAATGAATTTTTCCAATTTCCCCCCTGCAGAACGATTGTCCTGTGTCTTTCCCTTGGCTGAGTGAAGCCTGCAGGGCCTGCGGGTGCCATCTCTGACGCCTGGCAGAGCATTGCCACGGCAGAGACAGAGCAGAAAAAACACAGTACCAATAAAACAGCAAAATGCCAAGTCAGAGCTGCTGAGTTTTCTGGCCAGCACCTGCTGAGGGCGAAGGCCTTAATAAGCAGTTCAGTGCTGGGTTTCGAGCCCATTGTTACTGGCAGTCTGAATTAAGCATTTTATTCTTAATGAGAATTTTAAAAGGAGTAACAATTCCTTCCTTTTGTTCTGTAAACCCAATTCTAAGTTGTCAGCATTATTATATCTGTATATTTATAGAAAACCTGCTGCTTACACACCATGTGATGGTCATCCGAAGGAAGATTTTTGGCAACAACGAAACCATTTCTTTTTTTTAAAGGCTCAGGCTGGCAGGACCAGTGACATGAGGAGCCCCCGAGGGTCATCTCAGTCCCAGCAACCTGAACAGCACTCAGAACGTCGCCTCCCCCTCTGCTCTCACCAAAATACCCAGTGTGGGAAAATTCCCTCTCCTCACACCTTCCAGGCTGCTCTCTTGTCCTGGCTGCCTGGACCCCAAAGAGACCCCTCATCAGCCCCACCAGAAACCCAACAGTCCCTGTGAATGCTGTCCTGAGCCTGGGAATAGATTCACAGAATATCTCGAGTTGGAAGAGACCGTCAGGATCAGAGTTCAGCTCCCTGCTGCTCACAGGAGCACCCACAGCTACACCGTGTGACTGCACATCCTCCAGGTGAATCACGGAATATCCTGAGCTGGAAGGGACCCACAAGGTCATCCAGTCCAGCTCCTGGCCCTGCAAAGGACACCCTAAAATTCCACCCTTTGTCCAAATGCTCCTGGAGCTCTGGCCGTGCCCATTCCCTGGGGAGCCTGTTCAGGGCCCAGCACCCTCTGGGGGAAGAACCTTTCCTAACATCGGAACTGGAATGGACCTGGTCACACATGAATAAATCTTTTACCTGAGCAAAGGTAACACAAACTCCCTGTGAACAGCCTGAGCAGTCCTCTGCCCTCTTCTCTCGTGTGTCAGAGCAGCAAAGGGGTGATAGAAAGTCCAGCAGTGCTGGGCAGTGGGACATGGGGGTGGGGAAGTAAATCTAAATATGAAAACCCACATACTCTCAAACATCCTGGAGGGAAAAAAAGCCCAAACAAAAGTCCTAAAAAGCCTTTAAATCAATTCCAGAACTGACACTGTCCAATGGAACAAAAAGTCAACTATTCCCCTGTTTCACAGCACTGTAATTATCGTGAGGAAATGGAATTTTTCAAGACCCCGAATGGTAAGGTATTTATACAACTAATATTATGATTTCAAACACATTCACTGAATTATTACACTGTATGTTTTGACCCTGAGATTAGCTCAGCTGGTTGGAGCATGATGCTGATAACACCCAGGTTGTGCATTCAATCCCTGTATGGGCCATTCACTGAAGAATTGGACCTAATGATCCTCGTGGGTCCCTTTCAACTCAGAACATTCTGCAATCTGTGAGCTGAACCAAAATGCTTTAAAATTGGGTAACTGCACTGAATGCCAAAACCTGTCTTTTAAAACGCAGCTTGATTTACTTGGAGAGAAGTATTTTGAGATGGGGAAAAAAATACCCTTGTCAAGCAGAGAATCAAAATAATTATAACCCTAACCCTAAGGGAAAGCCCTTAAGGGTGGTCATTCTTGAGACTTGTCAGCTGTCAGGAGGAATCCCAGAATGGTTTGGGTTGGAGGGACCTTAAAGCATCTCAAGGGTCACCTCCCACTAGCCCAGGCTGCTCAGAGGAGCAGACACCACACTGGGTTGGGGCTCAGGAACTCTTTTCCCACTGCCTTAACTTTCCTATATTGAAATAACATCCCTGATAAAACTGATGCTACCACACTCACCAGGGAACAGAATCTGCTCTGTGAGCTGACAAGAACTCCATTAAGAAAACAAGATAAGCATAAAATTTACTTCTTGGGCCTCCTTCTTCCAGGAGGGCTCAATTGCTGCAGCTCTGCCAACAACCTCCCCTTGTGGTGCCTAAACAATCTCTTGATTATTTAATGCATTACTCAGCAGAGAGGAGAATTTAGGCAGGAAATCAGATCAATAAGCAGAGTATATGAAGGCAAAGAGCAGCTTTACCCAGGGACACTTAGACTCCATACCTTCCCCAGAATTCTGCCTCACAAGCCCCATTTAAGTGATGTCAAATAGCACGAAACACCAACAGACTGAATTTCACAACAACCAAACTGGGTTGGGTGAATGCTGAAATCTTTGTTCATCACTTCAAGCTCTGAATTAAATGCAGAGACCCTGCACACCCCTCAGCAGAGTCCTTAACTACAGCAGTTTGGAAATTATTTACAGAACCATCATCAGTTACACAGGAACTACAATACACGAATTTTCCCTCGTCGTTGCCCCCCCTTTTGCTGTCTAATCTAAGCAGGATTGTTAGGGAAAGAATACCTCAGCTGTTTGCACCTTTCTCCAGGTTCTTTTCTGTTACACTAAGTTGAGCACCAGCAAAAGTTGCTAAAAACAGCTGCCCTTTGCAATGTGGTGGTTTTCCCAAGCATAAGATCTGACTTTTCTCTTTCCTGGAAGTGGAACATCCAGTCCTGATGATCATCTGACCCAGCTCAGGCTGATGGCATTTCCCTGTCCTCTGGCCCCTCTTGGCATGCCCAAATTCTGCACACTGTGTGTCAGCAGAATTGAGGGAAATGAGAAAAGATCTTTTGGCACATCTGGCTGGTACAATAAATCCCCAAACTAGTCATTTAATGTGACAAATATATTGCAAACGCACCAAGAACCCAGTGGGGAAACAAGCACATTAAAGACTTCAAGGCCAAACTCCTGCCTGACCAGCTTACAAATGTCCTGGTTTCCTTTCATGCCTAGGATCAAGGAGAACTACCCATGGTGAGAATGAATACCTATAAATAATAATTAGCACTATTCATCTTCAAAGCTTTTTACAAATATTAACTGCTCATTGCTCCTAAGAGCCCTGGGAAGCACTGGAGGGAAGTGTTTTATGAGAGAAAACAGGGACACAGAGGAGGAGACCTAATCCTCAGGATGAGAGCAGCAGGCCCACTGCCCACTCAGGTGTTACTCTGACTTGTAGCACGTTCGCTGCTCAGCTCCCGGGCCGTGCACCAGCAATTCCCCTGAGGCAGCAGGACAAATACCCCCAGGTTATTGCCGCCTTCCTTGGATGCCTCCTTCCATGCACGTTTCCACCCTCTGGGAAGCGTTAATTGACTGGTACCACAGAAGGGAGCAGGGAACAGGCACCCTGATGTCTTTCCTCACTTCTCCTTGATTTGTTTGTGTGCTCAGATCCTGAAGGACCCAGGAAGGACGAGGCCACAGAGGAGCTGACACCTCACAGCTGGACAGGGGGAGCTGGGCACTCAGGAGCAGCAAAAGCCCCATGCCACATTCAGCACTAAAGATCAGAGAAAGAGCCCCTCCAGCCAGAGAAAGGCTAGGATTTTAATTATTTCAAAGGGAATCAGATTCAAAAATCAAAATTCCCATCTGGCTCTGGCCACTGGTTTTGCCACAGTTGAAGCATGTGGGTCCCTCCTTCCTCTGGAACACAACAATGTCAAGAATGAGCTGTGCAACGGCGCAAACATCTCAGCTCGCCAGGCCCCGTGCTCCTGGTCAGTGAAATCATTGCTATTTGAACTTGTCTAGAGCATTGTCTTTTGTTGAGGGAAAAACATGGAAGTCATATTTAAATAGTTTTTAATTACAAAATGGAAACATTTTTCTTTAGCAATGGATCTTTGGCACAAACAATTCATGCTGCAAATGTTTTGCAGAGATAAAGAGGCTGGTCCTTGTTCTTTGCAATTCTTAAGGAAGTGTTCTGGAATGTAAAGAGGATGGGATGATCTTCAGCACAGTTATCCTTCCCCACCCTAAGGAATGTGAGGCACATCCAAAGCCACTTCCCAATGCAGACATTTCTCACGGCACTACTGGAAGAACTGAATGGCTTCACTTGCACAGGCCACCATAAACAAGGTGATGTGTGCCACGAAAAGAAACCCAAATACTGCAACGTGGCCAGCACCGAAAACCCATTTTGATACAGCACATTTAGTAGGCAAAAGAAAACAAAAGCATCAGTACAAATGTGCTGGTTTTTACTTTTTATTCATTGCATTATAGAAATAAAATATTTAATTATATTAATAAGGATATACTCCTCATCCTTGGAATTTTTTTAAAAGAGCCATTATAGAGTATTTTAGGTGTGAAGATCTTCACAGAAACTTCAAAGAAAAATAATAAAAAGCCAAGCTGCCAAAATCCACTGAGGAGTAGAGCCCTTGCTGTAACATCTGACAGCTTATGCAGGGTCTCACTGTCATCTGGCACAGCATGAGAGAAGTTGTAAGAGATTAAAAATAGTAGAAACAAGTGGCTTTACTTCACCATTCGGTTTGCAAAGAGTGAGGAAGGACCAGCAGAGAGTGAATCAGCTGGTGAACAATCCTCCCCTCTTCCTAAACCACAGCCTAACCATCACGACTGAAATAAAACTCCAAACAACTCATTTTTAAGGTGACAACACTCCTTTAAGTCTCCAAAAACATTCCCATGTACAATTATTCTCAGAAATATGAGCAAGCAGGAAACACGCGTACGCAGGGTGTGCCTGACCTAATTCCACAATCCTCCACTTAGAACAAGATGGATTTCTAATGGAACTGCACGTCTTTTCACAATGGCTAAAGCCTGGCTTTAATTTCTGTCCTGGTTTAACCCCGGCTGGCAAATGAGTCCCAAACAGCCACGTGCTCACTGCTCCCTGGTGGGATGGGGAGAGAACTGGAAGAGTAACTCATGGGTTGAGATGCAGACATTTTAATAGGTAAAGGAAAGAAGAGAAGGTTGTGTGGAGACCTCACAGCACCTTCCAGGATCTGAAGGGGCTCCAAGGAAGCTGGAGAGGGACTATTCATAACAAAGTGGAGTGACAGGACAAGGGGGAATGGCTTCCTACTGCCAGAGGGCAGGGTTAGGTGGGATATTGGGAAGGAATTGTTCCCTGTGAGGGTAGGCAGGCCCTGGCACAGGGTGCCCAGAGCAGCTGTGGCTGCCCCTGAGTCCCTGGAAGTGTCCAAGGTCAGGTTGGACAGGTATGGAGCAACCTGGGACAGTGGAAGGTGTCCTTGCCCGTGGCAGGAGGTGGAACAGGATGAATTTTAAGGTTCCTTCAAACCCAAGCCAGTCTGATATTTTATGACTCCATAAAAGCTGTGCATGCAAGTAAAGCAAAAACGGAATTAATTCCCCAACTTCCATGGGCAGGAAGGTGTTCAGCCACACCCAGGAAAGCAGGGTCACATCACTTGGGAAGAAAAACACCATCACTCCCAACATTCCCCCCTCTTCCTTCTTCCTCCCAGCTCTACATGCTGAGCATGATGCCTTAAGGTGTGGAATATCCATCCCTGGGTCAGGTGGCCTGGCTGTCCCCCCAGCTCCTGTGCACCCCCAGCCCACTGGTGGGTGGGGAGCAGAAAAGGCCTTGGCTCTGTGCGAGACCTGCTCAGCAAGAACTAAAACACCCCAGTGTTACCAACCTCTTTCTCCAGCAAAAATCCAAACCACAGCCCCCTATGACCTACTAAGGAGAAAATTAACTATGTATTAGCCAAAAGTAGCATAAATTCTTAAAAGATCTCCTTAGAATACGCCAAAAGTTTCTCTAAACATAAAAGCAGAGAAACAAATTAGCAATGACTGATTTCCTATTCTGGAGAGAAAAAGGGCAATCTCATGGGTTTAAGACAAATAAGGAGAAGTGTTTCCTGTACATGAGGATTAGGGAATCAGTGTAAGGTATAAACCACAGCAGGGAATGCAGCATGGAGATAACAGATCTCCCCATGGCTGGGTAACATAGGTTAAGTAAAAAAGCAGCCATCAAACTTGATATGAAAAATTACAATTTTGGCAAGTAGGCAGCAATCCAGTTTCTAATTTTCATAGTAACTATTTGCTTCTGATCATCAGATGGAGACCTTCCCAGAGAGAGGGTGAAAAAGAAGAAAAACAAACCATTCTGCCTGTCAGCATTGTTCAGCTGCAATAAAAATTCCCCAGTTGCAGGGAGGCATTCCAGGGGGCTGCGCAGAGTGACAGTAACTCATCCAGTAGAAAGGCAAAACGTGAAATGTTCTCTATTGAAAATTGAGACCAGACCTGATGGCTCATTCTGTAACTATGAAGGACTTTAAAGATCACCCAG
>VZTX01024483.1:2612-31761 GCA_013400915.1 Pardalotus punctatus
AAAAAAAAAAAAAAAGACTATTATGTAAACTGTCTTGTAACTTCCACCTTTGCACTTCACACTCTCAGCCCAGATGGTGGTCATGTGTCTTTCTGTCAGAAAAAGTCCTGACAAGATAAACAACTTCACACATCATGGGACAAATTTTTGCAGCCTTTCACTTGCTTGCTTGTTTGTTTGTTTGTTTTTTAGCTAACACTTAGTTGTGTCACAGAGTTATTGTACCTTCACGTGCATGAGCAGTAGTGCTCCCTGTGGTTTTGCTATCCTTGAAGAAGTAGGTACAGGATTTTCACCTCACTTAGACTGAAATGCCTGCTCCTTTGATTCAATACCACAGTCATTGCACCATGTTTACTTTAAATGTTGTCTTAAAGAGAAATCACAGACACAAATTTATCTCTAACCAGAACTTTCCCCAGTAATTAAAAGAACTAGCTGTGCTCACCTTCCAAAGGTAAAAGCAATCAAACACACACATAGCCTCAAAAGAAATAAAATTTAAAAGTGCTCATTAGTGATCACTTCTGTACCCATTAATCTGTCAAGAAGTTCAGTGACCTTCTCACACAAACTTACAGTACAAGTACACATTTGATCTTTCAGGAGCATCATTCCTAACTCTCCAGCAGTCATTTCAAGTGCATCCCTGTTTTTATTTTCCTCGTCTACCCATTCTTTCTAAATTCACTGTTCTAGGAAACAGAGGACTCCATTGGATTCCCCTTTATTTTAATTCTAAAGTATTTTAAGAAATATCTTGAAAGAAATGCAATATATTTTCCTTGGCAACATCTACAAGAACTTGATATCTGACTGACTGTGTAATGGATGGGGAGCAGCAGGTATATAACTCACATTGGCCATTTAAGGTGTTGGTTTTGCACAGTAAAGGTACCGTGGGGGAGATGCTGTGAGGATGGAACTTGGGAATCAGCAACATAAATCCCTAGGAAACCAGGTTTCATTAATTGTGCTATTCATGGAAAATTTTGTAATGTGAATATGTATTTGCTGAAGCAAGTCCTATTATCTGGAAAGGGAGGAGGCCAAATAAATGGTAACCAGAGTGAGTAGCAGAGGAAGAAGGTGAAGTCAAATAGAAGAATCAATATATCAAAGTGCCAATGTGTGTACTGTTACAAGCCAAGCTTTCATTTATTTTTCACAAACATCCAAAGAGAATTAAGCAGCTGTTGCAATAGGTGTCCTACAGTTGATTAGCAATAGGAAGAGAGCAAGATAAGGATCTTCAGTTACTCATTTGTGCACAGTGTTAAGCTATTACCCTTAGGTGGAGTTGAGATGGGGTAGGGGTCAGTTCAGGATCTCACAGGGATAGGGGTTATTCCTGAGCCAGGATACTGTTGGGCTTTTCCAGGGACATGAAAAATAGCCTCAGAGAAATCTCAGATGGCAGACTGACAGAGACACTTGCCTTTCCAAATTTATCAACATTTTTTGTTACCTTAGCCATTTGTTAGATATAATTTGTTGGGCTTATGCATCTGTTGTTTAAAAATAACAAAAGGATATTTGATAAAGTAGTGGTGGGTCAGAAAATTGTTACATCAGCTGAAGCCAGAACAAGCACCTGGTCTTTATTCTATACAATGATTTATTGTGTTGGGAAACTTGCTGTTATTTAACTGCCTGATAATTAACGAGACTATAGACAATGTTATGAGATGCTTTTTAGCAGCTATCAGGCTAAAAATTTATAAGTGTGTTGAATCCATTAGAGAGAAGAAAATAGCAATTCCAGCACTTGAAGAAGTAGAGAGATACTTTGTGCTGCAGTGCATTGGACTGCTCACGTCTGTCTCAAGAGGTCACTGCAGTCAGGAAGAGGGGCTGGAAGGAGCTATTCTGATCAACAGTTGAGAGTGGGTATTCTAAGGAGAGGTTAAAAGTGTTTGTCTTGTCTAGTCTGGTAAAAGAAAAGGCTGAAACAGAAACTCCTCCTCTCTGTAAATGTGTTCATGGTTTTTAAACCAAAATATAAAGTTTACACAAAATCATGAAAACAAAATGTTCCTGGCTGAATTAAGGCTGAAAATCAGAAGGAAGTTTCTAATTTTCATGAGATTAGACCTTGGAACAGTTTCAGGCTAAAATTAATGTGAATAAAAATCTAGTTTGTTATAATAAATTTTGTTTATTACAAATAATTATTAAGTAAGACTGCCTGCTATAGCAGTGACAAGGGTTCTGGTTATCTATATAAATTACTAGTGAACTGAAAAATGTATGTAAGTATTAGCTGCTAAGAGTATTGTATTTTAGAGCTTCTTTTTCTTGTAAAGTGTATTACTGATATCTTCCAAATCTTTCTTTTTTTAAAAGTTGTAGGACAAAAAGCAAACTACACCCTCATAAGAAAAAAAAAATCTTCTGACAATACTTTTAAATAGTAGTGCCAAAAGAGGAGTAAAACCTGGTGAAAGAAGAAAAAAAGCACTTGATTTAATAAGGAGCCTTTCTGATTTCTACTGGACACAGGTTTCATTTGTACGCATTGTGAAATAAAATGACCAGCAGAGCTGCACACAGACTAGGCAGTTCAAAGATCTGGCACAATTCTGGCATAGTAAGATTAATAAATGAATGCATAGCTCCATTACATCAACTAAGAAATTAGTTGTTAAAAAAAAAAAAAAAACAAACCAAGAATGATTTAGATTGTGTAAGACAAAATTAACTGTGCCTGAGACTGATCTGTAACAAACTTATCTAGCGTACTGTAGAACATAAGTAAAATATATTGCTACTCAACAAACAGGCAGCTAACCAAGCAGTTGGTAGTTTGTATGATTTTGTTTTTCTGAATTTTTCTTGAGAATAAATTTTTCTACACTTCTTTTTGTTCTCTCTGAAGAACAGCATGAAACTTGTGGTTGTTTTATGTTATCGGGAGGAGGGAGAGCCATATAAGGACAAGGACTTAAACATCATGAGCATGTTGGGAAATGGAGTGGTGTCTGGGTTTTCGAAAGATAAATTACTTGTTGGTAGAATTGTTTTCCTGAAGTTTAGGGCTTGACATGCTTCAGTGATCTCAGTCCTGGGTGGAGGTTAACAAACTTGGGAAGAAAGATGTGCAGCTGATAGTGGACACAAGGAATACAGAGTTTACAGGCCACAGGGGCATCTGGCAGAACTCCTTCCACTTAACAGTGGGTCGTCACAAACTCACAAGACAAGGAAGAAACTAACAAAGCCAATTCAGCAACTGTGCTGAATCCTCTCCGACTGGCTAAAAGGTAATTCTGGCCGGGAGAGATTGCAACCTCCAACTCACAAACCACTGACCCAAGAAACCAAGCAACTCAAAAGAAGAGAAAGACTGATCATGCTCACTAATTAGCATAAGAAGAGAGGTAATAATTTAACCAAGATAGAATATGAATTAATAAGAGAACTAGGTGACTCATAGCAAATGAACATCAATGCCTTTGCTAAAATCTAATAAATAGTGGAAACTTTTGAAAGCCAGTGTGCTGACTTTGTGGATTTTCCACCCAGCACCACTTTCTACGCAGAACTGTAAATCAAACACCTCAACTCTGTGTGGGGATCAGCCTCTTCACACCAGGTGAAAGAACCCATTTTGGGACAACAGGAGGATCTCTGAAATGATGTACAAAGATAAAATCACTCCTCTAAAAAGTGTAAAGCTGCCAGGACCATGCAGATGTTTTGTCCAGGCTACACAGGTACAGTTTGCTTTGTCTCTAAACAACTAATGTTCAGTCACAGAGCTAATAATCAGTTTTCCAGAAGAGAGAATGGGAGCCAGACATCGCAGAGGGGTGTATGCATACCGTAGATGTTACACCACCAGGGTGTGATAGGTGAAATTGTAACTTTTGCATTTCAGTGCATTTTATTTGGGAGAAAAAAACTTTCTATAAATCAAACAACAGCCTTGAAAACCATGTTGGAGAGCTGCTGACTACACTGATGGACTGTTTCACAATTTGGTTCACTGACGACCCTCTTCCCAAAGGAAAACAAGACATCAACATTTGGGCAAATATTTGAACCTACACAGTGAATGAATAAGAATAAACTACACACAATCACATCAGAAAATCACATGCCAATCTTTGTTCTTATCCAAGACAATTGTTTTTATGTAAATCAACCAGGGAAAAAATACTTTTCTGGTATCTTAGATAAGAAATGTACCTTTGAACCTCTTGTTCCGGTACAAATATTCAGTATGCAGGTGCATTCATCTGTACAGACACATGTAGGTTCACAAGCATATCGAATGGGTTGTAAAAAAGCAATTGTTCTTGGCCTGATGATCCTAATTAGGCTCATGTACTCTCTCTTATAACAGGGAAGATGAGAATAGAAAAATTGCAAGTCAGATGCACAAATCGCTAATTCCTCCTGCTGTCTGGAAGGGAAACAAGGTGTCAAGTGATGTTGAGTGACCACTTCCTCCAGATAAGGCACTGCCTTCAACAGTTCACATAAAATACAGACAGCTTAGCCCCTCTGCTTGGACTGGCAGAGGCAGAAGGTCCCTGGTGCAGGCATACACATCACACTCTTCAGGTGCATAAGCACACGTGCATTTGTGGATCCCCTGTGCACGAGCATGACCCCTCTGATGGCCACCTGCCTGCATCCAAACCTCCCTTGCCTCCCCCACAGGTCTCCCACTTACTGGTTGGTCCAGACTGAGGCTCACGGCAAACACCCGTGCACTCACACACTCATTCCACAGACGCCCCGTGTTCACAAGTGCCCCCAGGCATGGCAGCACTGACTCCCTGTCAGTGTGATGCCCCAGCCTCACACCCCCTTACTCACTGCTGGTCCAGCTTGAAGTTCACTGGTAAGCACACACACTCCCCCACACCTCCCCACACCCCACTTTGGGGGAGATACAGACACTCGCCCCCAGAAGCTGGCACAGATCCCCAGGCTGTGACCCACAGCCCTGCTCCAGCCCCTGGTGCAGAGCCCCTCACTCACCTCACTCAACCCTGGGAGAGACAGACTGTAGTGGTCATGCACCAGGGTTCAGACAGACAAACACACTCACTGGACCTGTGTACATTCAAAGCCTTTTCTTCTTATTGTTCCTTCCTGCACCCCTTCCTCTGTGTTCCCACAGGGGTTTGCATACCTCCTCCGATTCCTGTACCTATCCTAGTCCAGGTCTCCCCTTGGCCTACAGTCCCAGCTATTGCAAAGCCCAGGGTGTTGGAATTAGATCTCTTCCAACACAAACAAAGCAAAGGTGGGCCCAGTTTCTGACAAATAACAAAAGAATTGTTATTACAGGGAGAATTTGTCGCAGAATGTCACTTATTGTAAAATCCACACCGTCACCAATGTTGCGGGGAACCTCATTTAAGAGAAACCTCATTTAAGAGAAACCTCACTTAAGAGAAACTCATTTAAGAGCAAACTCATTTAAGAGAAACTCATTTAAGAGCAAACTCATTTAAGAGAAAAGACCGTAACTCTTCCGCAACGACGAGGGGAAAAAAGCAGTCAAAGGCCAATATGATCAATAGCAAGCTTCAATCCATTTATTTTTCAGGTTCACCGCCTTAAGTACATTTTTTGCAGCACCTAGCAATATTACATGTCATAAAATCATTGGTTAGTAAGACTACTTGTCATTCTATTATTGGTTAGTTGTACAGTCACATCAGCCTGTTCCCACCTGCTCGTGGTCCCTACGATCTGGTTTTTTCTATTCTCTTAACTACAGTCCCTCTTTCATAGGCCTTGGTACTTTCCAAACCACCAAGGACATCTTCCTTGCAGTTATCTTCAAAATTCTGCCTTCTGCTTGCACAATGCCCTTTCTGTGCTCTGCAGGGGCAAAATCTGCGGAGACACAGACTCTAGCATTCCATGGCCACCTTGCTCTACGAGCCATTTCTCCACAAGAATTTGTCTGATTTCTCTGGGAGGTTTGCTCAGCTCAACTCAGCTTCATGGTGCAAACAAACATCAGTGAAAATGAATAGAAGGTTTCAAGCTGTCAGCTGGAGAGAGCCAGGAGAATTTAATCATGGGGAAGTGTTTTACTAATTCAGTCTGGGATAAGACTTTAATAGGAACCAGAAATTAATCTGGCATAGAAAAAGGAAAAGCATAACCTGGAAGGCTGATTGCTCTGTAGAGAATGTTGCTTTCCTGAGATACAAATAAGGACATCTGGATAGGACTGGGAAGAAATGAAGGTATGTGGGAATACAGATACTTTTGGTCAGGTGCATTTTGGTCTGTTGAAGGAGTCTGACAATATATGTACAGGGTCAGGATTTTGTAGCAAAGAGAGTGAAGAGCAAGGAAGTTTGAAGAATGTCCTTGGGCATATGCTGTTTCCAGATATTTAAAGGACACAAGGCACAGCACAAATGATTGCTGGCCAGAAGGGGTGGCCGACTAGGTTGCTGACACACTGTCACCTGGTATGTTATCAAATAGATAATAAGTGTAATACTGCTACGAGCAAGAACCAGAGTCCAGGACTCCCCTCCTACTGAAGGACTCTGATCACTGGCTTTCACAGCCAGGCTGCCTCTCTCCCTGGCCAGATGCTTCTTCAGCATGGGGAGCAGGCAATGGGGAGTACCACCTTCTGGAATAATGCACAGACACTCTGTTTCTGTCTGGATTGGAGCCCCTTGGACAACAACAAAGGTTTTGCTTAGGAAAATGTATAGTGAAGGCTGTGTGCAGCAGGGTCTCTGTACATGGATGATCATCAGAGTTTTGACTTCTCTATAATAGTTGCATTTGTGCTATTTGCAATCTGTTGTTATTTCTTTTTCCTTCACTGTTTTTGGGCCATACAGAATGTCATGCCTCTGAACTTCACTGGGAAGATGGGCAGAAATGAGAGAGAAAGTATTTTAATTGCTTATACTGCAAAACTTCACTGCAGCTGGCAGACACAACTGCAGTTGTGCACCAAGGGCATATGCACTTTTTATAGTGGAAACAGCCAGAGCTACTTGCTTTAGAGCAGGATACTGTACAAATCAGAAGCTGAGCTTTATGAACACAGTGGTAAGGGACATGCAGAAGAAAACAATACTCAGAAATATGTGGAGAACAGGAAGGAAAAGAGGAAATGCCCCCAAACTATGAACGGAAGAAATAATTAATAGGGAATAAAACAACATAAACATTTTAGGAAGGTCAGTACTTAGAAAAGGGTTTCACTGTATTAGAAAATGCATCTCTTCTTGTTTCTTTCTTACAATGTTCAGGTTCTGTTAGAAAAGAAACCCTGACTCAATCTTATTTTTTTGCTTTTAAAGGAAACAAAAATCCCTGAAAGTTTCTGCAAGTTAGAATCAAAAGCAGTAACAGAGTATTCAGTAAATAATAGCAGGTATGAGAGAAACAATGAAGACCCAAGATAGCATTTCATACACTGTGGATCTTGTTAATATAAATACGAACTTTTACTTTACAGATCAAGGATAAAGTCTTTGTTTTCATATTGGTCTCAAAACACCAATAATATGATATGAAGAAAAAATACTCTTTTTTAAATTTTCATCCTTTTTATCCTAATACTATGCATTTTGAGCGAAGTTTAATAAATATTAAGACATGTAATGGAAACCTACTCAGCTGTTAAGCCATGACATAGAAGTATCGCTTTTCACAGGATTTTCTTTGTCATTGAAGTTATGTTGGGCCAAGGCTGAAGTTCATTCACAATTTTAGGCTGCAAAACTGTCCCTGTACTATCTGTTAACTTTTTTAGTTTCTGGGTGGAGGCAAAAAAATGCATCTGTCGCTTTTGATATTTTTTTTTATTATGGCAGCCTAGCATGTGCTGATATATTTCACCATATCTTGTGCTTCAAGCCCAGCCTTGATATATTGGCCATGCACTGTATGCCCCAGAGTTCTGAAAAGGCATTTGTGCTGTGCCTGCTGTGGCTGGGAGGAGGTTGTCTTAGGTTGGTAACACATGAATAAAGCTGCAGGTTACAGAAATGTGGAGTGGGTCTAAAAGGGAGCCAGAAGCACCAGAGGACTGTGTTCATTGCCATGTCTTTGTTTTCCTTTCACCCAAGAGGAAGTGTCTAATTTTTCCTCAAGACACAGGAATTATAAACAGGCATTTGCTTATCCAGTTCCTCCAATTCTGAAAGATCAGTGACTTTGCTGGCAAAATTGAGTCAAGAAACTGTATGCTATTCCTTTTCCTGACACTTAGAGGTATTAAGTGTTCTGCTGAGAAGTCAATGTTAGCTAATTGATGCTTCAAAACATAAAAAGCAGATTATTAGATTTGATCCTCTGTCATAAAGTAGATGATTCAATTGCCTCTGTATTTAAATGAGTGGCTGTGACTGATGCCCCAAGAGCTGTGGTCTTGACATTTGTTGTTGGAAAAGGGAGGCAAGCAGGTAAAATTTAATGATTGAAACCATCATACTGACTAATGCATATTTGCAGAGGAAAATGAATAAACTAACTACTCTTTTTTTCTCCATCTGAAAGGACAGTCACATGATGAGTGATTTGGTCTGCAGCCAAAATGCCTATAACAAACATTTTGCTTTGTTATCATCCCAGATACATCTGTCAGATCAAACTGGAGAACTATTTTTATATGATACAATAGTTCATATGGATTGAGGAAGTACTAAAATCTGGAGTTCTAGTGTTGTAGCATTTATGCATAATGCATCTAAATAGGAAAGAAATAGCCCTATTTAGGGAGTAAAGGAGGTAGCAAGAAGAGGGTTTTGGTTTTACTTAGGAGCTCCCAATAGGAAGCTGAATATCAGGGAGCTAACCTACCTCTGGAATGCATAAGCAGAAGAACATCAGACCAGCAGAGAACAGATATTATAACCATAGATTAAATAATTGGGGCAGATGCTTCAGTGTTGTGACTATTTATGCTGCCTAGATTGCTTAAAAATTGAAGAATGTCCAGGAAAGAGTAATTTGAGATCTGGAAATTGCTCCTGGTAAAAAGAAAGCAAACCAAGTTGGTTAGTACAGTTTGTCTGACAGAGTGCAAACTGTGGTCTCCGTAGACATGGAAGAGTTTTTGGGCAGAAGATAGATCTTCAGTCTAGGGGAAATGTTGTAAACAGATGTAATGCAAGAAAGGTATCTACATATTTCTTAACAATACACCCTGTCAGAAAAAAATATGCAGAAAACAGACAGGATCTTTAGCACTTAATATAATACCAAGATCAATAATCTTTCTTGAAAGTATACCATAGCCTAACAGAAGTTCTAGGATGAATCCAGAAACTAAGAAGTGTCATGCAGGAGTTAAGAAGTGGTCACACTGTACACAAAGGTGATCATGATCAATTCAATTATACAAGAATACATAAGAGTCTGCAAAAATTGCAGACTGGCCGGTAAAAAATTCTAAAGGCTCACATTGTGCAAGAGTGCTACATGATAGGGAACATTTCAGCTACCACTTCCTTCAAGGAGTTTTGAAATCCTTTTTCTGTATTGTCTGCAGAACTCTAAAAATAGAACCTCTGTTCCTAAATAAACTGAGATTACACCCCACAGGACATGCAGAAGACACAAGAACCCTTACAGACTACTAGGCTTCTAGTAGGAAGGAGAACTGATGACACAGCATGTTATTTTCCTGATAAAAACATGTTTATTTGCAATAATGTCTCATAACTTCTTTATTTTGGTTTGGTTTGGTTTGGTTTGGTTTGGCTTTAACTTCTTGTTGTGGGGAGAGTGGTAGACTTCACACAAAGTTTATTAGAGAAGCCCTCTTGTTGAATTACAAGGTGCAGAAAGGACCCCTTTGCTTTCTAAACTCCTCAGAGAAAAGTCTCAGTGCAGCTACATCCAATCTTAGCCCCAGACTGTGTCAACAGTTTAAGGAATTATAGAGGTGTGATTGAACCTTTGTACAACTTTGTGGCACTGAGTTAATGATGGCAAATCAGATATATTTTTATGAAAATTAATTCTTTGTTATGATAAATGGTTAGACAAAAAGAACTTGATCAGAATTATTTTTACTAGTAAAAGTTAAAATTACTTGTAGTGGATAGGATAGGATAGTGCACTGTATCAAAGCAATCATATTAATGCTAGCAAAAAGAAACAATAATTAAAGTAGAGATTGATGTAACACCCATACCAACAACTGTAGCCTTAATCTCTTTCAGTCAGCCTTGAGGAGTATCCTTGGAGGCGTCCCCTACCCAAGGGAGGAATCTCTATCCAGTCCAAGGGTGAATATATTAGAAGAACTGAACCATATGAGAGTGGACTGGACTTGTATAGAGTGATTGACTGCCAGTCACACATCTCCGATTACGTCACTATCAGGGTGTTGATTTGGATTCATGAACCAGACTGGTTTTAGTATATTTCAACACCAAAAGCAGCACGATGCCCCCTCTCAATCCTTGCAAATAGGGCATTGTCCCTTGACCACATTCCAGGGTGAAGAATCCTGCTACACTTGTATGTAAAGAAAATCTTTCTGTTTGTTCTTGGGATTGTGTGTGTGTGTGCGTCTTTTTCCCAATTCTTAAAGAAATTACAGTTGCCTCTTGAGACAAAAGATGTGCTGTGGCAATGGAGAGATGCTTGATGATGCTTGTTAAATGGGCCTGAAGGGTTTAGATTACTGCTCTGATGCAATTTGCTTTCGTGTAGTGTAAGTGCAGCTTTTGTACTTTTTTTCTGCTGGGAGCTGTGCCTCATTGCCTACTATTGTGGGAATGTAGCTTGGGAGACCTAGTCCTCATGCTAGCTTTGCAGAAACGGGAAAACACTAATGGCGTTTGAAATGCTAGTATAATACCTGCCCCTCAGGATGCTGTTTTGCTGGTGGCAGACCAAACTTATGCTGTGCCACTGCCTCAGAAGGGTCCAACACCTGACTATCTTGCTATGTGTCCCAGAGTGGTTTGGGCAGGTCTTGATGACTCAGGCAGCAGATTGGGGGCCAGGGGGTGTGGGGTGTGTTCAGCTGTGCCAGAGACTTGTACCCAGAGACAGCTGACATGGCTGTCTGCAGAAGATGGCATTCGCTCTTTCCCTACTCGGGTGCTCTGGAATCACAGCACGAACAGGCTGCGTACTTGCTCACAGCCGTTGACAATAAGCCTGTAAACTGGACCTGGTGTTCAGTGAAAGCTGGCTAGAGATCTCATTTTCTGCTAACTCAGTTATCTCGGGCAATGAATGCCATTTTCAGCCCTTGCACAGCTGAGGGATCTGTGTTGAAGGGGTATTGATGGCCCAGTTTGCTCCTGACCCAGCTGCCCTGACAGGATTTTGCACTCCTAATCTCTTCTCAAGGAGTGAGAGGACCTGGGTGTGATCAGCCTCTGGAGGGAGTGACTGTCCAGGGTGGCGCTGCCCTAAAGCAGGTATCCTGTCACTGCAGGCTGGGGTATGTGCTGCCAGTGCTAGATGCCAAAAGTGCCTCTCATCTCCTGTACGTGTCTGTTAATCCCATCATATGCAACAAAATATCCTGGACCCACCGTAGTGTGTTGGTTTCTCTGGTTTATGGACAGAGAGGAAACTCACCTTGTCTATAAAGCCAACAGACTGTTGTTAGTATAAATCCAATCTCAGCAGTCTAAGCCAAGAATTATTAGTAACTATTACAGATAGGGAAAGCACACATTCTTTCAGAAAAAGTATCAGTAATGATAGCATAGTTAAAATCATTGTACACACACTTCTTGTTTTCTCCCCCTTTTCACATTTTGGTCACCCTTCCCGTGCTCTTCTGGCTCCTAGGGTTGGTGATTTGATTCTGGTGGTGGTAGAGCAGGTGTAAAGGAAAGTTGTCCACATCTGGAGTCCATCACTGAAGGAGTTTCTTTCTTCATTTCTGTATGCTTGCTAACATGCTTTTAAATCTTGCTGGTTTTCTGCTGGCCTGCAAATCCACATTACATCTTAATAAACCGTATCTTGTGCCTTTTATATATGTCAGTTACTATTTTTTTGTCCCCCTTCTTTCCCTAAAACCAGTTTTGTCCAAATCAGAATTTTTTTAACTGGTTGTTGGCAGGCTGTTTGTACCTGTGAAGTCTCCAGTGTCTGCATAGTAATGACTTTGTGGTTAAAATCCTGGTAGCATTAAAAATTTTCAGCTAGAATTATGAGCTTAGACAGTGAGCATTGTTCTGCCTTAAACCACTTCAGTCAGCATGATGTGCTTTAAATATGCAGTTTAAATAAAAGAGCCAAGCAAGAGTCAGAGGAAAGTTAGAAACTACCTGGACAGAAGCAAGTCCTGAATAACAAAGAGGTGACAGCTGGGAGGCAAGATCTTGTTTTGGAGATGTTGTCCAGTGTGAGAAAAACTCAAGAGGGGACATCAGCAGCAATAGTATCTGTGCATGCTCCCCTTTCCTTGCCAGACCTTAGCTGGAATCTTGAGTTTCTCAGCAAAGCCAGGGTCACAGCCAGGAGTAGGAGTGTTTCACCAATCATCAGCTCAGTGGCCTCTTTCCAAGGTCCATTTAAATCAATTGCCCTGGTGAAATTATTTGGGACACAACAGTTTGTCTTGAAAATTGTCTTCCCAGGTTTTGGTTATCTCTAAGGTGATAAATTTTGAAGCGACTATAAACTTATATGAATAACCCATATAATTATAGAGATAGAGCAGAAAAGAGAGCCTGGGATCAAATAAACTAGGAGGATGAGGGGTTTGTGAGAAACAAGGAGGAACAGTGAGATATCTTTGCCCATGGACCACCAAAATCTCTATGTCTTGTGTTGGCCTACAAGTTCAGTTCTCCAAATTTCATGCTGGTTCCCCTCAGCTTCTTGAAGCCTGTTTGACCTCTCCCATCACTTTACTTACCATCAGCTTCTACCCCACAGAACTGAAAGGGAAGTTTTGCTCAACTCAGGGTCAGACGAACGGGAGCTGGAGCTGGAGTCTGGTCAGAAAAGCTTCAGAAAGCAGGTTTGGCATGAATAAGCTGTGCATGTGGTGCTCACCACAGCCACACACAACGGTTTCACTGCTCACTCCAGTGTCTGGTGCTGCAGTGCTCTGTCCAACAGAGAGGGAACAGCATCACACACATGAGACAGGTGTTTTCATCTCTGCATACTTCTTTCCCATGTATCTTTAACCTCTGTCTTTTTACCTCTCCAAGGCTGATCATACTGTCTTGAAGATTTTCTCTACTTACAAATGGCAAGAGCATTTCAAATGAGCATTCTTCCTGGACATGCGCTTGTTTGAGGTAGTTTATCCCTCTGGATTAAACATTCAATATAAGTTTATGGAAACACTTCCAAGCCAAGAGTTATCTGGTTTTAGAAACTATTTCCTACTCCACCATTTCATATTAAAAGCTTTTGTATTTACTAGGAAAAAATACACATCTTTTCCCCCTTCTCCATGATCAAGCATCCATCACAGATGCCTTCCTTAGGAAGCCTTGGCACACCCCCTCACCACAGCACACCTTGTTTTCTAAGGCATAATTTCCATTCTGGCACCAGCTATCCATGGCAACAAGAAACTTAGTCTGCCTGAATAGGTCTATTGCTTAAGCTTTTTAATAACTATTGCTTAAGCTTTTCCTGCCACCTTATGCTTCTCCTGGCTTAAGGAAATGAAAATACAAATGCACTGGAAGATTTTTTTTTTAAATTTTTTTTAAGGAAGAACAGCAGAGTTAACATTAGCAGAATAAAGTTCAACAGTAGGAAAATATGGAAATTAAATTGATACAGGGTCCAAACACATTTAACATCAGAGTGGCATCACTAAAAGGCATAGACTGCCAAGTTAATCTGCTCTGGCAACTGTGATTTGTTTTTTATCATTCCAGCACAAATGAGGCATTTCCAGAAATCAACATACTCTTTATGTAGACCTACAGGATAATAACATGATTTATATTGACTGGCGCCTGTTTTCCACCCTCTTTCTTGAAAGAAGCAGATATTTCTGTTTTGCAGAGACATTGTTACATAATTGTTTGAGAGCCAGCAGAAACATTTGAAAAAATTGGCAGCTGTTCATTACAACTTCTCATCTGGATGTTGCTCCACACACAGCTGAACTGCTGGAACAGATCTGATAGGTATTCTCTACATTATAAAACTGGACATATTAGTGCAAGCTTCAACAGTGGTTTCAGCTAAGTAAGACGAATTTCTCCAGGAGCAGATTGGGTTGCTTATACAATCCATCAGTTCTCAGCTTCTAGAACTGGGTGTTAACATCTGAGCAAGGGGCTATCAAACAACTTTCCCTTAAAGTTTCATCTAAAGTGTGGGTGTAGGGATCGGCTTTTACGTCCTTTGTCATGAGTGAGGAAATTTAATTTAAAAGCTCTTTGGTTCTGGCTCTTCCATGGCTGAGAACTGCCAGAGACTTCATTAACCAACAAAAAAACCTGAGGGTGCAGAGAACGACTGGGGTTTCTGCATAAGCTTTGATCTCTGCCCAGTCCTTATTCTATTCTACACCCAGTCCTCTTTAGTATCTTTAATATATTTATTGATGATCTGGGTGTGGGGATCAAGTAAGTTCAAAAATGACACTAAATTGGCTGGGATTATTGATGTGCTGGAGGGCAGGAAAGATCTGCAGAGTGATCTGGACTGGCTGGATTGATGGGCCAAGGCCAATTGTATGAGGTTCAACAAGACCAAGTGCCAGGTCCTACCCTTGGGTCACAACAGCCCCATGCAGCACTACAGGCTGGGGGCAGAGTAGCTGGAAAGCTGCACAGCAGAAGAGGACATGGGTGTGCTGGTTGAGAGTGTCTGAACATGATCCAGCATGTGCCCAGGTGGCCAAGAAGGCCCATGGCATCCTGACCTGGATCAGATATAGTGGGGCCAGCAGGACCAGGGCAGTGATTGTTCCCCTGTACTCGCCACTGGCGAAGCCACACCTTGCGTCCTGTGTCCATTTTTGGGCCCCTCACTACAATAGACATTGAGGTGCTGGGGCAAGTTCAGAGAAAGGCAACAGAGCTGGGGAAGGGTCTGGAGCACAAGTGCTGTGAGGAGCAACTGAGGGAGCTGGGCAGTGTTTAGCCTGGAGAAAAGGAGGTTCAGGAGGGACCTGATCGCTTCTGAAAGAATGTTGTAGCCAGAGTGGGGTTGGTCTCTTCTCCCAGGCAACCAGCAACAGGACAAGAGAACATAGCCTCAAACTACACCAGAGGAGGTTCAGGTTAGACATCAGGAAGAATTGCTGATGGAAAAACCCTGGAAAGGTTTGTTAAGCAATGAAACAGACTTCCCAGGGAGGTGGCAGAGTCACCATCCCTGGAGGTGTTCTAGAGATGACTGGATGTGGTACTTAGTGCTACGGTCTAGTTGACAAGGTGTTGATCTGTCAAAGGCTAGTCTCAATCTCAGAGGTCTTCTCCAGCCTAAATGGTGCTGTGATTCTCTGATGTGTCCATGCTCTGAGATACAGCGCAGTAGGGCCATTGCAGCGTGTTTGGCCATTAGACACCTTCTCTGGTGTCTAAGGCCTTTCCTACAACTGGAAGAGTCCCAATGTGTATATGTGTGTATGCGCATGTCTCTCCCTTTTCTCAAATTTCTGTTAAGTAGCAAGGGTAGAGCTTGCACAGCAGCTTTCCGTCCAGCTGGAGCTAGAATCTCTTTTCTCTTCTTTCTCTGTTTTTTGGTTTTTTTTTTTTTACTTTCATAATATTTGTAAGAATTTACATGGTATTTAATTAGAGTTGTCCAATTAATTTTCAAGGTATTGGAAGGAAGGATGACCGCTTGTGAAGAAGTATACATGGGGAGAGGTCACTCATATGTGCACATACCCAAGCACTCTCCCTCAAATGGAAATGAGGCTATAAATATTTTTTGTTTTATCTGTAAACTGTGTTTGTAGCTATCACAAGATTTTCAATATTAAAAACTAAAAAAACCCAAACACAAACATATGGGCAAAAATACAGTAGTTTGGGGCTTTTTTCTGATTCCTGGTTAAGTAGGAAAACTAGAAATCAACACTAATACAAAAAATAAACATCCATTTAACCTTTTGTTTTTGTTGTTGCTGTTCTGCTCATCTGGCATAAATTTAAAAAAAATAATAATAAATCTTTTGGGGGCTGTGATTGTTTCAACCTGCCAGTAACCCCCTTGAGTTCATCAGAGCAAAAGACAGCGAAAGGCTGTTTATTGTCCAGCAGGCACGTGCACATGTTGTAAGTGAAGTTCCATCTGGTCACAACATCGTGGATCATCTGGGTAACAGCCAGGCTTCATTTGCTTCATGTCCTGGACAGCATGGAGGCAGATGAATAGGAATATTTAAATGACTGACCAACCGCAACCGAGTTTGCCCCTGAGAATTCATCTAATAATGGCTGCTCACTATGGAGCAGTAATGGCTCTGTGAGTTGTTTTCTGTTTTAAATTACTCAAGCTGGGCTCCATGGAATGATTTAGCCTTTTTATTAGGTGCCAAAAATTTACTGGAGACACGCACTGGCTCTTACCTTGGAATATTTGGAGGCGGATGTTGACTGTGCCTAAAATTCTTCCTGGAACATGTTTGTAAGCAAAAACCTAGAGAAACCTGGACTGTGTAGCACAGCTGATGGAGAAGTTGTATGGGGTGTGTTTCACACCTATGCAGAGGGCACCTAAAGCTCAGCCATATCAGAATTTTCCAGACCTTTGAAATTATTCATCTCAGTTTCACACAAGGGCAAAACACAGAGAATGCTGATGCACCACTTAGTTCTGCTTAACCCATGACCCGAGCACCCCTCAGAGGGAGTTTTGGTGGCCAGCACTGCCATTCTGATGGCAATGGTGAATGGCTAAGAACCCTCAGGGGCGTTCTGTCTCTGCCTCCAGAGGTTCCCCAGCTCCCCAGGCTGGGCAGGGGCAGCTCACAGCTGGCTGTGATGTCCTGCTGCCAGATATATGTTCCCCTTGGAAAACTCTGTTCTGCATATCTGGATGCAAGTGCTGGACTATGAAAGAGTGGCAGAGAGTTGCCTGACACAAACACCTGCAGATTCAATTACAAATCTTGACAGAGGCAGTGCTTGCAAGGTGAGTAATACCCTTCACATGGGGCTAGGAGAGCATACAAATCCCAGCATGCTGCATGAACAGTAATGGGTGCTTCCAAAAATTCATTCTGTCTATAAATACGTGGCTGGCAGTGCCCAAAGAAGCATTTTAAAGCATGGCAAATATTTTGAAGTTTTGAGGTTGCTCACTACTTGTTTATCATAACAAACTTATTAATAAATGATATGGAGAAGTACCTGAGTTTACCTTCAGAGGTGGCTGTGACAGGTATTTCTTTCTGCTTTAAAATGTGGGCATTGTCTATAAAAATTTCATTCCTGTAAGATCCGGGAGTAACAGCTATCCAGGAAGAAATGGCTTAGATACCACCTTGGCATCTATCAGGATGGTGCATGGGCCATTCCTTTCAGAAAACCTCAGGAAGAAACTGTCTAGATGAATTGCAGGGGCAAATTCTATGACGATTTGCAGTTGGTTGCTGTAGAAGCCACAGAGCATTTTGGGGATTTCAGGCAGCCAGGCATACCTGTGCTTGCCCCCTCCCACGGCCAGTCGTGGTGTACCATCTCAACAGACAAAGATGCGCTTAAGAGTTTACGAAATTAGATGTCAGAACCTTTTTGTCTGTGTCTGTATCTCTCTCTATATATAACCTGAAGCTAAGGACTCAGACGCAAGCGTGTGCATAAACATGAGTTTCAGATCAGTGAGGGCAATAACGCCAGTGTCGCCACTGCTGGATAAAGCTGTGCAGGAGCTAAAGGAGGCAGTAAAGTGAGGTTTGGTTGGACTCAAAGTGCCCCAAAGTATCCTTTCCTTTCTCGGGCACGGCAGTGTCTCCCCAAATCCACTTGGAGTCACTGTAACACAGCGGCCGAGCCGGGCCGCCGAGAGCGGTGGCTGATCTGGGTGGAGGCTGCGGTCTCGGGCTCCATCCCTGCATCCCTCGGGAGCGCTTCTGTGAGCAGCGGCACCGACTGCCGTGGTCCGAGCTGCTGATAAATTACTGACCCTGTTATATTTGCCTTACATGAAGTGCTTGAGTTTGTGGTTATGAAAGCAGACACTGACAGAGTGCATTTTCCCTGATGTTTGAGGAATATCTTCATGCTTTGCAAAGTAGTGTAAAAGCAAAGTGATAATTTGTTAGAAAAACAAGACAATTGTTTCATTAGTGCTTGTGCGCGGAGGTATGTTCTCAGATGAGGTGCGCGGTCCCATCAAGGGAATGGGGCTTGATCATACAATCCTGTTACTGTAGACATGTGCTTCTGCGGAGTTGGAAGCTTCGGAAGAGGAGGAGACATGACTGGGAAAGAGCCCAGCTCTCTCAGTGTCAAATGAAGAGTGCAAAAATAGGCAGAGACTGACAGAGCACAGCTACTGAGAAAAGCATTGGCTTCAGGTTGTAAGCTATACACAGTGAACAGTATATTTTACCTAAGAATTTTAATTTAAAACTTCCATCTTTATTTTTTCCACTACTGTTATACAGTAAATCTCACAAATGCGGCAAAGAATACAAAGGATTAAACCACAAAACAATGTACACTATACACCAGTCTAAATTGAGACAAAGCGTTTTTAGCATGCCCTTTAACAAGACAACATGCTATAAAACAAGTCAACATTAAAATAAGTGATTTTCAATGGCGTGGTTGGCAGAGAGGTAAAAAAGCATTATAGCGGTAAGGAACAATATTATAAGTTTATTAAATTATTACCTTACAGTTACAGTCACTAATAATTACTTCAATGGACGTGAATTCATTTCAGTTTTATAAAGAAATCTCGGGTGTATTTAAGAGATCGGATGATTTTTCCTGGGCAGGAAGACCATAGTCATGTTTCTCATTAAATATTCTGCTATCATCTGTCCCTTCTCGACATTTTCATTTACAATCCAGATATTTAGACCATGCCAAAATATCACATTAGACATTTATGGTACCACCGCTACCATAGTTGCTATGTCTCTTTTTTGTCTTGAGCATTCTTATTTCAAGGGTATCTTCCGAACAATATCCTAAGCCACCAGACAAATACATATTGAGTTTGTTTAGCAAAGGATCAACCCAAAATACAGAACTGATGCTGAGCAGACTGCGGTTGCAGGCTGCAATTCTCTGGGCAGTCCCAGAGAGGCTGTGGCAATTGGTATTTAACAGCATTCATCAGAAGGGTGAACATGGTGTAAAATGCTGAATAGGAAGGAAGCTACTGCCTTTAGCCTACTAATGGTAAGACATATTTTGAATCTAACTTAAAACGTACACATCAGCCCTTGTTATTACGAATAAAGAATATACTGCATTTCTTCCTAAGAGTGATGAAATAATAATAGTTAAAAGTAATTTCACTTTCCAAAAAAACAAAAGGCTTTTTAACAATAATCATCACATAATTATATCCTCACATATATTTACTTTTTTGGATGAACATTATGTTATGTTTAGGACCAATTCATTTATTTAAAATTGTTTTCAACACTAAAGTTTTAATGATTGTCATAACACTGATCTTGTCAGCAGAATATGCTGAAAGAAACCAGAGGATTCTATCTTGAATGTTTCTATAAATGTGCTTACTTACCACAGAATGGGACACTGGTATTTTGCAGTGTTCCAAGGGTAGAACAGCCTGCAGTGTTGTGCAGGAGGACACCAAAATGAAGACTTGCACAGTGTCTGGAGGAATCTGGAAACCTTTCCTATATAACTATTCAGGAAAAATGCAACGTTTTGCTCCTGGTTGGATAGGATCTCAATCCATCTCCAGGAGATCTGAATCTTAAGAATGCAAATGGCAATATTTAATTACATAATTTTTTCCTTCAGCTATTTACTTGACCTGAATTATGCTTTCCATCTGAAGCCTAATTTGTCTCTGTTGAATGGCATAATTTCCACTTTCTGTATAATTAAAAATGAACAAATGCACAATATAGTTTCCACTGTGGCAAATGACATATTTAATTTGGTTTCTTTACCTTTATTCTGTCCACTCAATCCAGCCCCAGCTTGCATGCAATCCATTTCCACAGCAAACCCTCTTCCTATGTACTATGTATAGGGAGGGTTTATACAGCACTTGTGACTTTAGAATTTTGTGAATTCCATAATGAGACTGGAAGCAGAGGAGTTGAAGAATCTGAAATATTCCAAAGAAATACAGGTCCAAGCAAATGCAGACATTTTCAATGTGAGCATTTTCAAAGTGAAGATAAACCCTTCAATAAACTTCCATAAATGTGCAGTCTCTTTTCTAAGAAGTGCTGTTACAGTAACTATATTAGCTGCAATTTAGGATTGTATATACTACAAATGTGGTCATTTGGCTCTTTTTAGCGAGCAGTGACAGCTTAAAATTTTCCAAATGAACTGTGTCACAGCATTTTTCAAGGTAATAGTTGCACTAATTTTTTATTTCCTAGATAGAAGGTTCTCAGTGTTCAATAAAACACAACTGTAAGGAATTAATGAATGGGTGAATACTTTAAGTACATAAAAACTTGCCTTTAACTTCATTAGGTCACATGTCCTTTCTGGCATGGAAGTGAAGAGGGAGGGCAGATACATTTTACTGCATGTTGCTGATACTTATCATGCCATGAAATATATTTCTTCCAGTGCAAAACCTGGAGTTTAGTAGTTGGCAGTGAAACTGTTCCAAATTTCAGATAAATATGTTTAGCTCATGTTTCTGTGGTACTTTTTGGGTTAAACTGCTGACATTAATATGACCTGAAAATTCCTAGAAGTTTTTAAAGGACATTTAAGATGTTAGTAATTTATATGAAGGGAAACTAACTGCCATTTGCATTCTTAAGTCCTCCTCTCTGCAGAAATTTTCTGGAGCTTTTAAAGTTAAATATGCAACACCTGTGTAGGACATTGCCCTGGTGCACCTCTGGGGTGATCCTTGAGCTGCTCTGCAGTAATGGGCTGCTCCATCCTATTTGCAGGGAGAAAACCACCTCAGGTGAATCCTTCCTGGAAGCAGAAGGGGGATTAATTAATTAAGAATTAGGAAGTGTCTGAAAAGGGTAAGGAGCCTGGTCTTGGCTTCTCATGGCCACATGAGAATGGAGGAGACTGAAATGCAGCTCAGGGAGCTCCAGGAAAGGGCAGGTTTGTGGATGCTCTTTGAGACATGGCACTGTACCTCACATTGCTGCCCTCAAACCCAGTTTGTAAAATGTTGTGCATAAGGCTCATTTATGTGTGAAATCTCATGGTGCTTCTCAGTGTTGAACCACTCAGAAAGAACAGGTTGGACTTTAGGATGATGGAATGAAAGCCGACTTAGCCCATCGAGGCACAGGGTATCCCCCATTTTTCTAGGGAATGTGCCCTTGTTCCTTAAGCTTTCAACATTATTATTATTTCACCTGCTTTGGACCAAGGGTCCAGTTTTACACTATGCCAAAAGCACTTCAGAAAGCAGGTTGTCCTGTCAATAAAGACTGATACATCTTCCCAAGACTTCAGTAAGGTAAAGACTCAGTCCAAGTGTGTATTAGATGGAGCCAGGGACCAAAATATCATTCACCTCAACAGGATCAGACTAAGCTTACCAAATGAAGATTTGGAGTTTGGTCTCCCAAGGCCTAAGTCACCACCATAAGGTATGAGTGCCCTTGCAGTGGTGTGAACAGTCACACTTCTGATGGTGCAACATCAGGAAGAGTTTCTCCCAAAAGACGTGTATTTTGCTTTGAATGCCTTAACTTTAAAAAATATTTCCTTGTAGATTGGGGGCCCTTGTGGGAAAAAAAAAAAAAAAAATGAAAAAAAGTTAAAAAATTTAAAATTACCTCAAACAGACAAATTGAAATTTTTAAGTGGTAATAAAGTGTTTACAATTTCCAGATGAAAATTAACTTGTTGGATGTTGGAGTTTTTTAGTGTCTGCTTTATTTGCTTTACAGTTTGTTTCTTTTTCTAAATTATAATAATGTTCTTGGTAGTTTTATGTGAAAAGATGACTCCTGCAAAGATTTTCAGTTAAACAAAATCAGCAAAACTAATTTTCTACTCATCTACCTGAAACAATTGAAGCAACAATATAGGTAGTTTACCTGTGGTAGCTCAAGGTGTTTAAAGCGCTTTAAGTTCTGGACTTGTTACCTATACATAAAAATAATTAAGGGGACAATAGTGTTATTCCTTTTGCCATGTGGCAAAACCAAAACTCATCAGACCAAGGCCCACTCATGCTGGCTCTAGAATGAGTGTGTTGCTCCAACTTTATATGTGTATGTATTGGCATGCATTACAAATACTAGGCTGCCATGCAGAGTCACAAACTTGCATGGTGACTATAAAGTCTGCATCCCTCTGCAGTCTCCAGCAGCCTTTACCCTTGGCCTTCCCAAAACAACAGCCTCTCCCTCGCTCTGCACTTCTCCTTCCCAGCACTGCCAGCCCCTGTGATGTTAATGCCTCCCTTCCAATCCCTCACTCTACCACCATGTAAGCATGGCAAAGCCTCGGCTTCAAAATGACACAGGATTTTCTGTCCACAAAGATGGCGAAGAGAAGCAGAAAAGTTGACTCTGAAGTTATGCCCACCAAAAAACCATCCAGATTTTTCACAGACACTAAATGAAGCTCAAAATCTTGCTCATTTTTTTAGCATTTGGGAGCACTCATTATGCTTTATTTTGGTTTATTTTGTGGTTTGGGGTTTTTTTTAAGAGTTAGTGGCCGAGGGTTCTTCATTATTTCTCTAAGATGCTGATGATGCAAATGTTTGCTAATAAGCTGTTGCTGTCTTTGCTTGAGATCAGTCCAACAGCTTTGTTCACATCTGCCAGATACCATAAACTCTTTCATTGCTTTCTGTTACTCACCGGTTCGAGAGGTGAGGCAGATCTTTTCAGTTCTGTGTTTATTTCTAAATATCTGACAGGCTAGCTCCTACATTTTCACCTGTAAATCACAAAAATATTTTATGGTGTCCAATCTGTAACTTGATGTAAATGAATAGAAATGTCTGTCATTATAGGGGGAGAGAAGGGAAAAAATCTCTAATTGTGAAAACATCAGAGAATGGAGATTAAAAGCTCTGCAGATCACCTTTTGTATTAGCACTGTGAGTATGACACTACATTAACTTGCTGACCTCCTTATTTTATATATCTTCCTGTGAGTTTTTGCAATCAAACCTGGCAGAGACCAGCAGGCAAAGCAGTTGGTTTCAGTCTGGTCTTTTGGGCAGGCTGGGCAAAGGCATCTGCCTGGGAGAGCATTCCTTAGGAAGTTTTTTAATGTCTTTAACTGCATAAAGAGAGAGCACACTTCTGATAGTGCTAACAAATTGTAGTGCCACCTTCAAACAGTGACAGAACTGATGTCAGCAGCTCTGATGTTGAATGCCACTGAAGGTGTGGAAAGACAGTCTTTAATACCTCCTCCTTCCATAGTGATCTGAAAAGGTAGAAGAAAGAGAAGAGGGGAGTATTAGGATGGACATTTGTCCTGCAGGGAAAGGAAAAATCTTGCCTTCTTATCAAAAGCCCCAGAAGCTTGGGCTTTTTTTGCTTGATACTATTTCAAATATTTTTGTTGTAGGGTAGGTTAAGCACTGTTCCTATTTCACTGCCTGGGATGGGAGCTGTTAAGTATCATGGCCCACATAGCTGTGCACTGAGTGAGTTCTCACACTGAGCTGGGAACAGATCCCATGGCAGGGGGATGACATCTTCAGAGGCTGGGAGAGAGTGAGGGCAGGCTGAGTCATTCCCTGTCTCCTTATCCTCCCTGGTGGTATCTCCTACTCAGGTTCCTTTCAGCCTTATTCATGAGCAGATAACTGAGGGAAGGGCATGGGTAAAGTTATTTGCATTCCAACATTACATTTAAAAGCCATAAATTACTGACAGCTATAAATAATCTCTCTGCTGACTGCACAGCTCATAAAAATCTGGGTTTGCGTATGTGTTGCATTCGGATGTGTGTGCGCATATTTAGCCTTGTGGGATTTCTCTCCTGTTTGTGACAACAGTATTTGTTCTTCTGGACTCTGAAGGCAAGGTGCAATGGAATGAGATTTTTGCTTCTTTTTTCATATTTGACATGGGCCTGGCTGAAAAATACTGTTACCACTGCCTTGAGTTAAGTTTTGGCTTTAAACAGGGAGAAAAGGTTGTGAAAACCTGGGCTAAAACCTAGACAAATGTCAAAAATGCTCTTGATCCTGTGATATTTACTGTAGCCAGAAGCCTGCACACTTCAAACTGCTGCTGAAAAAGAAAGAGTCTTAGTCAGGGAGAAAAAGGAGGAGGAGGGCAAAGCCAGTGTTTGCTATGCGTCCACAATCTGAGTGCTTGGGAACGGGGTTTGCGAATGGAGGGAAAGCTGCTTCATTTCTGCCCCTGCTCTGCCCCAGCCTAAAGATGTGAATGTGAGAGTAAACTGAGAGTGGTGATGATATGAGGTCTGTATCTCTGCTCTGCAAAATCTCAGGTACATGTGATGGTGTCACAGCAATGCAGTGATCCTTCAGCCTCATGGATTCCTGGTACCCAAGTACACTTTTCAAAGCATGCTCAGGTCTCCAGTTTGATGCATAATGGAAAGAATGAAATTCTGCTGGAAAAAATCAGGCTGTTTAATATGTATTTTATATAAATATTCCCTTAGTAAACATACAATAATAAACTTCCTGATTTTTCCCTTGTGGGATTTATTCCTGGCATTGCTTCATCTTGTACTTGTAATGTCCTCAAGCCAGCACAGTCCTGAGTTTTTGTGCTTGGGACATCTGAAGGTTTTGACCATCACAATCCATTTCTGCAGTAAGGAGGGGAAAAAAAAAAAAAGATCGATCCATTTCTGCTGCAATAGACTGAATGTCATCTGTGTACATCAAGATGGGGCTACTTTGGCTGAAGTGGTCTGACTGATGATGAGGGAAGAAGGAATGGTGCAGCCCAGCATTTCATAACCAGATAGGGAAATGCAAGAGTCTTCTAATCCAGTGGGGGCATTCATAGCAAGAGACATAGTCTAGAGTTCTTGGTTAAGGAATAACTGTGGTCTGGGACAGTTTTTCATGTGGTTTCAGCTGAATGTGGCTAAAACTGTCTGTGGAAGAACCACACATAAAACCCTGTCAGGACAAGGTCACAGGGCAAGGATGAAATTCTGCTATGAATAGTACAACTTCTAAGCAGAGCTAGTATTTTCGGTCTCTAAATAAAACATACTTTCTGGATCCAGCCTGGACCACCAGTTAGGTCTGGTGTCATGGCTCCTTTGTTTCAGTTGCATATCCTGCATGAGAAGACCAAGCATGTGTGTCCCAGCTAAGAGGCTAAGTTGCTATTGAAAAGTCATCCAGGAGTTGGTGCTGATGGTGGACTGACTGTGAATGAGTGTCCCCACCATGCCTTTGGACCACTGCAGAGAGAAGTTGAGCCCAGGAGCAGAGATGGGAAAAATGAAGAGGTGAGGACAAAGGGTGAAGGAGACAGGGAGAACATGTGCTGTCAGGAAAGTGCTGGAGAACATGGTTTTTTTGCACTGGTCACTCTCTAAAGGTGGGGCATCACCCATCCCCTGTGCCCTGGTCACCTCTAAGGATGAGCAGGAACTGCAAATGTCATCTCACAGGCTATTTGGAGATGTGGCTTTTTCCCTGGCTTTTGTTCTCGTGTCCCAGTAGCAACATTTTTCAGGTCATTTTCCATACTCATATTGGGCAACTAAACCTGGAGCAGGAGGCATAGCAGGATCATGGCTGCCTTTCATAGGGCTGGTGCCATGTGCTAGAAACCCACCAGCTTCTCTCCAGAGAAGGAGGTATTGGCTGGCTGGGTCACCACCCTGACAAAAGCAGGGCTTTCCTTAACACGAAGGCTATGCTGAGACCCAGGTGACTCATTGAGAGCTGAAATTTGGTCTGGATCAGCTCAGGGCAGTTTCAGGGCTACTAATACTGACAAAAAAAGCCCCCCTCTCTTTGATTTTGGGATGATTTGGGATAGCAGCATGACAGGAGCATGAGCCTGAACACTGGGCATCTCCAACTGGATGCTGCAGTTTATAGAGGATTTCCCCTTCATTTCCCTTCAGCCGTATGGGCTGCTGCTTGAGGAAAGCAGCAAAGTGAAAGTCAAGCAAAAGTAAACCAGGCTTTTACTCAGGCATCTGTCTTTTTTATGGCTGTGTGATTTTTCCTGAGCTCCTCTGTGCCTGTGCTGCTGCTCTTCACATCTATCCACAAGATCAGACTAAGACTCCAGTGGGGGTTACCAAGGTCTGATGTCTCATGCTGTGGATTAAAGAATGCAGTGCTGTGTGCACTGCCAGATAAATGTCCCTACACAGATCTCTGGCGGAAGTCAATGGTGTCAAGGAGCATACAGTGCTCTGGTGACTCCTATGCTGGGTGGACGGGACAGGTTTAAAACCTGAAAAATCAGAAGCAGGTCCTAGCCAGCCCTTTGCAGGCACTGAGGGAGAGAGAGCAGGCCCTACAGATCTCCATGAGAAGCGCCACTTGCTCGGCAGGGAGAGTGGAGCAGGCTATGCCTGCGGTTCACATCTCTTTGTCAATGGCATCCAGCCCCTGGCCTTGGGAACTGACTGGCGGCAGTTTGCAAATGTATGTGCTTGGCTGGGAGCCTGCAGTTCCCTTTGTGCCGGCGGCACAGGGGGGCTAATAGGGAAGCCGGAGCGTGTCATCCCTGACTGCCAGAGCTTCCAAGCAGTAACATGATGGGCAACTTTTCAGACAATATCCAACATGAACATTCAAGGCTGAGCCTATTCTTCTTCTAGACACTGGTACTGACTGATTCCACATGCTGTTTTCCAGACTCTGTTGCTGTAACAAGCTCCAGTCCTGAATATGGACCGTCCTCCCAGTGAAAAGTCCCATTGAATTTGGAAGAGTAGAAACTGTTTGGGATCATTAAAAGTTGAATGTCTTTGAACATTGTGTATAATGCTGTAGATGTAAAGAAGTATTTGTACAGAGTTTCATGTACATGAAATTATTCGTATTTGCTCCACTCTGCTTTGCACACTCTCTTTCTGGTTCTTACATGCAATGTGAATGGATGTATGTGCAATTAAACTGTGCTGTGCTGCACCTTTTCTTGAGATTAAGTAATTACAAGTTAGAGAGTGTTTGAGATGGGAGTGATAATGGAGGAAACATGCTCCTTTTCACTCATGGGAAAATCTGAATTTGGTGGCTGGAGGGAAAATCTTTTGGAGTTTCCATTTACCTTCCAGCTTAAGGTAAGAAATGTTGGTGTTATGGAAGGCTAATTCTTTTGGGATTTGCTAATAGGCAAAGGCAATTAGTAGAGAGATCTTGCGCTTCGCAGATTTTATTCTGGATTCCACTATTTTCAAATAATTAAACTTCAGTGTCACCCCCACTTGCTACTGTTACCTCTCCTCTTTCAAACCGTGTGCTGGTGGATCTCCTGTCATGAAAACAAGGCAAATGGAAACATTCATAAAGTCATGGGTGGGCTGGGGACCTAGTGGATGAGCTGTATGTAGACTTACATCTAGCCTTCAGAAGACTGGCACAATGGCCACAGCTAACCTGATCCGGGGCTAGTAATTGTCCTACTTTGAGCGTGGGACTGGACAGCATGACCTGCAGGGATCCCTTCCAACCAGCATTCCTCCAATCCATGTGTGAACTGCCTATATTTGCAATATGGTGCAATTCCCTGAAACCAGCTAGTACTTGTAAATAGCTTGGAAGTCCTGCTGAGTTTGATGCTTTCTTGCTGCTTCTTTCCTTATTGCCAAATGCTAAAAAATTGCTAAACAAAAAAGCATCCAAACAATTTATTACTAGAAGACTCAGTCATCTGGGAGTGCTTTCTCCAGCACTGCCCCTCAGCCTCCTCAAATGACTCCAGTGGAGACCAGCCTGAACTTCTTCATTGCTTCCCTGGAAGAAAAGCTTCAATCTCATACCCCTGTCTGCAAATGCTGTCAGGTGGCTGTGAAAGACATTTTTCAGTACTGCAGTTACAGCTCCATTTTCTTTTGCCAGAAACACAGTAGCAGTAACGTGATTTGCAAATCTGGCATACAGGCATCAGCCTGGTTGAAAGCAATCAACAGAAGCCATTTCCTCAGTGCAAATAAATATATTGACATGTGTTGACAATAAACTGATTTTGTGCACTTTTGGAAAGGCAGACGGCAGCTCACATGTTTTAACTACTTAGTTCCTCTAAAGCAGTATTCAGAAAAATATCTTTCATAGGCTATATTAGGCAGTTCATCTTCCATATCTCTGGAGCAGTTGCAATGTCCTCTAATTACAAAAATATGATTTTTACAGAGTATTCATGCTGCACTGACCATGACAATAATATGTTAAAAAGTATGTCTAAAGCATATGTTTTAGGATATGTGATTGAGTTAGGGTTGTTAAATAATAATTTTTATCGTGTTACTTCCACATAATATACATAAAAGTATTAGCAAAGGCTTAGAAACCATTTGCTGTCTTCATAGTGTCTCTAACACAATTTGTTCCTTACTGAATGATTTCATGGTATAAACATCCTTCCGTCATTGTCAATAATCAAGAAATATGGGATTTTGTAATAACTGAGGCCCCAGTCCAGTGAGGCCCTAAATCTCGTGTTTAATTATACTGCTCTTGCTTTGAGACAGGCTGGTGGGCAGGCAGGCACTACAGCATGGCACGGAATTCAGCTGGCAGCCCAGAAGGGTGGGAAGTGCCCATTGCACCAGGCTCTGCCAGCAGCCAGCAAGCCCCGGCAGGGCAGCCCTGGCAGCTGGGCTGAGCCACTTGCCCTCAGGAGCCAGATACCCAAAGCCTGGCTCCTGGGATAGCACCACAGCTTGAACAGCTATGCAGAGCCATGCACCTCCCAGAACAGCATAGCCCCACAGTGAGCACAGGCACAGTCCCAGGGGAGATGCCAGCATTGCCCTGTGTGTGTATGATGCCAGTGGGAGGTGAGCAAGGCTGGACATCAAAATAACCCCACTTTCCATTGGGGTGTTTTCAGACTGCAACCTGGCAGCAGCCTCCTGAAGGGGAAGCTGCCTTGTCACAATCACAAGATGACCAGAAAAAATAATAATTAAAAAAAAAAAAA
>VZTX01024483.1:31815-107889 GCA_013400915.1 Pardalotus punctatus
AAAAAAAAAAACCACAAAATCCAGTCTAGTGCTTCTCATCACTAGATCTCAAACTGAGTCTGTCCAGCCAAATGGTCACCTCCTTGAAGGATTGTCTGACTTCCTTGGGAATCAAAGAGTTAATGACCTGTCTGGCAGATTTAAGAAGCAAACTCTGAGAGGATGGCTTGTGCTTGGCTTTTGTGGTAGAGATCCTACCAAAAAAAAGTCTGCTGGATCCTACCCAGGTCTCTGCTGGAGTTGCAGGGGCAGCTGTGGCCCTTCCAGGGGAAGCAGAACTTTGCTGCTCTAGTTGTAGGCTCTTCCACCAGCATTCACCTGTCAGCACAAGGTTGTGCCAGCACATCTATATTAAGTGGAAATTGGAACAAGTCCCTAAAATGGCACTTCTCTACTTGTAGGGATGCTGTGCTTACATGCCCTCGGGTTCCCAGCTGCTAAGCTGGAGGGAGCATAATAGTGTTTTTTTTTGTGGTGAAACTTCTGTTCTTTATGGACACAGAATTATTTTTAAAACCAGCTGAAGTCTGGAATAAAGTTGACTAGGAGTCTTGATGTAGGTATAATGACCTGCCATGACAAAGGAGAGAAGTCCTGGATCTGAGACTCAGACTTCAAATGGCCCAGAATTTGGCTGCATCCCTCAGGCTCTGTGGATGTGAACATGTAGTAAACTGATGGGAAGCATTCTAAGGCTGCAACCAAAGTGCCCCAGCTCTGAGTTTGGGAAGTGTTTGAAGAGAAAGGGAGCAGACTGGGCATGTAGTCGTGTATTATCTGAGACAGGGAGTCCCTCTGCAAACAGGCTGTGATACTGCCTCCATAATGATCATAGCACTGTTTTCTTATAAGCAGATTTTCCAGTAAATCTCATTTTCTCCCTCCAGCTCTTACCAGGGTTCACAGCTTTGGATCTACAAGAGACTATTTTTTATGACAGCCTGAGAGTTTCTTCCCTCCTCTTTGCTCCAAAGAATGCAGAAATTTCTTCATCAGAGCAAAACAGTTTCGTTTTATCCACTTTCACTCCTCTGTTCTAAAACTTTCTTTATAGCATGGACATTATAAACCTCTCAGTGAAAATCTCACTTGCAAAAAGAAGTGATCCTATGGCAGTCCTGTGCTGCAGCTGTTCTGTCCGGGCACAGGGCTCCCCACGCAGTGGCTGCTGCACTTGAATGCACTTGATGAGACAAAGACCTAACGTCAGCCTCCACTTGGGAAGTCAGGGATTTGGTGGCTGCTGTGTCAGAGAGACATGTGTTTAAATAAAAACAGTACTTTAAACACAAGCTTTTCACTCCTGCATAAGTCAGGTGAAATGACCGATTACAGCACTACTGCACAGAAGGGGAGTTTAGTGCTACCCTCATTGACACCTTTAGAAAATTTTTACCTCATCACCAAAATCAGTCAAATCTGCACCCGTTGTAATTGTATTTACTCCTCTAGCTGTTAATCTTGCCTCAAGAGATCTGTGAAGGAAACAGACACTGAGTGTGCAGACAGGCTATTTGCTAAAGGCATTAATTTAGTAATTAATGAAGTGTAAATGCAGATATTTAGCATTACATTTAGGCTTTATTTAACTTTGCATTTGTGCTTCAGCCATTTGATGTCAAGGATGCTGCTAATGCCGAGCTTCCACCTGAAACTGCAGCGAGCAGTTCTGCACTGGGTTCTCAGAGTACTGGCTCTGCACAGGCTACTGCCCTTTGAACAACAAAAAGCATTTTCAAAAAAGTTTTGCTAATTTTGAGCAATTCCTTCTTGGGCTCTATTTCACAAATTAGTTAAGATAGATATTGTTCAGCAGACTTGAGTGGAATACGCCAGCTATTTTGCCTTGTGGTGTTTTTTTCCCCCTTTTCTCATTTCTGTCAAAATTTATAGTGCTGCAGTCTTTTGTTGTCATTGCAGAACTAAAACTGCCTCATTTTTCAAAAAAGCAGTTGCAGATAAACATTTTTACTACAGATAAAAAACAAATCAGCTGACCAAGAAAAACAAAACCAAAAACCAAACAACTTACAAACATTATTTAACAGTTTGCATTTTCTTCCATTAAAAAAAAACTGAAAAAAAAATTTCTGCAGTAATCTTATGACTAAGAATCAGTTATCATTTGAATTACTCTTTGAAAAAAGAAAAAATTCAGCCAGCTTTCATTTCAAGCTGCCTGAGAACAAGTTGCTCACAGAAGGGAAAAGAAGAAAGAAAAGTGCCTTTGAAGCACCAAGCTGAGGGGAATAATGGCACTTCCAGTCGTCTCTAAAGGTCTTCCCCAGAGATTATGCTTTAATTTAGGAGAATTTCACAGGGTGTATTCACTCTCATCTTTAGGGCCTCTCCTTAAAACTACCCTGTTTAACTCATCTAACTGCACTCTGAAAATTGTAATGTACTCACTGATGGCATCTTTTCATTAAGACAACCCTGACCTGCCCTGATGTACCAGAGAAGTGCATGGCAGCCTGTTTAAAGACAGGGCTGGGCTGTAGCAAACAGTTAAAAAATTATGAACTGTACACTTTCTGTTCACATATTAATGGAAAATAATTGTGGAAATACTTAATTTGCCTGGATATATGCAAAGCATTTGTGTATTTTTTTAGCTTATATCTGTCATTAAAATAATCAGCTTAAATATTGCACAACTCATTAATTTTTTTTAAACTCACAAAAAAAAAACCCCATAGCTAGAAACATTTAAAATATCTCACTGTGACTCTGCTTTTCTGTAGAACTAAGGAACAAAATTCCATCCAAGGTGCATGAACGTGGGGTCAGCAGCCCAAGAGCTCAACAGTCATTGCAGACAAGTGGAAATCCCGGTATTTTTTTCTATGTAGTGTTATGACCATGCATTTTAATATAAATTAATCTCTGTTATCATTTTCTCTGAGCCCACAGTAAGCAAAGAAAAATGACAATAGCATTAAACTGAGTTAGAATTTAGGATGAACTTGTTTTTATTAACAAAAGGAGAAAAAATCTTGAGTTTTTATTTTTTGTAAGCATTTAACTTCCCCAAATTACAGCAGTGGCTGTTTTGTTCCAGTCCCATTGGCAGACACATTTAGCATTACCCACACTCCATCTCAAATGATGCAAACGACTTTCCTGAGCTATTTGCAAAGTGCGTGAAACATTACAAGTGATGTGGTTTTACTATTTGCATGATTGAATTCTTTTCCAGCACAAGAAAACAACTAGTTATTTTACCGTGCCAGAAGATTGGTAACTATTTATTTACACATTTATTATCTGCTCCACTCTGAGAATAAAGAATGAGCCTGAACTACAAAAGCTGAGCCTGCATGAAGGCCCATCAGTCTCTCCACACTTCTGCTGTCAACCCTATTATAGAGGAAACATTATTCAAACTGCAGGATCCAAACTCCCAGGTAACTAGAGACAGCAGGAAGCTCTGTTTGATATCAAGTATATTCTTTATCAACCTTTTTGTTGTGATGGGAAGAAATGATCGAACTTTACTTTCATCTTGCTCTGTCCTCACATCACCCAGTAGGTGAATTGCTTTATTGGTGAGCCTTGGCCAAAAGCTCTTTGATATACGCTGCCCTTTGCAGCCATAAATTTTCTGTCTTTCAGACAAGGTTTGAGACTTTCCCTGTCCTGCTATTCTGCCCCTAAGTGATTAGACGCTCTTTTCAAAATGAAAGATGAGCTTTCAGGGAAACTCTTGGCCCTCTCCTAGGTACCATAAAATAGCCATAATTTGATTTTCCTAGCACTGATGAAAGTTGTGGGTTTCAGACCAAGGCCCACCATGTGATTGCTGAGCCTCACGCCAACATGGCTGCAACATGGAGGGACACTGAGCTCCTCCCCTGAGGTATGTCCAAACTGAGAACCTGGGGCATGCTGAACACAATCTCCCAGTGGCCCTGTGCTGAGCATAGTGTCCTCTGGCCAAGCTGTGCCCACCCTCCCAGCTCCTGCAGTGCCTCTGTCCCCTGCCACCCCCTCTCTCCAGCTTGGCTCTCCTGCCCACCCCCTCAGGCAGAACCCATCAGAAACTTAGATAACAACCAGGCTGCATATTTGGTTGCTTTTGGAGTGACACAAGGCAGGGAACTGCACCCAGTCCACAGAAAGCAGATGGAGGAGGGTCAGTGGTCCCTGCTGTGGGAACAGAAACAGCCAACACAAGGCTTCAAGGGGAAGGTCACTTGTCCGGCCAAAGAGACTTGCAGAAAACCTCCAGGGTTTCAAAGGTGCAAGCTGGAGCTCTGTGGATCTGGACACTTCATCCTCTGCTCTAATGTACCTTTGTGACTTGGGGAATATGGCAACAAACTACTCCCTCTTCTGCTGTCTGGAGGGGTCAACTATGTGGGCAGTGTGAGTATTGGAGCAGCCCCCACTTGTACCACGTTCTGAGCAGCAGAGAGGGTTATTTTCCAGGGACATCAAGAGGAGAACAAGTGAAGAGCTGACAGCATCCTGCCTTCACAATTAGATGTCTGTGATTTAATAAAGACAGCTGGGGAACCTTTATTTATTTCTTCCCTGGAAAAGACTAATTAAAATGATTTTTCTCTGTCTTGCCAAAATATTTCTTTGACAGCTTTTGATTTTTCATTAAAAAATGAAAACAATAAATGTTGAGTGAAAACTAAGCATAACAGCCTTTTTAGATGACAATAGTACTAATGTGTGAATACTTCTGCTCAGGCAGGAGGCTTTAAAGAAAGCAGAAGGCCAAGCATCAACTGCATTATGCCGCAGGCTGTCTGAGAAGAGCTGGCACAGCCAAGCTGTAGACCGTTCCCCAGGCTGCCATGTTCTTTCTCTGTGGTTTCACCCTTGCTGTGACTCAGATGCTTGGTGATGGCTGGAGACTACAGGCAAGTGAGGATGTCCCGAGTTAGGCTGTGTACTCCTCTGCTCCATGGCTGGTTGCACACTGTGTGGATCCCACGTAGAGCAGCCCAAAATCTGCTCCCAGTTGTGGTGCCTGACAGTCCTCCTTAAGACTGTAAAGATGAGACACAAATAAATGTGTTCACACATCTTTCAAAAATTACACCAGAGATCTAGATTGCCTTCCTGTCTCTGTGGTGCTGAAAGATCCTCCTGGTGTCGGGATCATGGAGCTGATTAACCAGATTTTACTTGGTGGTGGTAAGGCCTTTACAGCTGAGTACATCCTCAAGCCAACAGTTCCTCAAGCCTCAATTCCAACAGTGGTGGGAAATGGTACTAATTCACTGAAATATAAACCCCACATGTTCAGGGAAGGTCAGTTATTTGACTGCCTACACTTTACATGACTACTGCTTTAATAAAGAGTGCCAGATTTTTTCCCTGCCCAGCCTCTGACAGGCAACAACTGAAATACCTGCATGACTTGCTCAGCTAACACCCTATCTCTCACACCATGCCACTTCAGCGCCTTCTGTCCCCAGTTCCAGAGAACTGTTTCAGCTTCCATGAAAATGTGGACCCTTCCCTCTGTCCCCATGAGATATCTGTGTCCTGTCAAAATTAACTTATTAGTTGATTATTCACTTTTGAATAAGAAATGATCAGGAATGTCATTCAGTGTTTCCAAGCCAGAGTGGCAGAAAGCATGCTTTCTGGATGAATGAAGATCATTGTGCATGGTCTCTGGCATGGGGCTGAGCATATAACGTCCTTTGCTGTAAGAATAAGGGCCAGCCCCTTTGCTCAGGGGCATTGATGGAGATGGTCATACTTACAGCTTCTGCTTTTCCTGGAAGATATGGTTTTGATCTTGGTTTTGGCAATTTGATGTTGAGATTTGTTCCAGCTGAGTCTGGTGCTGGTGTTGGTGCTGGAGCAGAACAGGGGTAGAGGGGACCAGAATGAGCCCACTAACTGCCTGCTCAAAACCCCATCTTTTTGGCTAATAAGCTGCTCCTCAGAGGACGCTGGCTGTCATCTGGCTGTGCTCAGCCAGGATGGCCAGGCTGACCTTGGGCATGCTGCAGGGACTAGGGACCAGAAGGCTGCCCAGTGCCAGTGGCAACCGGGCTAAGGGCTCTGGCCAGAGCCCTCAAGAATGGAGTGGGTCCTTCAAAAGGTGACCAACCTTCGACCTGCAGTCATCATTTTGGCCATCAGGTCAACAGTTGTTCCACAGAACATTGGCAATTGTCTTTCTCCTTGTGTCAGGAGGCTCTTGAAACATTATACAAGGATAATTAAGTGGTGAATAAGGGTCAGCGTGGACAAATAAATCAAACTGATAGTTTGAACACAGACTGATTGAGCAAAAACAAGGAATTGTGCCATGCCTGTTAGCGCTGCTCTTGATGTTAACTGACTTTGTTAACATTACATCCAAAGGCAGCAAGTGGGAAAGCTTTGTGAGGAATCAAAAGCTGAGCAAAGAGACATGGGCTTTAATTGTTCAGCTTTATTTTTGAAATAAAGACATGCAGTGCATCAATTTAGCTGACTTTAATGGACCACAAAACTGAACCTATTCTTTAAAATGCTAATTGAGTTTGAAGATTCTCGCCTCTCGCAGAAGAGGGATGCAAGAAATGCCAGTGCCACATTCAGATGTGTTGGGAGCTGGCGTACAGTTTCATTCAAAGCAAGTGGGTGAAGCTCATACCATCAGGCAAGAAGAATGTGTACACATAACAGGATAATCTGTCCACAGAGAAGATAGCATCCAGGCAAATAATGTGTCTGTATGTATAGTCTCATAGAGAGCAGTATGTCTTTATATGTACCATAATACAAAATTTATTTGTGGGTCTTTAATTTGCCGTATGGCAAATCTCCAAGGTGCATGAAAGCTTTCACTCTCAAATTCACAAAAATAAAGGTCATTAACATATTTTAAGGAGAAAAAAGGGGCAGTCAGTCCTTAAAACACTTTGTTTAGGGAAACAATGTGTCCACAAGTTCATGTGTTTCTAAGGAAAAAATGCAGTTGGACATGGGGATACAGAATTTGCATTTTACTCTGTCATCCCTAAAAAGAGTGCAAACGACACTAGTTTTGACTCCCAGGATCATGATGATGCATTTAAAGAAGGAAGCTCATCTTTTCATACATGCTAGTAATATTCATTTAAAAACTATTTGGTGTCTCTCTACACTGCTATATTTCCTTATCTGCACACATAGCAATTATTTCAGTGAATTATTGATACTGGTAAAAATAAATTCTGAAATTAAAAATTAAGATTGAAAGAATATGATTTTCTCTTTTAGAAGAGTTTGCAGCCAACATTAATAATGCCGTTATTGTATTCTGACTTACTCGTAAGGTACTGTGCATGGCATATTGCAGACACATGAAATGTGTCATCCCTAAATACTTCACAGTCTAGCTCAGACAAATTTAAAATATGGACCTAGTGTAATAAAGTTCACAGCTTTCATGTGTTTGGGGTCTCTTATTTTTCCACTGCAGGTCATTATATAGTATCTTTGCATGTATTTATTTCTGTGCTGCAGAAACTTTCCTTCTGACTTGGTTCCCACAAATTTGTTATTGCTGGGTTTTCACACTGCAAGATACAGAATTACTCCTTAGGCAGGACACTATGAATGCTTCAGCATGGGGAACTGACACTTCACATCACAACTGGACCATACAAAGGCAAGTAAGTTATAAGAGATAAATTTAATGATAAGCATGTAAAAAAATTCTATGGGAAATGTATCTGTGCAGCTACATGAATTACGAGGGTTTGCCAAGAAAGGTGTAATGGATTATGGTGGAAGATGAAGGGGAGCTCCCACCATATCCAATCAGCCTTTTACTTAAAGGTCAGGACATTCTGTCTGGGTCCACTTGAGTTTTTGATTCTGCCGTTTCACTATTCAGTGGCACAATGTAACTGTCAGTCTCAACAACGGTTCCTCGAGCCACTGGCTCCACTGCTCACAGGGCAACACACAATATTTCACAACCACAAAACAATTCACTGTCTGCATAGGCAAACCATATGATTTCCATGGGGAGCAATATTGACACACCCTACTGAGCTCTCTTAAGGGGACTCTTTTAAGAGTTACATCCTTTAAAAAAAAAAAAAAAAAGGCCTATGGCTCTACTATTCTTCTCTATGACTAAGTTACCAAATAGCATTTTAATGTTCTGTCTCCATGAGACGAAGTTAAATGCAAATATTCTCTATGCCTTCTACACCCTTTCTCATTTTACCAGAGGGAGACAGTTTTACTGCTCTGCAATGGCTTTCTGGACAGTAAGTAGTATTACGAGAGACACTAGGAGAAAATGTAGCACATGAATGATGCTCTGTTTGGATTTTCCCCAGTGAGTATTTACTGTGTTATATTACTCATTTTCAGGTCTAAGATAAATCCAAAGACTGGTACAAATTTATAAAGACAGAGAACCCTGCTGATGACGTGTGAAGCACTATGGTGCTGGGGCTCTGCTCTGCTCCTTGCCTTCTTTGTAGGAAGTTACCTGCATGAAGATCTGAGAGCACTGGGGGCAATTTGCTGTGACACAGCAGAAGGATTGCCCTGAAAGTCAAGAGAGAGGAACAAAACATGGAAGTAATGAGTAGAGGCACAGAGACATGAAGAATCACAGCAGAAATCTATGGGCTCATGTGCTTTTTGGAAGCCCTTTAAGCAGACTTTGTTTTAAACTCCTGTACCTTGCTTATTACAAGCATGATGTGTTAGGCAGGATGTAATGCCACCTGTGCCCACCTACAAGCAGACTACTACCTGGGCTGGTTTTCTGCCTGACACTCCTGTCCCTGCCATATCTTTTTATAAATGAATTTTGTCTCATTGTCTCCACAGCACTCTCAGCTCTATTCAGATCATGCAGCCAACTGCAAAATGAAAACAGCATCAGACTATTGTCAATGTCTCGCTCTGGCCCCTGATTTCAGGGAAAGCAACATCCCAATGCCACAGAGGAAGGAGAGGGGTGAGGGCTGCCTCACCAAGACACGGGAGCAGAGTGCTGCGTTGCCAAGGGGGGAGATGCTGGGCACTGTGTGGGCTGCAGACACACGGCTGCCAAAGCCACTCAAGGGGGGCAGGCTCGCCTGGCGCCAGGCCTGCTGCCCTGGGTGGGCCTCCAGCGTGGTGTCTGTGTGGGCTGCGGTGCTTGCGAGCACTGCGAAGAAACGTTTCTTGGAGGAGTTGCACTCGGGTGGTGACCCTGACTTGGCAAGCACCTTTCCAGCTCTTGCACAAGGGTCTGACCTGTGCTGGCATGAGGCATGGCTCAGCAGAGGCTGGCTGCCGTGATGGGAAGCAAGGCTGGAGTCAAGTGATGGCCTGGGCTGCCTGGCCTGTGTTAGCTGAGCACATTCCCGGTGCCCCTGAGGTGCCTCCGCAAGGTTGCTTCACTCTCAATGCGGGGAAGCCACCTTGCCAAAAGGGTAGGTAACCCAGACAACCTGGAGCTGCTTTGGCCTCCAGTCCTGGATGATTTCCCCCTACCAGCTGCCTCCCTGCTAGCTTAAACACCGGCTCTACCACCTGGAGAGGGCATGCTGTGCCCCACATCTCCGTGAGTAGTGGCACAATCCGCAGCTCCTCTGAGGACGTACGTCTTTGAAACGGCATGGTGTGAGCCTTCAGCAAAGCCCCAAACCACTTGAGTACCCCCCACTGACAGCACTATACTATACTATGGCTGAAAAGCTTCCCACTGTTAAAAGGGGGGGATGAAACAGTGTGGCAGCTGCCAAGAGCCCAAGGGAGCCTGATTTGTTTTAAAAACATCATGTTTTGATGCTTCCAAAGGAAAATACTGCAGGGTTGGATTTTTATTTTCTGTTGTTGATAAAGCTCTATATAGAGTTTTAGGATTTCCTGGGTTTGGGTTGCCTTTTTTTTTTTTTTTTTTAACCCTGGAAAATTATTATAAAGCAGAATTTTTTTTGTCCTGATGAGCTTCACTTGCATGTCAGCCATCTGTTGCCTGGGCAGTCCCAGCCAGAGTTGGTGACAGCGTGATATAAAGGTCCCTTCTGGCCTTCAAAGCTCTGAAACCAGTGCAGCAGGATTTTGCTCAGCAGCAAGAGCAGGACAAACATATGGACCAAGCTCCACTACTGCTTCTTTGGTCACGCTGGACTGCTGCTGGCCAGCACACACTGACCTTCCTTGGCATCTCAGTTCAAGCTGTATAAGGTGATCATTTTGCTTTGTCAAGCAGCAACTTGATCCTTAATGTTTGCACCAAAAATGGGACTTCAGACACTGCAGCAAATATTATTTAATCATCCACACTTTTTTAGTGTTCTTCCCACATACAGGGGACACTGAGGTGTACCACAATACATCCTTTCCTTCACATTGGAAAGGACTTGGCTTGAAGGAAGAAAATTCTACACCTGTTTTGCATTGGTTTTCAGGTGAGAGGTACTCAGATTATAACAAAAAGAAAATGTTCATTTTCCTTTGCAATCTATGAAGGAATGTGAAAGTCGGGCTGACACCACAGTTGCCCACAGATTTCCACCAGTACTACAAAAAAAGTCCCTCCAAGCCTCCCTCACTAAGCAGCTCTCTTGGATGCACAGAATCCCACCTCTTCTCCCTGGGCTGTGCTAGTTCTGCACTGTGAATGGGGATAAAGTCAAGATCTTTCTATTCAGTAAAACCAAGTGTTTGCTCTTTAAAAGTGGTATTTAATACTCTTATGCTACTTTTAGGTGGGGAACATAGTCTGTGGCTGGATATAGCCTGTGATTTCATCTAATCCAGCCCATCATCAGCTGGAAGAAGCCCCTCTGCTGACCACTGCCAGAACAGTGTAAATTAAATTAATCCACAGGCTGGTCTAAATTTAGCTGGGAGCTGAGACTCAGCAAGTCTTGGGGATGAGCAAGAGCATCTGAGATCTGTCAGTAACTCCCTAATACCTCCCTTTTCCCACTGTGTCTAATGTTATCAGAACAAAAAATCTCACTTTACTGTGCAATCATCCAGGTTTATAGTGTTTGCTATCAAGCAGTCAAATGCTGCTGTTGTCAGAGAAGAGATCCAATAGACCTTGAGGTCTGAGTCCTTACAATACTTATAACATCAATTATAATAAATTCTGGAGTTCCCTGTGCTGCTTCTGCAATGGCAAGAAAAAAAAAAAAAGGAATAAAAGGGTAATAAATAACACTAGAAGCAAAATACACGTGTGTGCACTGTAGTAAAGGCTATGTTATTTATGAAGATAGCCGTAAATAGACTTGTTTCTTGTCAGGAAGGATATGGTCAAAATATCTCCTACAAGATGGGAAAACTTGCATGTGCAGCAGTCCATGACAGGCACATGTTGTGCCAGACAGCTCTGTGCTGGAACAGCGCTTGCCTGATAGACATCCAGCGTTGGAGTGATTTGTGATGGTAACGGCTCTGTCTGCTGTCTTCAAGCCCAGGCAGCAAGAGACAGATAGTGGCTCCAAGTGCTGTAGCTTATTTCTTGCCAGTTGGGAGCTGCTCAGCCATGCTTGCTTGGCCTCAGGGGGCTCTTCTCCCACTTGGGTGGGTCCCATCTGAGCTGGCAGAGGACGAAGGTGATGTCTGTAAATCGGGATTAAAATTGCTCTAGCAGATCTGAGAGGCTACAGTAACACAGATGCTGTGAGCCTTGCTTCAAATAGCAACTACCTAAGCTTTTTTTGATTAGTAGGCAGTCATCAGTCCTAAAGGGCATCAAAGCCCTCCATGTATTTTTGGAGTGAATATGGCCCTGTCATCACAGTCCTGAGGCACCTCATAACCTGATGTATATTTTTACCCTGTGGTGGTGTTGGACTTTTCTTTCTGGTGTGAAAGGCAAAGGAACCAGGGGTATGCCTACCTTACCAGTTAGACTCAGGACTGAGCCCCAGGATCCCCTGTTGCTGGGGTCTCTGGAAGAGAGGCTCAGGGTTGTTTTTTTCCCCTGAGTGTGGAACTGGGCACAAAGTGCATCTATCTCTTTTCACCATAATTTTTAAATGCATGTTGATGCTGTATGCTACAGAACTCTTTCTCTAGGTGTTGGTTATGGATTTCCTCAGCTCATTTGAGCTTCAGAGTGTCACAGATATGCAGGAATGGTGAAAAAGAATAAGTTAGACACATGGCAATGTTCCTTATAAAGCCACATTCGTGTTAGTTCTTGTCATGCCTTCTTCCAGCAAAATGACAGAAGCAAGCATACAGCAGGCAGTTTATTTCCCCTTTCATGTGCCTGTTCATTAAAACCAGCCAAGCCTTTAAAAATTCTCTAAAACTTATAAATGGCAGAGGTAAGAGAAGGGGAAGAGAAAGGATAGGAAACTCTCTGGGAGGAAAACACCAGTTCTTCACAGCTTCACATGTCCAGCCTTAGGGACATAAGAAACTCTTTCATTTGTACTTCTAAGCCAGGTAAATGAGAAGCTGCCATGCAGCAGGCCAGTCACTGGGCAGCTGCACTTCAGATGGTACTGTAACTCCAGTATTGGCTCTGGGAAGGCTGAAATGACAAATAATATCCTATTTCAAAAAGTGTTTTTTCTCTCACACCTGTATTCCACTCCACAGAACACACTTAACACCTCTATGAAAGTAAAATGTGGTGATGAAATATGTCAATCTGGAAAAATTGGAAGCTCTGATTTGCATTATCAGATGTATTAATTTGGTTTTTATTCTTTTTGTGCTGGATTACATATATGTTCGCTCTGTCCTTTTGATTTAAACATATGATTTTTATATACACTAAGGACACATTAGACCACTCTGAAAGCACAGAGGGGCCTTAATATGAGAGTAAATTATTTTTTATACCCACTTTAAGGTCTATTTATTCAAATTGAGCAAAATTCTAACTACTGTGAATGAGTGGGAATTTTGCCATTGATTTCAGAGACTCCGGGATTTTACCCAAACACAGTAGAAAATGATTTGTATAGAAGTGACCAACCATCTTTTTTCTAGCAATTGTTATCCAAAGGTGCAAAAATCCTCCAAGACTTGTGTTTCGTTCTTTTTGTGCAGTACTGGGGCATTCACTGTTTCCTGCTTTTAAAAAAATCAATTAAATGTCCAAGTATTAGCAGACTTTCCAGTTGCCCAGGGGGACATGGGGAAGGGTGGGAGGTGAGAGAATCTTGTTTGCTGCTCGCATCAGTAAGCATTCAGTGTACAACACTGTACAGGAGAGAATTTTAAAAAAGAAGTCAAATCTACCCCATAACATGGTAGAGAAGAGAACGTCTCCCCAGGGTGCCTCTATGCCAGGCTGCAGAGTGCCATCCCTGGGCTCTAACAGATGCCCAGCAGAGAAGTTCCAGGCCCTAAACCTCACCATAGTCTCTTGTGTTAATGAGGACTCTTGATGCAGTTTAAGGTACACTGGTGAGCGGCCCTAAATCAGAGCTCATCCTGCTCAGGAAACATCCTGGCGGCTGCGGAGGTGGGTCTGTTTGCATTCCAGATGTGGTGCCTCCAGCCTGCCTCTGACCAGCATTCATTTCTGCACTCCACAGCTGGTCCATGTAAATGTGCCATATTGCAGCCCATCTGCTCAGAGAGTGCACAGTGGCACATCTCTCTCTGACAGTGGACCATTTTATTGAACACTATAAATATTGAAATTCATAGGCATGAAGCAGCAGATTTTTAATGTTACTTAGAGAGACATTTGAGCCACAACCTTTGGCAGCAGCACACGCTCCTAATATCTCAGTACACTGCACGCCATTTGGTTCAGACTCATGAACAACTTTTCCAGAGATTTCATGGCTCTCCAATCCCAGGTAAAATGGAGTACAGACCCTGTGGGATGATATTTAGTGTGAATGTCACCCTGCATACAATGTGCATTTGGGATATGGACTTTCCAGCCCTGTGCTGTGTTAAACCATATGTTAATGTTTTCATACTCAGAAAAGATTAGATCAGGGACCAATAAAGTTTCAAAACTACAAATAATAGGCTAACCAAAATGAAATGTGAGGTATTCCTAAGTCTGAGTGTTGTTTTTTTTCTCCCAAAGTCTCTGCAGTTTTTGTTTTTAAAATGGAAATGCTGTATTTTGCAGCAAGAAACAGGCACATTCATATTTTATAAGCTAATAGATGTAAATTTTGTATTAGAGAGTAAACATCTCTATTAATTTGAAATTCATGGCATCTGATCTGGAGCGGAAGCAAAACACCACTCCGCAGTTTTCTATTTGTCAAGTAGTCCCTAGTAAGTGTTCAGTGAGTTGTAAAGAGCCAAACCCCAAACTAAGATAAACATATATATTATTTTTGATGGATTTTTTTCCTCTTGCCAAGACATCAGTTTCTGCAGAGCATGAGGAATCAGCCTTTTCCATTTTGGAACTAAAAGGAATTTTTTCATCTACATTAATTAGAGAAGGATCAGGCCCTTAATGAAAGAAACTGCATTAAAAATGGAGAACATATTTGAAATTCTCTAAAATGTGTTTAAAAAAAATTTTCATTTTTATGTGAGGTGTTGAGCCTGCCACAACATCCACAATGTTTTCCTCTCCTGGAGTTGTTCGGGCAGTAAATAATAGCATGCTGGCCAGCCAGTGGCTCAGGGAGTGAAACGGGCATTTTCTTTATTTAGAGGTGTGGATCCCAGCTCCGGTGACAAGCAGGCTAAAAAGTTTTCTGGGCATTTGGAGTAAAGTGGGGACCGGGGGAAAACAAAAAACAAAGCAGAAAAGACCTGCTGAGGATATTATCTTGGCATGTACATTTCTCAAATCTGCACCATTTTTAAGTTTGCTTCAGTATCTCTTTTGCAGTTGCTCCATTGTCTTCATTATAATTTAAAAAGAGGCAGGAAAGGCAGCATCTTTAATAGCAAAGTCGTACTGTTTGGATAATAAGCTGTGTCACTGCTAAAGCCAGTCCCCTGGTTCCCAATCAGCAGTGTTATGTAAGGTGGCAGGTTAATAAATGCGACACACTGAAATCATTTGTACCAGATTATCTCTCCTTCCAAACTCTGACAGATGCTAAGTCCAGCTGGTAAAAAAAGTTTATAGGCGAGTTGGATCTGGGGCCTTCACACACTCCACAATGTTGGCTACCAATGCTTGTTTTAATGAGTCACGAATTGCCTGTTTATCTTCTGCTCCCTGCTGTTTCTGCATTTTCTCTTCCAGAACAATCCTAGAAACACATGCTGCTACAGACGCTGGAGCAATGTGTGTAGACATTTGAGCCAAATTATTATAAAGAACTCTTTCTTCTTGGATATTAAAAAAAAAAAGGCGAGAATTGCACATTGCCTAGCAAATCGTTATCTCAGATGTTCACTGTGACATGCTCAATATGGCCTACCAGAGAAAGTTGGAGACATTTGAAACCTTAACAACTACACAAAATGACACTGTAATTGGCGGGTTTTGTTGTTCATGTTCTGGCTCTGTGAAAACTGCTCTAAACACTTTGTTTAATGATGTTACATTATGACAACACATGGCTTCTGTAGAGCAAGTCATCACATTGAACATGCGACATCACAGGAAGGGGAGTGGGGGGCAAATGGGGCTCAGTGTCCCTTCAGAAGGGGAGGGTGCCCACGCATCCTACCACACATGTGTGTACATGTGGGGAAAGGGGGAAGCCCAGGGATGATGCACTCCCATAGACAGGCTCCTCTGCACATCCTCTGCTGGCCGTGGGGTGCATGAGGCACAACCCCTTGCAATGCAGCAGCTTCCATCACCCTCTGACTCTTCTGCTGTTGCAGTTGTAGCCCTCTTATTTGGACAGACCACAGGCTGATTGGACAGAACACTGCCCTGATGCAAAGCTGGGCTGGAAGCAGCCGTGGTCCAGAGATCAGTGTCTCCCAGAGACAGCCAGGCTTCAGAGCAAGAGACCACATGACATTTCTATGTGTTGTGTTGCCCTGCAACATAATCTGTTACTAGAGATTAGTTGTCATGATGCTGTTTAAAAGAGATTCCCCTTGTACCCTCTGAAACAATGTGAATGCATGATGCGGGTGCAAGACAGCCCCACGCTCACAGAGATGCCCTGTGTAACTGTAAGGACAGACCCAGGATAAGCACGGCCTGAGCCCCTCAGAACAGGCAAGGGCACTGCTCCTCTCATGCAGTGTGGTGAGATGTTGTAGCCCTCTGATACCGAAGTAGATCTTCTGTCCAAGGGGATGCAGACGTTCCATGCAGTGGCAAGAGGTACATGCAGGAGGGCAATGGCACACAGTACGCCTGTGCAGGGTAGCTGGGCTTCAGGTAGATTCTTGTGCAGCAGAAATGAATAGGTAGGGATTGTTTGTTACACCTTACAACCTGATTCTGTAGTACCTCCATTTTGTCTGTGTGTACACAGGAGAAACCACCATGTCTGATGTCTGTGGAAAAGGGGACCAATGCGGTGAACCTCAGCACATCCTCATCTTGTTTGGGTATGCTGGAAACAGCTGGTTGGAGCATGTCTCCAGTGACACAGCAAACTGTCACTAGCTGTGTCTGTTGCATTTAGCATTGCTTTGCAAGGGGCTGCAGCAGTGGCTCCTCCATTTGCAGGTTTTTCAAGGTTTCTTTGTATGTCAGCTGCCTGACTGAATGGCCTCCCTGACATCCTCAGAAAGAAAACAGCAAGGAGCCCATTTTTTCCAGTGCTTCTGGTTATTAATAGAATGTTTCAAATTTGTCTATTCTTTGCACATGGGAAACTGTATGGTCATTTGACAGATGTTGAAACTCACTGATTTTATATCCAGCAACTAGGAAAAACAATGGATGCCATACTCTGTTTAACAAAATGTGTGCTAGGCAGGGTCCATCCTCTGTGCCAGCAAAGTGAATCTTACTCCTACTGATCTCTCAGTGTCATGAAGCTGAAGGAACCACTGTAATGCTGTAAGACAATTTGTTTGCAGTGGTAGGTTTCACTTAAAACGGTCCAGCTCTCTTATTTAGCCAAGATGCAGTTATTGCCAATTCTGCCTTACATCTGCCTTCTCTTTCTGTCTAGCTGCTATAGGAATATGCTAATGACAGGAAGAAAACATACATATAAAATATTGCAAGCATCAAGAGATGGAAGGAGAAGGTAAATTTGGTTCCCAACCATGAAATCATATTCTGCAGTTGCCTTCTTAATGGCATCTCTTGAGGTCAGTGGCTTTGAATTCTCACAATTGTATAGGGTCACTCCGGCAGCATTGACCAAGTAGAAAAGATTCAGCCAGGGGAAACAATGGCAGAAGTCACCCTTTAAATGTCCTGCCTTCTATATCACGCAATTGATTCCAAGGCTCCCCACCACGATGTCACTGTTTGACCAGTTTGCTTTAAAACAGCTTAATTAGCTGAAAGAAAAGCTATGTCTGAGCATGTTTGTAAGAAAAAAACAAAAAGCTCTTGCCTTTCAGAAAGCTCATGCTCTGTCTTGTCGGAAATCTCTGGTTCTGAAATGAAACAACATTCCTTTCATACAGAGTTAGGTCCCTGACAACAAATTTTCCCGGATCTGGGAACCAACCAATTGTGCCACATGTTGTTGTTGGTAGATTTGGTTTGGTTTGGTTTGGTTTGGTTTGGTTTGGTTTGGTTTGGTTTGGTTTGGTTTGGGGAGCTGAGAGCTCTGCACCTCTGTTAACTGCAGAGAGAGACTGTGGGAGAAAATCGTGAGAGTCATACACAACTCAATGGCTCCTGGTCTGAGAGGCAGTCGAGGCTCACTGCTTCAGTATATCGGTGCCACTTGTGTGTTAACATCCAGGCTGCCAGCTGGAGAGGGTTTGAAAATGCAGGCAGGAGCAACAGCAGCCTTGCAGCGCTTGAAACCAACTTTTCTTACAGAGTTCTTTGTTTCCCCAAGTCTCAGGTGCAAGCAAGCCTAAAAAGTGGGTGGGAAGAAAACTGATAGAAGAGGGAAGCAAGGCTCCTGGTGTCTGTTGGGAAGAAAACAAAACCAGAGGTCCCAGTCCTGCCTCCATTAGCCCAACCCATAAAAAGTGATGCTGCCTCAGGATCTGGCGGCATTAAAATACTCAGCACAAAAAATGATGCAGCTGCTGAAGTAAAATACACAGAGGGATTGTGCCACACTGCCTTTGGTTTCCTCATTTGCTCTCCGAGGTGTAGCATTTGCAGTGAGAACATCAAAATGCAGCCTTTGTCCCACTACACGTTCTTTCCAGCAACCAAATCTCTCCTGAAGGAAAGAACAGGAGCATTGAGGGTCTTTGTTTTGTGTTGGTCGTGGCAGCTTGTCAGCATTACCAAGCTGCTGAGCAGCTCTGTAAGAACTACTGCCCCTCTTGAGGGGTAGAGAGAGGTTTGAGTAATTTACACATGGCTTTAGGAAGAATCCGTTGCAGAGCTGGATTTACTATGCAAAAAGTAAAGACACATTCTTTCTGTTCAGTCTTTTAATCCATGGTTCTTTCTCAGGCATTTTTGTGTGTGTATTTACATGGTGTGCCTAGCCCCAGAACTGATGGAAAATATGGGAACCCAGCATCAGGGGTGCATGGGGGAGTGAAACACAGAGTGCCAGAGTGTTCAGTGAAATAATGTGCTGAAGGTACTTATGAGCAGGAGTAAAACTTTGCAGAATCATGGTGTTATTTTGACATTAGTTTTATTATAACATTTTGACAGCCTCTTATCCCTGCTATTTATTTTCCTGGGCATTTTGCAAAAAATTTCTGTCTATTGTAGATCATCTGTTCATGTCCAGAAGAGAAAACGTATTTTTTAATCATTTTGCTTTCATTTCATGACAGATTCTGACTGGAAACAAAGTAAAGATATGCTTCATCGCTGAATCATAAGCTTTAGTTAAAATATTTTCTATGTAAATGATTTTTAAAAAAAACAACCAAAAACCCCAAACATCTTTTAATTCATGTGCTTATATTTGAAACAATATCCTGCTGAAGATGAGATGTTTATTGGTGGTTTTTTTCCCTTCTCAGCTTTACAGAAAGGTGAACGAAAGGATGATTAAACCAGAAACAAAGTCAGTAATTAGCAGTATAAATCTCTCAGTGATTTCAGTAGGTCACGAAATTAACTGGTACAGGCTTCGGACACATCTGCTCTTTTGGCAAGTGGTGCCCTCCATGAGGCTGCTCATTGGCTTACACTAACCACACGATGTGTCTCGGGGAACTTATTTGCACTCCCTAAGCTAAACACAGCGCAGCAATGAAACCCGACCATTTCTAAAATGCTGCAGCACGTACCAGTGTTGAGCACTCCCAGTAACTTAGAGGCAGTCCAGCAGGGTTTGGCAGTGCTGTGCCATCATCCTGGGATCCCTGGAGGGAGGGGGAACATGAGAGTTTGTTATTTGTGCTGCTTTGCAAGGCTCAGATTGAGGAAATTATTTGGAAGTTTATGGAAGAGGGACCTGGTTGCCATGCTGCAGGCTACTATCAAGAAGGCAGCTATGCTCACAAGCCAGCAACGAGGTCCCCAGCAGCAGAGTTACTGCTTGGTTTCCATCTTGGACACAGCTTTCACTCTGCTGATGGCAGAGCAGCAGAGAAATGGGAGCTGAGCACCAGAAATAGGGAAATGGAGGGCAGGAAGGGGAGGAAACAACAGTTCAGTGTCCTTTTAGCCTCAAAATGTAAGGGAGCAATGCAGTGTTGTATTGTATCAAGTCTTGTCACTGGTAGAGTCAGGCCATAGGTCAAGTGCCCACTGCAAGCACTTCTCTGGGCTGCTTGTCTCAAGCACAGCCTTCAGCTCTCTGCCTGTGGGCAGGCAGGTAAACACAGCAGCAAGAGCTGTCAGTCAGACCTGGGCTTGCCTTTCTGTAGCTGTACTTGCTGAAGTAACTCTTTGGTTCTGAATTGACTGCTCAGCCCACTTTGGAGGATGGACACTCTACGCTGCTTTTCCAAGGCACTGCAGGTGGAATCCTGGTCTCTTTTCTCACTATTTCATTACAACTTAGAATTATCACTGGGCTGTGTCACAGCACCCAGAAGCAGCAGAGCGGTCTGCAACCATCCAAGCAGGAAGGGTTGGTTCTGTCTGGGCTGCCTCCTAACTCGTAACACAAATTCATCTGGAAACTCGGACATTCTCAGGTTTGTGCATAAATCCCAGAATTACATAAATTATGAAATTTGTACCTGTGTCTCCAAATACATGTGCTTTGTATGCAGCAACATTAGACTTTGGCTGGGCTCCTGTACCTTGGACAGACCTCCAGGGAAGACATTGTAGTAGTACAGGAGCACATGAGGCTCTTGGAAAATCAGCAGTGTTTGCTCCCTTGCTAGTTCATTTGCAAACCTCTTAAGTGCTAAGGCCATCAATGCAAAGGCTGTCTGAGGGAAGCCTGCAGAGCCATTGTAGCACCAACTTTAAATCCAAAAGGAAAAGAAAATGTGAACAGAATCACAAAGATCTTCTATTTCTGAAAGCTCGCCTCATATTTTATCATTTAATTTGAACTCACTTTCTTTCTCTTTCTCTCTTTCTTTCTTAGCTGTAATGATGCTGTGTCCCACTACAATTTCTTCTGTGGTCTTTGATATGCTTTAGAGTTTAGGGCGTAAAAGCTGTCAGTGTTATGGAACTTGATGTAAGCACAGTGTATCTACACCTCAGCATCCATGCCACGGGATTTTTTGCTTTATGTAAAGAGTGTTTTATTTCATGTGTCTTTAAAATGTGAATTGCTCTTAAAAGCTTTTTTCGTTCAAAATGTAGTTTTGTGGTATGGAATCTCAACAACATATTATAGCCAAAGAAGGGGAAATTATTATCCTGAGCCAAATATACTCCTCTATAACAGACAAACTGGGCCTCAAAATCTGCTTTGTGTATTTTTGCATGTAAATATCTCCTATTTTCAGATTTCACTTTGAATTGTATCAATACAAAATAGTTGGTGATAGCCTTTTAATTCCTGATTAGCATTTTACTCCGCTGAATGGAGGCACTGGATGCTGTACTATATGCCATGGGAATAGTACAGAGTGTCTGTATGGTCACCAGACTCACCATTTTCCTAACAGTTCTGGTTGTTACTGCACCAGTGAAAGGTAGCTGACTGATGTGGGTGAAGTTTATTGAATTTCAGCTTTCCGGGGCAGCCAAGCCACAGTGAGTTGGAAGGATTAGTAAACTGGAGCAGATAAGAACTTTCATCAGTGCTGTGGTGAGGAGTCATGAATGCAATATTTTGGCTTGAAGTGCACTGAGATGCTCAGTTATGTTTGGGGATTGAATTGTACCATGCAGCATCACTGCTTTAACAATCCCACACTGACTCAGCAATAGGCTGCTAGCTGGAATATCATCCAGTTCCCTTTTATAGCCCTGTAATACTTTTAAGGCTCCTCCAAAGGCCTTAAAAGAGAAAGTCACAGGAAATCCTGCTTTGCTGACAAGCTGTATTGCTGTGTTCCTTTGGTTATGCCAGCAAGTCTCAAAAACCACTTGATCACTAAAGAGACACAAGTAGGACTACTGGAAGTGGGTTAAAGAACTCTGTAATAAAATGTATTTGGATTATTCTTCTGCCTTGGAGCTCTGGTAAATGAGATCTTAATGGAGCCATTATACCAAAGCACAGCATTTGCTTCCCAAGGCCATTAGGCACTTTACAGATTTCCTCCCCTGGGGAGCAGAGCTGGCTACTTAACCATCTGCAGAGCTGCCGAGACGCCCGCTCCTGTTTCTACTGGGCTTGAGGTCCGAGCCCAGAGAGCTGCAAGCTATCACTTAGGTGTACCCTCACTACTGCTACCAAGTTGCTCTTGACAGTGAATGTGGGTCCCTAACTGGCCTCTGGGCACACAGTTTTAGAGACACAGACTGCAAACTCCCGTCTTGCTGCTGTGCGCCTGGGAAGTCTGTACCCTCTGCTCCTGCCAGCCCCCCAGCTCATGCCAGTGGAAAAGTAAGGGCCAGATTGTGTTTTCACAGCACCTTGCAGTGCCCGCAGCCCCCCTGGGCCCCCACAGAGGTGTAACGTGTCCTCTACCACTCTCTTTTTCAGTTCACAAGACCTGGACATGAAGTTGGCGACGGCCTGGGCGCGCCCTGCACGGTTCAAAGGGAGGCAGATCGCAGGGGAGCCCCCTCGCTTTCTCTTGCACTGCAGCCATTGTGAGAGTGTCAAAGGAGCATCCCTCTCATCTCTCAGATTGATGGCATCGTCTAGGACTTCCAGCATAGACAAGATAAACTAAAGGCTTCTGCAGACAGGTATGTAACTGTGGAGACAGCAGCACTGCAGAAGAGGCCTCTGATCAGGGTTGTGTTTGTCCCACAGTCGACTCTCTGGCATAGCGGTCACCTTTGACATGACTTGCTGAATAGGAGTTTGTTTTCTAATTTCCATGGTTCAGCCACAGGCCATACAAAGTAAATACAAGTAAACGGGCAACAGTGGGTTCAAAGGAACATAAGACAAGTATTCGCCCCCTTGGAAGACAGTTTGGGTAGTATTCACATGTGAATCAATCTGGTTTGGGTCTTTGAAGTGATTTTGTTTAAGAAGAGTGGGGCAGAGTACTGAAAATAGATGGAGTCAACAAAAGATTGCCCATCTTTTGGAGCATACTCTGGAGCGGAACTGCTGGCATGCCGGCGCAGAGCTGCCAGTGATGCTGCCATGCAGATGCAAACTCCTGAATCATTTAATAAGAGAGGAAAGAGGTCTCCCCTGGCACCAGCACCATGCCCGGACAGCCCACAAGGGGGATGCTGTCAGGTCAGTGCTTGCTGTCATGTTCTTGTCAGGCCTTTTCCCTTATGCTGACTGGCCTTGCAGGCCCAACTCTGAATGCGACAATGCTGTGTCATCAGGCATAGGTCAGATCACTAGGTTTAAGTGATTTCAAGCTGTTCTTAATATATAAAGAGCTTCACTCCCTGCTTGAATGCACTGCTACAAGTTGTCAATCTCTTCCACACAATTCAGGATCAAAACTGAGACTCATGGTTTTGGAAGGTGTCTTTTTTCAGCTTGCTTGTATTGCAAAGGGAAGCCTTTTCCAGGGGCTTTTTCCAGTTCCGCACAGCCCCTGGCTTGGCTGTCCTATGAAAGGCTGTTTTTCTCTATTTGTTTGCTGTTCTCTTGGTTTTAAATAAGTGCCTTATTTTTCTGCTGTTGGCTTTGAAGGAAAGAAAATATGAAGTTTCATATTTAATGTTTCTTAGAATGTTGCAGAAATACCACCATGCGCTTCCTATCAAAATTTTGTCTGACTAGAAAGTTCATCTTTTGGAGGTTTTACCTGTCCCTGGCACCTTAATTCTTTTACCATTATACACAATTTTCTTCCTGCTAGTTCACAGCATATCCCCTTCAGGGAGATGTCTGGTAAGCAGCTTGTGTTGTGATTGATTTGGTCACTGAAATTAAGAGTGTGCTAATCCTATACAAAAGTAAAGACTATTAGTCCAAAGGAATGACACATTTGTGGATCCCAAGAGCGACTGGTCAGTTACCATTCCACCAAAGATTTCACAGTGCAACATGTAGAGTGACTTCAGCAAAGAGAACAAGTAAACTAATTTCTAACTTGTTTGTCTATAGCAGTTATTTATTTTCTGTGTTTAGTAGCAATAGCTAAGCAGAGACTGTGCATATACTTACAGATTTTAAAAGGGTTTTAGTATCTTCTAGAATAAAAGCAGTTGCATGAACATAATGAATCCTTGCTTTAAAACAGCCAGATCCTTCTGAAAAGCTGCAGGTGAGAAAAGTTTCTATAGCTGTTCATCATTGTGCCTTGAAAGCTCATATGGAAAAGTAGAGGCTGGTCAACATGAGGATGTGCTGGTTTTGCAATGCAAGGAACCTCAGTGCGTAAATGAGTAGGCAAGTGCAGGCAATTTCATAGTGGAACCCCTGAAATCTTGCTGAAAAAGCCTTGACATAGCCATTTACTAGTTCATAGTCAACCTCACTACTGAAAAGCTGTTCTTAGAAGTGGGAAAGGCACTCAGTTGAATTTGATTTTTTTTTTTAAATTTGGCCATTTTAAAGATGAACATAAAGCTAGTGATGCCAATCCTGAAACCCAGCTGCCATCTGAAATCCTGGTAGTGCCTGACTGCATCTGAAGAAATGTGTCAGGAGCTGGCATAGGCACATCCCTGTAGCTGCTGACAATGAAGCGCTGATCATCCCATGTGTGAGCCCAGCCTTCACTGTATGAGCAGAAAACCAGGTAGGATAAGCCAGGGGTGGAAGTGAACATCCATGTGGCTTATCCTGGTAAAAATGCAGAGCCTTCTCCAAGAGTATTACACTCTGCAAAAGTCCCAGGAAGGCTGTCTCTCGAGCCTGAGCTCAGCAGACCTGTTCACATATGCACACACATGCAGACACACCTGTATCACACCACTCCCTGAGGCTCCTCTCACTGCTCAGTAAGTGTGGATGTGGGATAATGCATTGACAAAGGCAGCTGCAACCTGAGGAAAAAGACAAGCAGGAACAAACCAAGTTTCCTTGTGCTGCCTTCTCAGTGGCCAGGGCACAGATGTGCTCTGTCTGCTGTCTCATCCTTTGTTAACTCCATCTCCTGCCCCTTTGAACCTCATTAATCGGTTACAGAAGAGAGGGCACCAATTACTGCCCAAAGTGTTAATCCAATTTCTTGGGATAGAGTGCCTCAGTCTTTCCACAGGAGAGTTTGGAGAAACCACTGTCAGCTGGAAAAGGAATGAAAAAATTGCAAAAACACCCCCAAAACTTTTTCCCCTTCCCTGACCCACAGGATTGGTTTTCCAGCCAGTCCTAACCCCATGGACAACCTCCTCTGCAACCCACCCCATCTCCCAGCACAGACTCCTGACATTCCTGGCTGACATCAGAAAGGGCCCAGGAAAAAAAACAGTGGTGAGAGATATAGCACACAGGCATGGGGGAGAAGACAGCAGAAACAACCCCATGGTTACTGCTGAGGTGAGCCTCTTGCCATGTACCCATTCCTGCAGCGTTTTGTCTCCAGCGAATGCAGACCCCCTCAAGGTGCCAAAAGCTGAATTTACTGAGTGCAGACTATAAATGCTATAAATGGAATTTATTCCCCAATGTGGGCAAGAATAATTTTAATTCAGAATGGTGAGGGAACTTATCACATGGCTAATTTACCCACAGAGCCAGGCTTTGAAGGTGCCCCTGAAAGACCCCTTGCCTCCTCTCATAAAAACAAGTACTGACATACTGTTAAATAAGATCCATTTCAGATACTGATGTTCTGGCACCAAATCCGGACATCATACTGGTTTGTCTTATAAAATAATAGTTTTTCCACATGTCTTTGGAAAGGGAGTTATATGAGGATGAGAGAAAAAAGGAAAGTAAGATGATTTATCCATTCCAAAACAGCTTTGCAGATACATTGCTGTGATGCTTCAGTACAAAATAAAAAAAATCTGTACAAAGTTCTAAGCTTTCCCAGTTGAAGGAGTCCATTTCCTAAGAAAGATGACTGGTGCTTACTTATTTTGCTTTTTGCTGTCTCCAGAGGATGGAAAATTGTGAGGAGGATGTAAGCTTGGTGGAAGCTGGGGTTCCAGGAGTAGTGGGAGGGCACAAAGGGTTCATTGTTGGGCCAGCAATCTGTCATGGGAATGACTGTCACAGGAGTCTCCAAGGGGCTGGCAATGAAACGCCACTGCTGAGCAGAGGGAGACTTTGCCTCACCTTGGGCTGCCCAGCTCCGCTCCCCAGGCCAGACCACCCGCCAGCAGTGCTGGGGCAGGTTGACCCAGCGCCCTAAATCACAGGCAGAGGCAGAGCTGCACGCAGGGAGAGAGATTAGATTTACAACTATACAGTGTTTCTCTCTTTTGAAAATTAAATGGCATGTTTGAGAAAATAAAAGAATGTTGATGGGAGGGGGTGAGGCCATGTATGGATAGCTCAGCCTTCAGGGCTGAGTGTACGACTGGTTTAAGTACAGCAATTAAGTCACAGTAGTAAAGGGTTATACCATGAAGGGCACTTTTGATTTCTATGGGTCTCTGGTGAACTTTCCATCCTGAAGCCATGGTCACCTATGGAGCAGTTTGCTGGTAATATCAGTGACCCTTCTGTCCCCTGCTACCCACAGCACAACGTGGCCAGAGATAACAGCCTGCATCCACCAATGCTCTGGCCCTTGGAGCATCTTTGCTGGCTGCCTGTGGGGACACCTGCCCTTGGGCTTCACCATTGAAAGAGGCTGAATCAGATTTTGTGTCCACAAAACAATGAAAGCTTTGAGTTTTTCATTAGTACCTCTTCAACTGACTTTTTGGTTGCTTGTAAGGAAGCATTTGGTGGTGATTAACTTTGGTAAAACACATTTGATCCCTGGGATGGAAAATGAAGTATCCACCCCAAAATGAAGGCAAGAAGACCATTCTGAACCTTGGAGCCTTGTCTGAACATCCAGGCCACTGTTAACTGATATAAAGCAGCACAACCTTGCAGAAGGCAGTCCTGCAATGACCAATTTACATCAGCTGAGGATCCAAGCTTTCATGTCATTAAAGACATAGTAGGAAAAAATCTGTTGTAAATGAAGGAAACTCTGCCTAAAAAAGTGCCAACAAGTTCGTTCTTTATTCTTTATCAGTGATGTCTGCACACAATGAAAACATGGACAAGGGAAATTTGCACAGCATTTAACTTAGGTCAAAAAAACAAGTAATTTGTTAAGTGGCAAGGGCACCAACACGTGCCATGTCACGCTGGATTCTCCTTAAAAATAAAAAAAATAACAAAGTTAAACTTTCAGTCAACCTGAAAATATCTGCTTTTTATGGGGGCAGTGCGGAACGAATGGGACAGCAAATCTTTCTTTGGTCGCTCCTTTACAGAGATTGAAAAGCTCTATAGAGACAGTGGGAAAAGAAGGAAAAAGGAGGAGTTGTAGAGAGGGAGGCAAGGAGGAAGGAAGGAAGGAAGGAAGGAAGGAAGGAAGGAAGGAAGGAAGGAAGGAAGGAAGAAAGAAAGAAAGAAAAAGAGAAGAGAAGAGAAGAGGAAGGAAAAGAGATTGGAAGGATATGTGTATGAGCTCTGAGGTTGCTAATATAGTATTATCAAAGGTAGTTAGAAAATATACCAGACTGAGAAAACAAAGTCCTTGGACTTTCTGATGCATTTCTTGATGTCTAGAGAGGAATCTCTTACAAAAATAGAGACTGCAGGAAAATACCCTGATCAGGAGATCAGATAGAAGAGGAAATTTGAAATCTTCCCGGGAAAGAAAGCAGAAACTGACTAGAGAGAGAAGTGGGAAACCCTGATGCCTATGAAGCACAAAACCATACAGGTATGAATGCAAGCTCTGAAGTGTCAGGCATTCATTCTCCCTAATTATTCCAGTTTAGCTGATTTGCTCCTGTTTGAAAAAATATTACAAATGAACAACTAGTGAACTCTCAGAGGGACTGGACTGGTCATTGCAAATGTGTTATTTTGCTGAACTCATCTGACCTCATGTAAAAGGTTGAACAATCAAAACAGACTCTCATGTTTTGCAGTTTTTCCCCCCTTCTGGTACTATCCCAGAGAAGTGAAAATTTTCTCTTCCCCTTTCTAATATGCATGCCCTGACCCTTGTAATTAAAAATCTTGTTTCTGCGCTTTCGATTTTTTCTCTAGTTTTTCAGAACTTTTAATCTCATCTCCCTCACTGACAACAGGCTCACCCAGCAGAGATTTCTATTTATTTACTTTTTTTAATTCATTGTTCCCCTTCCCTTTCTGAATGTAAATCCAGAAAGCCAAACAGCTCTTATTACCTACCTATTGGAATGTGAAATCCCATTTAATCTGCACTGTTGTCCAGAATCACTGTATGTTAAGATAACGAGAGTGTATCTCTATTTCAATCTCTGTATCCATTCTAATCATCTCTGTTTCTATAGATAATATACATATGCACATTTCCAGTGCTTTTGAAATGTGTTTCATATTATGAATTACTGCACAAAATGAGGAAGCAAAACAACAGTGTTGTGTAGTCCTGCACTGCCTTCTCTTTCACCCTCTGGCACACACAGGAGCACACACACAGAGGGAACTGTGTAGGGAAAGCAGGAATGCAGGCAAGTTTTGACCTTCGGTGTCCACACAATGAGCCGTGGACGATGCAGAAGGTTGGCTGCTTCTATACAGACCTGCTTTTGTGCTCTTGTCCAGGGCTTGATCCTTGGAGCCCTGTGTGCTCAGTAGATGCCAGAGAGATAGATGTGATCTGTTAGCCTCATCCAGTGCCGGCAGCTGAGCCATTTTCACACAGGCAGGCAGGTATGGCAAAGCCTGGGTAACAGATGAGAACCCATGGGGAGCTCTTGACTATGGAGAATGAAAAATCAAAAGAAACCATATTGGACACAGATACAAAAGGAGTCCCCTGTTCCTTTTCTATCCCTCCTTGTTTCTTTTCTCCTCTTCCTTACCAGGCTGTAATGAATGTGGAAAAACAGCTTCCCCCCCTCAAAGTATTTGAGGACATGTAGATTCCAGATGCTATTCTATGCAAATACTTCCACCCTTCCCTGCCCACAGCATCCTGAGTTAACCCTTCTGCCTAGCTCTTTGCTGCCTTCACTTTCCATGCTGCAATAGGAAAGAAAAAAATACTTTTAAAAAAAACCTTACTCATTATTCTCAAAGGAGAGATTTACACCCTAAGTAGTGCATTTGGGCTCAACACAGCTGGAGGCACAAAGCAGCGCTAATACATTTCTGGCACTGAAGTTAGTTTGATGTTTTAATCATTTAACATCTTGAAAAAAAGAGGTTAATTCCTAATAGCGTTAACACTGAGCTCTTCCTTGAAATCATTGTTTCTAGCATGCCCAGTGTCAGATATTTGTCTCAATGAAAACAGGACTAGAAGACTTTTAGCATAAATGAATGCAATTTAGAGGAAATTAAAAGAGCATACTTAAAGCACATGAACCTTAAGGATCTGTTCCTTAGACATCTGTGAGTCTTTTGTCTCCCACAGGCATATTTGTGAGCCTTGCTTCACACCAGCCATAACCCAAAACATTAGGATATTAGGAATTAGGAATGTTCTGCTGCTTGTATATGAGCCTTCTGAAAACCATTTCCATACCCAAAAAGAAAAGAGAGATGTGGAAAGAAACAAAAAAAACTAATCTAACTGAAATTACTTTTCTTCCAAAGGAAAAGAAAAACCTCTCAAGAGATTTTTGTCTCCTGAGACTCTTCTACCATCTAAAATTGCTTTCATGGCCTTCTTCTTTGTAATCCTGAACTCATGGGCAGGTCTATCTGGATGCACATACCCCAGCATCACCCTAACAGCAGCAGGGAAGCTTTAGGGTTTAGATCAGTGTGAATTACAATTTGATTTAGTTCGTCCCTGAAGTTAAAAATGGATCACTTACTGTTGTTTTGACAGATTGATGGTGAGATTTGAGGGATTATGGTAAGAGAGAGAGGTCTCAGGTATGAACACAGAAGGCTTAAACATTCAGACATTTATTGACAGAGAGGCAGACACATTCTCCTCCACCGAATAAATATACTTTTTGTATGGTTCTCACACACTGCAAATCCCAGCAACAGCCCTCTGCATCCAGTCGTGTGGGAATAAGACACTTATGAGGCTGTTTTGTTAGCATTTCATTAGGCTTTCCAGGGTTTCCTTCAATTGCAGGATATATTCTGCTCCATGAAGTAATCACTGAAAACTCATAATTAAAAGAACAGGTCATTCACTAGACTCAGGTGATAAACAGGGGGACCACCAAATCCTGTGGCCTGAGGATTCTGTGTTTCAGATGCCGCTACAGCAAAAATGGGTGGGTCAATAAGTAAAGCGGAACTTAAGAAGGATGTATGAAAAACACTGAAAACAGCCACATGAGAAATTTTCTATTGTCTTTGGAAAGATTTGTAATTTCATGAATGAAAATGGAACTTCACAGCTTTTCCAAAGTGCATGAACTAGAGGTTCCCAGTAGCCTGAAAGTGGGCCAGTGCACAGATATTCAAAATGCCTAAAAGGCCATGTTGTTCCTCTGAAAATAAATCTATTGGCCATAAATACAAAGTAGTACATTTAAGAGGCTTTACTGGATGTCTGTCTGCGGAAGAAGCTTGTTGAAACCTTCTACTTTTCAGAGTGCTTCAGTTTTTATGAGTTAGCAATTCAAAGATACAAAAACAGTCCAGTATCAACCTCATAAAAGATAATGGAGAACTCCCTGATTTAATGTAGTCCAGTTTTCCATATGGCCTGGCATAAAATATGAAAGAATCTGAGAATTAGGAATGAAAAATATTGTGAGATAAGAAACAAAGACTAAATGTCATTTTGTCATTCTGACACAAGCTAATGATGGTGTCTCCCAAGGTTATGCACATTTTGTTTCATGTTGCAAAGCCATTTGGACAAACACTGGCGCTGGGACTAAACAGCTCCCCACAAACTAACATATCTCACAAGATCTGACAAATTCAATTTGGAAAAAATCTGAGAAAGATAAATTCCGTCAATGTTCCGTTTAAATGATTGGGAGATTAAATATGCATCTTGCATTTGAAAATATTTACTTTAAAAAAATTAAAATTTGCCTTCAAATGCTATATTGTGTTATATTATGCCTTATAATTAGAAAAGAAATCTGAAATTGAAACATAGTTTGTGTCAATAAAGTGTTTTAGGTAAGCCAAATTATTTTTCTTCTGTAATTTTCCTCTGTAGAAAATTTCAAAATAAAAACACATGCAAGACCACGTATGGCATGTCCACAAAAGAACTGTGGTGGCAAAAATTGAAAAGTTTATAAAAGAAAAAAAATTAGACCTATTAGAATAAAAATAACAATGTGCTACTGCAGTGAAATAATATTGAGGTGCAATAAAAAATTAACAGGAATAGTATTGAGAGCAGTTTTGGGTCCTGTTTTTATAACAAAACAGATAACAAGGAGCTTAAAGAGTCTGGATGCCTGATTTAGAAAAGTTATTCATAAAGGAAAAGGAAAAATAGACAATCCAAATCACCCACAATAGACTAGATAGAGCCCGTGTGTAATCTGACAAGTTATTTCTAGAGTGGCAGAGCCAAAGCAAGTAGCTGTAATGAAACCTGCCTTAGAGAGAACCTGCTTCAGAGAGACAGCATAACACAACTTCAAGCAATGGCTGTGATTTGAGGATCTGTGTATTAGAAACCCCTGGTGCTATTGTGCAAACTGCTGGGAGGGAACAGGTCTGATGGAGGGAGAAACTCTTTTATGAAGAAATGAGATTGGTCCACCAATAAAAAGCACATCAGACAATGGAAGAGGACCTTACTGGCTTCTTCAGATGCTAAGTTGGTTGCCCACATGTCCCAGCATTTTGGCTCTCCTTTGGTCCCTGGCACCATCTCAGACCAGTTCTGCCTGACAGTGCTCCCATCCTGATGGCTTTGATGAATGTTAAGTGCACTCCAAAACAAAATGCAGCACTGGCAGATTCAAAACAAGAAATTGTTTTATTTACATATTTCACTATTGACAGCTCACTTCTTTTTTTTCCTTTCCTGTCTATAATTTTTCTGCAGAATTATTTGGTTATACATTGTCATATCAACCTCTACATATAAAGTACAGGAAATGTCCTTCTTCATGATCCAGTGGCTTAAAAGAACTTGTAAGAACTGCAACTAAATCTGCACAACAGCAGCAACAAAAATGCCATGGAACTCCACAGCACAGGGGACAGTTTAATTACAGGCTTGGGATTAATTATAAGTAAGAAAAAAATTTAAATGTTCCATTTAAGAAACAAAAGGCCTTTCTCTGTCCTTCATAGATGTGTTTAGGAAGGGTTATGATTTAACACCCAAACAATGAGGAGTCACTGTCAGTGTTATGCCATCACATAAAGGGTCACTTCCCTCATTAGTCCAGTAGAGCCCAAACTGTTACACAACCAAAGTGCATTCAGAGCTTGATATAAGCTTTGCATAAGTTTAATAAGATATTCCTGGTTTTCCATATTTTATGTCTAGTTCAGAGCAAGCTGGGGTCCCATGCATGCAGGTTGACTTGTCCCATGAGTTAAAGAGAAAAAACAATGATGGGAGATTGTTGTTCTCAGCTCTGCAGAGCACACATGGAAAATCATGTCCTGAGCAGTGCAACTCATGTCCTGCAGTGTGTCATCTATGGGCTGGGCAAAGTAATTTAATTTCACTCAGACCCCAGACACTGCAGTTATTATTTCAGGTATTTTGATCTGTGCTTCCCCACCAGTCTATCAGTATTAAAGAAATGGTTTCTCATCATTATGGTGCCTTGTGACAAGAAGGATGGTGCTGAAGTGGTTGACATCACCTCTCCTTGCTCTGCAACATATGAGGTCATTTACCCATCATATTCATTCTCCTGGAAAAAATATAACCAGCAGCTCCCATTCCAACCTGTTTTGGGACTTCTTCCTTACCCAGGTTGTATTCTGAGCATGAACTGGATAAACTCAATCAATGCAAAAAAGGCTCATTGATGTCAAACTGGCGGTTCCTAGTCCCAGATGTGTCGTGCTCAGTTAGTGAATAACAGAGTGTCAAATAAAGCAATAAATCTTCTTACTTGCTGACTGCTATGCAGGGCTGTCATGCAAACACACTCACATGCTCACTAATTCTGTGTGATGAGTAAGCCTGGCTGCATCCCCATAATTTTCAGAGGCCAGCAGAGAGGTGCAAACACACTGAATTGGGATGAGTGCTGGATCAGTACCCCTTTCTCCGCACCTTGTGGACAAAGTTGGAAATTTGACAGCAATATGCCATGGAAACACTGTCAATTTTAAGCTTGATTTCAGCAAGGCTGTTTGTAGTGCAAGGCAGTGCCTAGAGCAAGAAAGAATAGTACAGATGGGCTATGTATTTACTAAATTATTGACATTGTTCTCATTTTTTAGCAAACATTCATGCTGTGGAACACTCTGGAGTGCTCTGGGCAAAGGGTAGTGACAGACAGGGCTCAGAGAGGAACCAGTATGGACCACACTGAGTCCCTCATCCATGTCTGGATGAACCCTATTGAAAGAAAAGTGAACTCAGTTTTTGGGGCCAACCAATCTTTGAGGACTGTGTTGAATCCCTGGATAAGAAAGCTGAGCCTATAGGACTGTCAGGCAAAAGCCAGTGATTCACACCAGACCAAAGGCTGCCAAAGAGGTCCCTGGGTAAAAGCATGAGAGCAAGGAGTCCTAAATACCTTCGGGACATTTCAGTGGGAAGGCAAAACCCCAACAGGTTGTTGCACATTTGATATCACTGCCACATCGTGATGACTCCCAGTTGATAGTGGACTTCCTGGATTCAGACTGATGTAAATTTCTGTTATTCAAAGTCCAACACTGGTTTTGTTGGGACTCACAATTGAGAGACTTCAAAAAGCTTACATCATGCAAGGACACCGGGTGTCAGACCTGGAATCCATTAAAAAATTAGACCATAACTTTTGCCAGTGTAATGTGTTCTAAGGCAGATGTTCATGTAGATAAATCAATATGAACACCGTCAAGAAGCAAAACTTGGGTTTTAATAATTGCAGTTTACCTATGCCTCTTGTTGCAGTGGGTTTTCCTTGTGTCCATGCCTGTGTGGGGTAGCTGGGCTATATTCTTACGTATTTCAGTGAAGAATACATTGCTCCTTTATTCAGTTTGGGTAAATTATGCTGCAGACTCGCCATCTCACTTTTTCTGTTGTCTAAGCCCTGAGTCAATTTAATGTTGGGGTGTACTTGAGAAAAGAAACAATGCTGGAGGCAGAGAAGAAACATAGTTTTTAAATTTTTTGGGGCTGATCAACACTTAATGCCTCCAGGCACCCAGAATTACCGCTGGCATGAAGTGTTAGTGCTTGAAAGTTAATACTGACAATTAATAAGGAAAAACCAGCCTGCACAATCATTTTGCTTTCAGACAGTTACTGTAGCTTCCATTCACGAAAGTGCTTGATTCCATGCCTTGTTTTAAAGCTTCATTTTAAAAATTAATCTAACAGGGCCTTGGTACATGCACTTACACTGGAACAGAAGGGGGAACATTGCTGGGCTGGGCTGGGCAGGGCACAACTGCACCCTTTGGTCAGCACCAGTGGTGTTGGAGAGCTTGGGCAGCCTGACGATCACTTGTGATGTGCCTGGTAGATTGTAGGGGGGTTCTGCTGTTAATGGTAGCACAAGGAGAGGAGAGGCAACAAGGCAACCCTGAAAGACTTAGATTTGTCCCTGGAAGCATTTACAACTTGGCTATCTTTCCTAACTCAAATATTCTGACACTTTAAAGGAGGTAAAGGGGGAAAATAGAGGGAAAAAATGAGGAAATGCAGTGAAGGCTTTGATTTGTCTGCAGTATAAAACTGGATTATAATGTCATTTGCTAACTGACAGATCATTTAGTGTCCTGGAAGAGTCTGTTTTCACACCGCTGAAACTCTCACAGGGGAATTCTGTGTGGGCTCCTTATTGTCAGAGCTATTTTTCACCCAATTTGTTTCCAAATGATGTCTAACCTGAGGTCTTCCCACTGAGAGGGCTTTAAGCAATGATTAATGAGAAGTGTTTTGCCAGACCCACCTGGGGAATGGCCCATCTGCGAACTCAGGTAAGATGGAGCTGCCTACAAGGCACTGGCTTGTGAATGGCAGGCAGCTTCCCATGGCTTGAGGCACAACTCACAGCAAAGGCAAGGTGTACTCTGCGTCTCAGTGATTCATGAAAGGACTGGAGATAAATGTCACTCACTCTACCATTAACATCTAGTTCAAAGAACAATCTCCCTCTCTGGGGACTGATCCCCTTTCTGTTCCATATTCAATTATATTTTGCATTCAGCATATGTACAGCACCTACCTGGGATACATTTGAAGTGGCCTGAGTTCATCAGATGAGCTAAGTCTATTTAAAGATGGCAAGTTAAAGCAGACACAGCTTCACGTGACTACCTGGCTTTCAAATACTTTCTTATTTGAGCTACAAGCTCTTGTCCCTTGCGGTGGTGGCTCTGCATGCAGCTACACATTTACCCCTACCTACATTGGCAGCATGGTAAATCGAGTGGGAAAACAGTGATTTTTAGTCTACATTCATTTTGTAAACTGGACAGTTTTGTTCTGCCAGAAAATCCAATTATCTCTGGTGTCTGAAACAGAGATATTTTCAGACTTTAGCCTCTTAGTTACATGTAGATGGGACAACCTTGTCTTTTACTTTCCTGAGAGACTTCTCTTGTGTGTTACATTGCTAATAGTGAATGTGAATTTCTTGGTAGCTGCCTAAAATTATCATTAAAATGCTCACATAAAAGTGAAGAAGCCCTGAAAATTTGGTTTCTCTCTGTATTTATGAGGCTGAAATCTAAGCATATTTCTTACAGAATAATTTCCCTCTCCTGATTTATGTGGAAGGCCCAGGCTCAGTTATCATCTGGAAATACATTCCTATACAGTCTGTGTAATTTAAATGCAGCATCCTACTGTCCCGTCTGTCAAGACCAAAACATAATGGGTCCAACTGTCTATGAATAAAACAGATTGTTTGTAGGGAATATTTATAGCCGATAAAGAGCAAGAGTTTATATTGGCAAAAGCCGTCCTTCTTGTAAATAGCTAGAGGCTCCCGACATCCTCTGACTTTCAGCAGTGTTTATTCTGTTGAATGTGGATCAAAAACATTCCTCACTCATGGCTTGGCAAGACGAGTTTGACAACGGTTTTCTAACCAACTGTTGTGACACCAGCAGTGCATTTTGCCTGAAATTTCACCTGCAAAGCAATGTCCCACTTTCTTTAACTACTTCTCATGCCAACAACATGTTTACCATGATTTAGATGTCTATTATATGCATGAATGACTTGTCTACATAATTTCATCAAAAAAATGAACCCTCATAAGTGGCACAGATGCTGGTATGATGGTAATCAAATTAGTTTTTGGACAGGTTTATGGCCACTTGCTGTCAGTTAAGCTCTCTTTGGCTATCTTCACTCCTAATACAGTTTTGATGGTGATTAATGGCTCCATTAATGCACTGTTTGTGCTGTGATAGACACCACATTATGGTCTTGTTTGCTGACCACAGCTGAGCATGTATTTTTGTAAACTCAGTTCTGAAGAAAATATTAATCATATTTAATATGTCACTGTTACGTATTGCCATGCAGAGGTCACAAAGGGAGACCTTGCCCTTCTACTTTCCTCACCACAGATGAGCTTGTGGGCTGCTAAGAGAGGCAGAAGACCCATGAAGAATATGTTTGGATTAAATGTTCATCAGGTTCCCTCATGCTGGGAACATGCCAAGGGTCTCACTACAATGGTTTTTCTTGTCTGTGCTGCCATGCTGCTCATCCTCCTTTTCTCTCTTGCATCCTCCCTACTTAATTTCTTTGTCTTGAGGTCCAGGAAAAATGGCTGGGGTTTTTTTCAGGGGGTTGGTTTGTTGGTTTTTTTGGTGGTTTGGTTTTTTCTCCTTTGCTAGGTCTGATCTCTCTGCTCATTTTAACATTCTCTTCTCAACTCATTCCCTTTCACAGGCTTTTCTCAGCCATTCACAATCAACAAGTGAGTCTGGTCAATGAATTTTTAACTCATTTTCATGTATTTCTACTCTGCCACTAACTCTGTAGAAACAGTGTAGAAACTGGTACTTAATTTGGAGTATATAACATGGTAAGTTGTTGGTCAAAGTAGTGATGGACAAATTACACCTGGAAGGAGAATATGAAAGGTAAAAATTTACCTGCTACTGAATTTCACAGCATACACGCTGGGACTCAGTGCAAGAACAATGTCTGGGTGAAGCTCTGATATTAAAATAGCTGTAGGTATTTTTTAACCCAAGTGTCGTTGTGAAACAGACATTAGCTGGAAACAGTGCTGTACACCCTGGCATTTTGCCATTCACCCTCAGATCCCTGCATAGCCACAGAAGCACACATGTAATACTCTCAAACTATTTGCTTGCAAATGAAATAATGCATAGCACTGGAACAAACCCACAAGCTTCTTTTTTTTTTCAGTCAGTGAGGAACAGAAAGATAACAATGACCCTGGAAAGAGGTAAATTAACTTAGCAGAGATATTTGCACCAGTTTTTTAAGCAGTTGAAGAAATATGTATGTGTGTGTGTGTGTGTGTGTGTGTGTGTGTGTGTGTGTGTTTGTGTGTTTGTGTGTATGTGCATTTTGGTTGTTGGTTTTTTTTTGTTTTCCTTCTGTAATTAAACCTAGTTTCTTTCCAGCCATATTTGACTTTTATGTTCATCTGTGCACTCGCCTAAACCCCACCCACTTGCTCCTCTGCAAATATTTATTATGCAAATGGTTTGTTTTGAATTGAGTGATCTGAGCAGCTGCCCAATTCTGCATAACTGTTCTTTAGGAAAATTGCAGACTAGCTGGGTAACACATTATTGAACTAGTTAAATAGTTATGATTGGTGTTGAATTGCTATAAATGCTCCTTGTAGAGTTCTGTTTTCCAACAGTGATATTTAGATTTTTCTGCCTACAGTCATCTCGAACCATATCCCACTGTTGGGCCAGCACCTGTGATTCTTTAGCTCTTTTCCTGAAAGCAATGGCTCTCCTCACTTTCTTTATATCAAATAAATTTTCTGGAATATCCCTTTGCAGAGTCAGCCAGCTTCCTATTGGCCACTAAAATAGTTTTGAACTTTTATTTACTTTATCTCTGATAATGAAAATCTTTATTAAAAGCTGTTATTAAATGTCCCTTTCTCTACAAATTCTGAATTTCTGATGTTAAAATATCTGCTTCCTTTCCTGATGAGTCCAGGAGAAAAAAACATGGAAAAGATCAGCATATGCTCAAATATGCATACACATGCACAGACATGGACATGCTTGTGCATGTATGTACTTACATATAAACATGTACAGACAACTACCTCCTGGTGCTGCTTGGACCTTTCTGTCACCTGGTCCCTCTTCCTTTATTCTTCCTTAGCTTTTACTAAGGCAGACACATACTTCCTCGTTTTTTTCTAAGTAATACATAAAACCATAACTCCAGAAAATATCCTCCAGTTTGTCTGATACAGCACTGTTAGGAAACCAGGCAAAATAACCAGAAGTTATGTCACAGGCCATTCTTCATTATCCTGCTACACTAGTAGTTTCCCTGGTTTTTGCTTCCATGCATACAGACCTGTTGTGAAACCTTGGCATTATTTCTTAATTTGTTTTTTAAAAAAATGAGAGAGATCTTGTTCTTCCTTGCTGCAATGAGGTTCCCTTCCCACTTTACATCCCTTGGCCTTAAAGCACATATTTTTAATGTGTTGTAAAATCACTTCTTTTGCATAAGAACAAAAATTTTTATGTCTATTACAGTCTCAGCTATGAAAATGAGTGTTGTTCCAGTGAAATACGTATTGATATATTGTTTGAGAGTTAAATCTAAACACGCCATATGCGTACAAATATAACAGAAAAAAATACTTTTGCGACATTTTAATTAAGTGATTGAATACAACCACCATTTAACCACTTCTGAATAATTCCCTTTGAGCCTTATCCTGCATACAACAAGTAACAAAACTCCAGTAGTTCAGAATTAACAGTTTCTGTGTGAATATGTAAATTAGCTTACCTTACTTTTTTGGATATTCCTTGGTCACTACATTTACTTCTTCTCTCACCTTCCAAGTGGAGAGATTATATGTGTTACATATACACACATACAATGCAGACATAGATGCACCTAGATGGTCACACATATATTTACATCCTTCTACTCTTAAACTTGTTAATAGAAAAATCATTAAACTTATATTTGCTGATGTCTTTTGTCACCCCCATATAGAAAGACTGGCTGATGGGATGGAATATTCCAGTATAACTCAATATTTAAGAATTTTCTAATACTTAAAATTTAGCTAAAACTACACATAGATATATAACCATGTTTACAGATAGGTATAGACACAGCTAAAGAAAAAAGTCTGATTGTTTCTTGCAGCCCTCATCTACCTTGGATGTCCAGGGTGACAGTATAAAGAATCCCTGGCACTGTTATCTTTGCCAAAAGCTGGTGAGATACTTTACATGAAACAGTTCAGAATCTGCCTGATGTCTCTGCAGTTTTCCATTTTACACAAGCCCATGCACATACATATTGTGGTGGTTTTACTTGGCCCAGTTTTTGCTAGTGGGTAGGGAGGGGCACAAAGATGGCTCCAGTGTGTCCTGTGTGAAGTTTCTGGAAGTTTTCACCCTGTCCAGCAGAGCCACTCTCTGATGGCTCTGAAGATGATGGACATGCTGCTGGCCAAACCTGGGCCAATTAGAGATGTTAGTTACACCTCTGTGAAAACATATTTAAGAAGAAATCAAAACAATGGGTGCACACACTTCTTTTTAGCCAGAGGAGGAGGAGAAGGTGCAAATATGTGAGGGAAAACAACATGGAGACACCAAGGTCAGTGGAGAAGGTGGGGGAGGAGGTGCTTCAGGCGCCAGAGCTGAAAATCTAGCCGTGGTGAAGCCCATGGGGGGAGCAGGTGGTCCCCCTGCAGCCCATGGAGTCCATGGGGGTGCAGAGATCCACCCACAGCCCGTGGGGAGGTGCCCACGCCAGAGGAGCAGGTGGATGCCTGGAGGAAGCTGTGATCCAGTGGGAGTCCCAGCAGAGACTGAGAGTTGCAAAGGCTGTGGACGAGAGAGAAAGGCCTTGGCCCCGGGATGGAAACAGCCTGGCCTCGGCTCGGGAGCCTGCACCCCATGGACAAGAACTTGTGTTTGCAGCAGATTTCGGCCGGGCTGCTGCTCGTGAGATTGGACCCACGCCAAAGAAGTTCTCAGAGGACTGTCTCTCGTGGGAGGGACCCCATGGCTGAGTAGAGGACTCTTCTCCCTGGTGGACTGACCCTGACCAAAGGGAAACCCCCATACCCTGCCCCACCCCGGAGCTGTTGGTTGTGTGAAAGAGGGAGGGGGGTGAGCTGAGAAATGGTGTCTTAAGAGGGAGAGGGGTGAGTAGAGAAACAGTGTTTGTAGCAGAAGAATTGTGGTGATGGACTGACTAAGGAAAAACCCCATACCCTGCCCCCCACCCGGAGCTGTTGGTTGTGTGAAGGAGGGAGGGGGTGAGCTGAGGAACAGTGTCTTAAGAGGGAAGGGGGGTGAGTAAAGAAATGGTGTCTTAAAAGCTTATTTTTACCTCTCATTTATCCTCCGACTCTGTTACGTTAATAAAACACTTTGCAATTTGAGTTTCTCACCTGTTTGCTCATGTTCTCGTGCGTCCACTCCCCACCAGTGCCTCATCTCAGCTCATGGGTTCAGTGTGTTTGTGTTAGTTTGATTCCTCTCCTCTGCACAGCTGCAGCAGGAGAGAGCATAGAGAGCAGACATCGTAGGTCCCTGGCATTTGGCCAGGGTCAAACCTTGACAATACATAAGATAGCTCTGTGGAAAGGAGGTTTTTAGGGTTATTTTAGGAGGATGGGATGAGGAAAAAAACAGTCAACAATTCAAACCAGATCAGAACTGGCGGTGGGTGTTTTGAGTCCTCAGAGAAAATGCTGTTTCTCCCCAATGACACCAAAATCCAGTGGTCTCACTCCATGTGGTTGTGCTGGAAACAGGCATTGTTGGTGTTGCACACCAACTATCCCCCATGCTGGCTTTACTGCTGAGCTCTGCATTCCTGCATCTGAACCCATATGGAGCACCTCCACCTGATGCACCAGACGCATCTCTGGTATCACCAGGGGAGGCTCCCAGATTCATGCAATGGAAGATGGAATAGAAGCATTAGATGGTTTGGTTTGACCCCTGCTCCCAGGTCCTCATATTTCACCCAGTTTTTCTTCCACTCAACCGAATGACTGCATCCGAGTTAAGCACAGCTCTTGTTTGGCTACAGCTTGGCTGTTATCCAATGTCATGGAGGGACAGTTAAAACTTAAGAGACAAAAATCTTCCTTTTTAGGATACAGATTCAGCAATACATGGAGAAACAGGCATCCAAATTGCCACTGGTAGTTCTCACTTTAAAATCAGGCCTTCCTGGGCATCCAAAAGGACCAATAATGACACACAGATAAAAACTCACAAGATCTTTGAAGGGTGTATTTCAATACTGAAGAAAAGGGATATAACAGGTGAGCAGGCTGTGACCTTGTCAACTATCTTCCTTTAAAGACTGGTCAGTTTTTCTCACTAAAACAGCTTTTGAATGGAAAATCCCTGGTTTTGAGTAAACATTTGTGAAAAGTATTGTATTTTCCTAGAACACGTCCAGGTTTTAATAAAACCTTTTGCATGAAAGCAGACTAATTTTTAGGCCTCAAAACTCAGCTTCCCAGAGGAAAAGAAATCAAAGTCAATTCTATGATATTCAAGAAATAAATTATTTCTGCTAAGTTATTTTATTAGCACTGATCTGTCCTCTACCTTGAACTATGTGAGCTACATGGAGTCCCTTTAATAGCAGAATAATTCAGCAATCCTTTTAACATCTCTGTGCCTTTGCTGTTATTCTGATACACCCTTTGATCATCTTTTTGTAGAATGGAAGAGATAGAAAATACTGTAACATAACCCCCTTTGTCTCCCTTTTCGCATCCAAACTCCAGTGTTTGCCAGAGGCTGTTCCAGTGCCTCGATATCATTTTAGCCCCTGAGATGTTCTACTGTGCTGTGTTGTTTTCTCAGCTGTACTCGTGTTCATTGTGCAGGAAACACTTCACCTGACTGAAGTTTCTAGCTCACCAGGTCAGTGTGAGATAAGCAGGCTTCATGGAACAGCACAGCTCACCAGATTTCACAAGAGGCAGTGGGGACACATTTACTCTGTTTGCCATTCACTCTTGCTGTGACCTAACCCAGGGGAGGGATGCAGCCTTACTACAAACTTCAATGGAATCTGGAAAGAGCACACCTAGGACAGGCCACCAGCTTCGGCTTCTGCTTGAGAACAAGACATGGCTAGTCTATGGCTGTGAATGTTGTGGAAAAAATAGGTTTGGAGCTCTCTTTGCTTCAATTTTGCACATTCACAGGCTGTGGCAGGTTGTGGTTCTTGTCTGCAGCACTAACCAGATTTTCTTGTTCTGGCAGGGGGAAAAATCATTATTACAAGCCTTCAGAAGTTAAGAATAATCTTGAAAGAGTTAAAGCACCATCATACCTACTGCTGAGGGTGGTGATATTGTTTGTGTGGCCATTTCAAACCAGTTTTTCAGATTGTGTCAAGGTAAAATAATTTTCTGTGATGAAATACATTGTAAATGGATGGTGGGGCTGGGGGAGAGCTGGAAGAAAGAGGAATCAAATTACATTTGGAAACAAAAGCTTTAACTTCTGGCAACTAGACAATTAGTTTTTCTTTCTGTTGTTGGTCCTCGTGGTTTCATCTGTAATATGTATGGTGATTGTTTGCAGCCTGGCAACAGTGTGAAGTTGTGAGGGGGAGGGAAATCTCTAACCCTTGTTAGCTGTGATCCAAACTTCAAAGGCTTTGGGGACATTGAGCAGACAGGTTTCAGCCGCCGTTAAGGCAGACATGCGAACAAAAGGGCTTCTTCCATTGCTGTGGAGCAGAGGTGACTTTTTGGCCCATTTTTGTTGTTGTTTTAATTTTGTCAGGAGCAGGGGGGAGGAAAGCTCCTGGCACCAGGGACGATGCTTTCTGCCCATGACTGCGTGCCCTTCTCCTTTCCACGTCAGAAGCAGATATGGGCATTTATGGCCCCATAAATCACGGGCTAAACCATACATGAGCAGCTGGTACATGTGCTAATAACTATAATTATTAATCATGTCGATTTCACACCCTTCAAATTTCTGCGCAGGGCTTTCTGCTGGAGAGGCAGCCCCGGCGCCTTGAGCTGCTTATGGTATGAAAATATGATGAGCTGATGGTCTTTGATGATTGTCCTATGACAGTATTGATCTCCCTACAATTGGGTTTGTGGGGTATCGCTACCCAACAAAAGTGGCTCTCCTCGCCTCCTGGTATATATCATTGTCACACATACCCCATTGTTATCTAGGGGAGTGAATTACTTTCAGTATTCGTCCCAGTCTTTAGCTACTAGGTCACCATTATTCTAGCCTTATGTCAGTGTGGGGACATTTACTTTGATGTTTTCTTTTGTATCTTTCTTAGGGTGAAAGCATTTAGCTATACAGAGCTGCTCAAAAAAAAAAAAAAAAGAAGAAAAAAAGAAAGAAGAAAGAAGTCAGCAGTTCAGGTTGGGGTGCCTGGTGGGAGCCAGAGAAATATTCCTCACGAGCACAGGCATCTGACCTCCCTGGTCCTCGGCCTTGGCTGCCTTTGCCACTGAGAACTTCACCCAGTAGCAGCCTAAGCACTGCATCCAGCCCCAGCTAGGGCCCCGGCTGGTGACTCTTCAGCCACCAAGGAGGACAGAAAGTAAAGCAATCTCCTCCCAGACTCACTGCAATGGCAAACTCTTTCCACTGCAGGGCTTTTCCCTCACTAGCACTCAGCTCTTTAGCAGAAGCACAGCGAGTGAGACGTGGCAATGCACCAGAATAAGCTTTATGGGTGACATTGCTGGATGACTGAAAATAGTAGTGACAACAATAACCTCCCCTTGAAGCCAAATAACCCTTTTGAGGTGGTGGGAGCACCTCTCAGGCTAATCTACTTGATAACATGACACTGTGGTGGCCAATCATCTCCCACTGCCCTGAACAAGGGCATGAGACTCTCCCCACTTGTTCCAAAATCTGCACGGCCCCCGTCAGGCAGCTTCTAAATTGCTCCTGCTGTCTTTACAGCTGCTCCATTCCACTGACCCCCAGAAGGGCCCAGGAACTGTCAGGAAAAATTTCTATTAATCAGGCCCAAACAGACTGCTACAATTTCACACTTTCTCTCCCATCATTTCACACATTTAATGAATTTCAGGGTCTGCTACTTTCAAAAGAGTTACACTCAAGGCCACAACACAAAAATTAATTAAAGTTATGTACAAAAATAAAATACTGAGGAAAACAAATACACACAGGGGACTGACAGCACCAGGACAGGGAGCACTTCTTCCAAAGTGTTACTTAAACAGACCTGGAAAAGCACTGAAGGGGAATATGATGCAATCCAGGCAGCAGATTCCTTCCTCCTCTGGGTCTGATCTTTCCCTGCTTTTAACAAGAGGAATTTTGTGTTTCACATCAGCATGAGCTGAATAAGTCGGGAGTCAGGGAAAAAACACACAAACCTTGTTTGCTTCAGGGCTGACGCCCACTTGCAATTACCCAGGATTAAATGACAGACCACTATGTCAAAGGGCTGCGTGATCCCACAGCTGGTTCATGTAAGGTCTTCTGCTCTTTTTCCTGGGGGCATAAACACATCATAGCTGTTGGTGATCAGGGGTGCCCAGGCTGGTCTGCAAGTCTCACCTCCCAGATCATCACTTTCACTCTATATGGTGGTGCTGGAGTCTGCTGGGAAGTGGTGGCTGGGGAAGAAGGAAGGCAATGCGAGAGCATGGCAGGCTTCACAGACATGTTTGATTTGAGCTTGTTGCCTGTGAGGTTACAGATGTGTTTTTACCTTGAGGCTGAATTTCACAATCCTTTTGTTCAGCCTTGGGTGTCCTACATAGGCCAGTAACTTCCATCTCCAGGTCTCTAAAGATGCTCTAAGAGTTTACCTTTACAAAGGTCATCAGAGATGCCAAGAAAGTGTCTTGAGTAGTCATCACTCTGGACTGAGGGCAGGAGAAGCACTTTCCCTGACTTTGACATCTTCTCTAGCCATGTGAGACATAGTGCCCTTGAGCTCTGCCCATGACATCCTGTACATCTCTTTCCCTTTTGTCCCTGCAAGTCCAATGCAGTGCAGGAAAGAAGCAGCAGAAAGGAGTATTAGCATTTAACCACAAGAATAGTCATCTAAGACAGAGAGCATCATGAATCAGCCAAACCTCTAACAAGTAAGATTATAATGCCTCTCATTGGTCATTCATTAGCAACTGCAGCCCTCCAACATCACCATCTTTGTGTCCATGTGTTCCCTCTCCATGGTCTCTGCCTGCTGCTCTCCCCTTGTTACCAGGAACCACAAAGTGGGCATACACTACTCAGTGCAACTCAGCCACTAAAAGAGAAACAAGCGTAGGGGTGGGTGCACAGAGTGTGTGGGATGTGATATCTCAAAGCCTTTATTGAGTGCTGCAGATTGCTGAATTTACCATGTTATTTAGCAGGCAAATGGACTTGACAGCTAGCCAGTGCAACCTATGTAGTGAAGCCTCAGGCTGAGATACTTGGCAGGTATGAGCAGATAGAGGTGCTCTGAGCCCAGCTGTAACCACTGGATCTATTTCATCCATGAGACAACTTGCAAGAGTACAGCTCAGGTCAAGGAATGCAGACCAGCAATGAGAGGAGACTTTTTTCTTCCCAGGGATTACCAAAGACTATCAGGATTTTATTTTATGTCATGTTGATCAGTGTTGGATACCTTAGACTTGACCCAATACCTTTGGATTTCCTTTGTGGAAATACATGCTTTTTGAGATTTCTCATATATCTACAAGGATACTGTTTCTGATTCTTCCTTGGAAAAAGTGGGCATCCCTCTCAAATATCGTGTGGCCGGTCTCGTGGGCTGGACCAGCTAACCACCAGGGCTGATCGGCAGCTCGTCAGCGGTGTCTGCTAGCGTCCCTGAGCGCCAGGTTCACTGCAGTCGGGGACAGTCTCCCCCAGCCGCGAGCTGCGATTCCCTAGGACGGCAGCCACGCTGTCCCCAAAAGCCGGAGTGCTGCAAAGAGAGTGTTCCCTTGCCCGGACCCCAGTCAGACACGTGGTCACACGCTGGTCAGATGCTTGGGGTCAAGGGCGAGAGACCCCAGACTCAGTCAGCACCAGACTTTTATTCTGAGGGTAACAACCAATCCCGGAATGGCACGGGGGAGGAACCAGGGAGGGACAAGGGACAGGGGCCAATGGGGAAGGAGGAAGGGAGGAGAGAGGGAGATACGAAAATACCATTATGAACTGAGGGACAGGGGGAGCTCGACCCCTCTCTGGGGCAAGCTACCTTCGACTCCACCGCAGGGGGGTTTTATTCTCTAGGTCTCCACAAATTCCTCAGGGGGGAAGAAACTCTCTGGGCTTGAACCACCGCTACAATATCCAATCCTTCACTAAGCAGTGTCCTATCAAGGGTAAGTTTGTCATGTGCTGAATCTGTGTTTTCCAGTGTTAACTATGAGCTCACTTTTGTTTTCGCTTACCTGAATCATTTGCTGACTCCTAATTCTTGGTATATTAGCCTGACAGTCTCTGTGAGGATTCTTTCTAATGCAGCAGATTCATCTATAGATCCAATACATTGCTTTACAAGGAGGAAGTCTTCTCTTGGTCAAATATCTGTCATTATCCCGTCATGCCTCTACACAGGTACTTTATTTCACTCCTCTGTGTGATAGCTGTCTCTATCAGAGGCTGGGTGGCCATGACTAAACTGGTAACAATGATCAGACTGTGGCTCAGGCAGCCTCCCATGGTCACTCCCCTGCTCCGGTTCATAGTTAGTGCCTGCCACAGCAGAGCTGTTTGAATCTGTAAGGCATTGCTTACCTAGGCAATGCCTCCCTTCAGGGCGTAGTGTGAAGCACGGACTGTCCCTGGAGGGTGCTGTGGACTACGTCATGGGGAGAAGAGAGTTTAATCCTATGGACATGAGCATCATGTGCCACTTGGTCTTGGAGCCAGAAAACGTAGTGATGGCGCATTTCATTTGGTATAGGTGTCACCTGCAGCCCCATATGAGCATATCCTATGAGTAATGCATGTGAATAACCTAGAGCTCAGTTTTAACCTGGGGAGTTATAGAAATTGTTCAGATGTTCAATGTATCAGGTAAATTACTCTGCCTTAACTTTACCAGAGTAGTCTTTTTTCCTCTCATCTAGCCTATCTTCTTATTGCAAATGGAATTGCAATATGGATACCATATTGCAATCCCAACAGCAATTCCAACCCACCCCCATCCCCTTACTCTTGCCAACTGGACAGAACAAAGGACCCTCTGGAAATCCCCTGGCAGACAAAGAACAAATGAGGCCCTGGCAATGAGCTGAGGGCACAAATCTAATATTTGCACAGTTCAAGTTAATGAAGATCAGCATCTCCCCTTAAGTGCACATCCTGCTCAGCCTGATAGACATAATTTCTTAAATTCCTGCTGCAGACCAAGATGGTGGAGGTCTTTTCTTTGTGTTTCTTTTCAAGTTTCATCACCACATTCACTCAGCACCCCCATCCCTGCCCTCCTGAGGTGCTCACTTTAAGAATATCCCAAATATCCCTTGTGCTCACTGATTACTAGTTGTGCCATTAGAGACTCTTTTTAGAAAGATACTTAGTACCCTTGACTAAACTACTTCTGAGATGTGACATTGAGGAATGGAAGAGTTTAATTAAATTTACAATAGCCTGAAGTTAAGATACTCATCCTGGCCCCTGACCATTTAGGCAGTGGAGAAAGCCAGAGCTCTCTGGAGGGCCACATAATTGTTCTCAGAGTGCCTAAAATTACACGTAGTACATTTGGGCACTCTTGAACATTTATCCAAGATACAGTCAATCCCCATTTCCTGAATATAACTCTATTGCCAATGTCTATAGTAAAAATGCCCCACGACTGGTTTCTTGAATAGAAAAGGCATCTATACATTATTCTTTCATGGATGACAGTACTCCTGGAATGTGTTAAAGATTTGCCTAGTGGTCTTTGTCTCACAGTCTGCAGTCTCCTTCACACTCCCACTGCCCCAGATTTCTGATGCTTGTGTTTCTGGGCTACCACATTCAGCAAAGTGGGGATTCAGATCTCTCTGGCAGAAAACTGCAAGTATTGCATTTGCACCAGTGGTCTGCCTGGTGCTCTTCCATGGCAGCTTCCCTTCCAGGCTGAGGGATCAAAGTGCGTTCATATGCTGTACTTCTGCCAAAGCTTCTTGGTGCTGTGTTTTGGAGGATTGGACTAACGGTGAGGTGCCAGTGATTAATCTGTAGCACAGATCAGACTAAATTTTTGTATCAGGAATCCTTTTTATTGGGGTGATGTTGTTGTTACTGTTGTTAGGTTATTTTGTTTTGTTTTGCTTTGCTTTGTTTTGTTTTTAGTTCTGTTTTTATTTTAAGAAATCAAACAACCCATTGTCTGAAAAGGGAAATTACTGCATGTGGTTTTGGTCTGTGTATGAGAGGGAAGTTTCTGACTTTTAACTACATTGTTTCAGGACTTTCAGTTCTTAGCTGCCAGTCCTTTCTTATTTCCACACTGCTTGCTCACTTTCTGTCTCTCTCCTCCATTCTCCTATTTTTTTTCTAATACTTGTGGTGTTGCAAGGAGAAAAACAAACAGAAGGAAAGATGGAAAAGAAATAATGGTGACAAAAATTAAGCCAAGATTTTTAAATGCAGTCTTTGTCAGGCTTTCACTCCACACTTTCAAGAAGATGAAACCTCCTGAATTCAGAAACCCAGTCTCTTCTTTCATTAGCTTTGGAGAGGTGGATCAAGATGCTTGGGCATGAGAAGGGTCCCTCATTGCCACTCTCCATCTCCACAGTGCCTAACTGTTCCGGGTCCTCAATAGCCCTCATCTGTGCACTTACCCAACAGAGACAGTCACAGCAGCAATGTTGCTCTCCTCTCACTTCTGCCCTCCTAAATCTCCTTTTTCACTTTCACCACACAAATAACCAGAGAGGACAATTAGACAGCAGTCATTCTCTGCTTTTGGAGGTTTTCCACCCTCCCCTTAAGAGATTAACTGACTCTGCTAGCCTGGGAGCAGGGTTTCAGAAATGCTTGTGAGGGAGCCGAGGCTTACAAACCGAGGCTGTCATTTTTATTTGCCCACTGCTTCCGCGGGGTAGGAAACAACAAAACGCCGGGAGAAGGAGCGGGGCCGGGTGAATGGGTTTCCTGGAGGCTGGCTGGCCCCAGGGTGCAGTAGGTGTATAAAATGCCATTCAAGCGATTCAGGCCAAGAGGGTGCGGCGGACGGGCAAGGCTGCTCCCTTTGAAGATGCTTCTGTCAGGCTGGAAATACAGGAGAAAAGCACAGCTTCTTTCAGCTGTCCCCTTTTGTGTGCTTTCCCATACGAAACTATGTTGCCACCGCTGCTCTGCACTTTGTTATTATGACAGGAAAAAATGAATTTCTAATGAGATATCTGTGCCAGCTGCAAGCACCTTGTGGATCTCCGTGGCCCAGGATCTTTGTCAGCCGCCCCTTGCTAAATGCTAACCAGCCTGGGGGAGGACGAGACTGTCAAAGCACAGCCCCTGTGAAAAACCCTTTTCTGTACAAATCCGAACAAACGGAAACACCCTGGTTTCCCTAATAAGCTATGCTGTGACATGTCCTCATTTCACAGTGATCGACTCCAGGGACAGAAAGGGCTCCGGGAGGCTTTAACAATGTGCAGAGAGCCCTGATTTTTAAAGACAAGGAATAGTACACGTAAAATTGATTAATACCCTCTGATTCCCAGAAGGCTTTTCATATGCAATGCAGAAAATGTTTTGCTCAGCCACTAAAATGCAGCTGCATCTCCCAAAGCCTGTGTCAGCTCTCAGGAAAGCCACAGGAACACAACCACTTTGGAAAAGTCTGGAGAGAGGGTACCATATCCACCATTTGCCTCAAGCTGCTGCACAGGCTGAGGGAGCTTGTGGCTGTTTCCAAAGAGGATTTCAGCAGCCAGTTCAGAGACTGAAGTTTTAGAAGCAGTTCAGATGTTAGCACTGGCTTAGCCAAGCAGCATAGAAATGTATTTGCTCTCTTGTGGGCTGTCCCACACAAGTGGCTCCTCTGTCATGGCTCTTCAGTGTGCCTTGGGCAGTGCAGGGTTGTCGAGGCCAGCAGTGCTCTCTCCAGCATGTGCTGCATGTGGGGTTTGCTGGGGATCCTGCTTTCCCTGCATTTGGCCATCAGGCATTTTCAGCCAGTGGTGTAGTGAGTGATTCACTGCAGGGAGTGGAAAGCGAGGGGTTTTGTAGGAGACCTAAGGTGAGTTTGATCCAGGTCTTCAAAGGAGACCACTGTGTTTCCCTTCGGTGATAAGACTCTCCTGAAATGCAGCTTTTCTGTCTTTCTCCAGCCAAAGGCACTGTTTTTTGCATGAATTAATCAGCAGTAGCCTTGGGCATTTGCACAGTGAGTGTCAACACTTAGGAGGCACCTGACCTCCTAAGGACTTCTTTATGCTGAGAAACTAAGCTCAAAGTGCAACTTGCCTAAGTTATCAAATGGTCTTCAGTATATCCACTGCCTTAAACAAACCTCAATAATCTTACCAGTTCTAATACTGACTACAGATCTCCTCTCCTTCTGCTCATGTTGATGGACTGAAATAAAAGACCAAGTGAGTGAGTGACTGGGGGTAATGCCTCTGCAGGTGGTGGTGACATTGATGGAGTATGATGGATGAGGGTGACAGGGCCCCACCCCACCCACTTGCTCATGTGCATGACAGAAGGTCCTGCAAGCCAGCCCCTGGTCTCTGAACAATGCTTCCAAGTACGTATTTGGAAGTGTAAAAACAATGGGTTTGGCTCCAGCAGTGATTGTGCTACAAGTTTGGAACCATTTAATGAGTTGTTAATGTGAAAATAATTTTCTTTTCTGACTTCAGAATGGAAGGAGTAAAGACAGATGGCCTCAGATGCAGGGAAATGCAACCATAGAATTGGTAATGGCTCTGCCAAGACTTGAAAGGCAGCTCATCAGGAAAAGAGGATGTTTCTGCCACTGTCAGAAGTTGACAGAAACCCTCTGACTTTTTCCCTTCTCACCTCTCTGGTTAGGGCATTCCTGCCATTCTTCACCAGACATCATCAGGCTGGTGATTGCAATCGCAAAGGCTAAGCTGCTGTTTCAAGTTGAAATGCATCCTGTAGAGGGGAGGGGAAGATGTTCCTGACACATGCCGGAGAACACAACTGATTGCTAATCCAGATACAGGGGGAGGTATTCAGTGATTGATCGTTGGATCTTAAGTGTCAAAAGAAAAAAAACTGCAACTCTTGGGGGACCACAGGAATAGCAAAAATGACTGCAAGGAATGTCTGTGTCTTGCATAGTTTTTTGTTTTAGATGCAGATTGGAGTTAGGAAGAAACATTTGGCATTTAAATGGGAGCTGTCAGTTCTGTCATGTTTTCTAAGCTTTCACACAAACAAAAACTGCCAAAAAAGTTCCCAGGAAAAAAAAAAAAGAGAAAAACCTCATATTTTTATAAATAAACCCCAGTGAAATCTTCATTCAGGGAAGAAAAGTCAATGTAGTTTAGTGATAAAGGTGACTGCAAAAGGTAGACACATTCTTGGGGAGCAGTGAGTCATGTATCCAAATTTATCTGGTTCTAATGACTGCAATAACAAATTTGGCAACATCCGTTTTCTATGAGATTCCAGATCCTTACCAGCTGTGAATGAGCAGAGCCACATGACAAGTGATTTTACTGTCAGTGTCCTTTTCAGGAGAGCTGTCTTTGCGTTGCCATTCCCCTTAAAACCCAGGGGCTGGATTTCAAAAATAATAAATAGTTTCCAATGCGCAGTCAGACTTGACACAAGGAAAACATGAAGTTGTCTTCACTTTCAGAGAGGAAATGCTTAATATTTTCTGAAACCCAGGTGTCAAGGTAAAAACTGAGGTATGCAGAACAACTGAAAGACTCGCAAACCCTGCCAATGCCAAGGACTAAAGAAACAAGCTCTGAAATCCCACTCGAAATTCAGCAGAATTAACAGTTTTCCATTTGCCCTCAAAACCTCCAAGCTCGACTCTCTCACTGTTGCTTACAGAAGCTCCCAGAGAAGAGACGACAGGTCCTTTCTGTAGGGTTGGGACAGTGGTACCTCCACTTTCTCCAGCCACACAGAAGCCCACTCCACCCAAAAAGCACAGTAGCCACACTCACCCTGAGCACAAATACTTGTTGATGTCTACTAAACTACATAGTATATATTTCTTCTAAAAATACCTACGATTATTCCTATGGCTCAGTCATTATTATACAATTTATGAGTGTGTGAGTTATCATTATAGATCTTCCTCATCAAAGCTACTTTATTCTCAGCTGAGGAGGACATGGGTAGACAGAGACAGGACTGCCTGCACCTCTGCTTTTGGACACAGTGGTCAGGATCTTTAGATGCTTTAGCTGAAAAGAAGATTGGTATTTGCTCAGTATCTTCAGAGGCCATTCGTGTTACAGCCCCTCTGCAGAGATGGGTCTTTGCCCATGAAAAAGTCCAAGTCCTCTTCTGGGAGATTAACAGATCAGATAAGAGAGACAGCTCCCATCTGTCTGAAACTGAAACCACATCAGTCAGCATCAGAAAGGAGAAAGAGCAGACCTGGTTTGGCAGTGCTGAAGACAGGGCAGGAGGAGCCCTGTTCTCTGTGGCCAACACTGGCAGTGATGGGGCCCACTCTGCAGACATGACTCCCTTAGAACCAACAATGAGCAAACATGGCTCACAGACATATTCACCTTATTTTAAGTAGCAATTATATTTAACTCTGTGACTGTCTTCTATTCCCCTTCTGACTTACTTTACTGACCCTCTTTGCCCACCCACTAGACTGGTTACCTAGCCAGGTTTGGTTCCTGCACAAAACTTAATCCACAGCCACATCATCCCTTTGGATCCATGGCACAGCACAGAGTGCTGCAGCTGGCAGCAGTGTTGGTCGCAGTGTTCTTAGCAGAGGCTTAGTTGCAAATCCCTGTCTTTTCAAGCAAGCTTAGTATAAACAATTAGAGAGGCATAAGATAATCCTATAAGGCTAGATCATGGCCAGACCTGGTCTGGGAGCACAACACGCAAGAGCAAGAGAAGAGTCTGCTTTGCTCCTTCTCTGAATTCCTCCTCTCTGCAGCTCCTGGACTCTGGAGAGCAGTTTAAGAATTTCTCTGCAAAGCTGCTGAGGGAAAACATTCCTAGCCCAGTCCCTCCTACCCACTGTGCCAGTAAAACCTTTGCAGCTATAAAATTCTGCAGGGAAATAGTTAGTACTTTGCAGAGCAGCATCCCTATTAAAGATCTCTGTGGAGACAGCCACCAGTGATTTGATCCATTGCATGACTAGTTTTCACTCACTCCTTCATGTCTTAACAAAATGAAGTGCCGTGAATCTAAGGCATACAAGTCACAGAAATGCTCCTCATGAATGCAAATATTCCTCAAGCTGAGGAAAGGGGCTGTAGCATCACCAGTTGGATATGTGGAATAGGCACTGGCCAGCAGCCCCCTGCCTATTAATAGATGAGAGAGCCATGCCCCTGCTCCTGGGGAGCTCACTTGGTGGAGCTGGTCTCTGGAGAGCCAACGTCTACAAAGCGCTAACATCTGGTGCCCATTATTTCACCAGCTCTGTTGTGATTAGTCCATATGATAAGTCTGGCCAATTGCTCCTGGTAAGGGATTGCTCCACTCCCTCCACCAGCCTCCTTGAGCTGTCACTTCTGGTTTGCGGCCCTTGCTAATTTGCCACTGCAATTTCCAGTATTTGCTCAAATCCCATAAGGAAATCTCCCTGCCTTTCAGACAGAAGGGTAGCACTGATAATAAAAAGGGAAGGTTTATCAATTAACTCAAACTGCTCTATTGAATCAGGCTCAAACTCCCTCCTATTTCAATTATGTGAGACTCAAAAAATGTGCTGGAAAAACTTTTGCTCAGGCAAGCATTTCATGAGGGAGCTGGTGGGATGTGCACAGTCTTTAACAAGTTAGAGAAGAGGTTAAAAAAAGAAATCCTCCTGCTTCCCAAAGGCTTTTTCAGCCATTGTGATAGCTGGATTGTGCCCACCTGACAGAAAGTCTGCTTCTCTGAGGTGTAGGAGTGGGAATTGGGGCCTTCAGGCAGAAGCTTCCCCATAATTTTTCTATTCTTTTCTCTTTTGTTCCTTTGCTTGTTCATTCCCTCGTTTATCCTTTCCTTCTTTCCTTCTGTCGTTTTCCAAATGCTACCTGCCACACTAAAATACTTGTACTGTGGGAAATTTCCATTACATATATTTCACATTACTGGAGGCAGACTAAAATGAATAAATCGCTAGGGACCAGAATGAGAATTGCTGATTTACACAGATTTCTGCCCAAATACGTGAAACTATTAAATAAATTAATCCAGTGGCTTTCCATGTTATGCAAGTTTGTTGAAAATATATGAAAGGAAAAACCTATCACAAACAGGCCTAAATAACTCACAACCATACAAGGATCAAATTTTAAGTTTTTTTAACTGTTGTGTAATATTTGTTGATTAAATAATTCCTATTATTTCCTACTTTTTATTTAGTTTTTTGTAACTTCTGTATTAAGGAATTTTCTTGCAAGGGCAGAGCTCTACAAGGTGAGCTCCAGAAATGAATTCAGCAAAATCTTTAGCTCCAGGCAGTGCCTCATGTTTGCAGTTTTATTGCACATAAAATGCACTTCACTCCTGAAATGTTCAGTTCTGGGCAAGTGTTTACCATCTTTATGTTCCATCATAAACTCATGCCTTCCAGCAGTAGATGACGTTTAAGCATAAGTCAGATGTCAAACGAGACAGCACTTCATGCTTTTGTGGAGATGGCAGCACTCCACTTTTCTTCTGCTGAAGTCCTTGCAGAGCTGAGGTGACAAGCACCACTCAGCTGGATTGGAAAGAAGCTAATGTGCTTCCCAAATGAGTCACAAAAGTAGAGGCCACAAATTCCCTAAGATTTTCACTATCTTCCTGGACACTTTCAACACATGATTTGGGCTGTGCTAGCCAGTTCTCATCAACTAAGGATTTGATCTATGTCAGATCCTGTGCTCTGCCACAAATGGTGCTGGCAAACGTGGCATTTCATTCTAAGAGTGCTCTGAGGGAGCAAGTATAGTCCTGTTTTGTGGCTGCAGAAACTGAGGTACAGAAGAGTTAAGTGAAATGGCCAACATCAAGAGGAGAATCACTGTTCAAACTACAGCCTCAGGCTTCTCACTCTCTGAGCATTACAGTATCTTGATTTTGTGGTCAAAATGTATCTGGGTGAACACAGCACGTATGTGCACATCCATGGATGTACACAGCTCTGTGCGTTATGGGTACATGAAATTCTTGTGATGTTCACAGACTTTCAGGTGAAACTGAAAGAGACTTAACCACAGAGAGTGCCATGTTCCAGATAATGACTCCCTGCCAAACTTCTATGAGCTGGTCCTGCAGAGATAGCAGGTCTCCTCTCCTTGCTCCTGATGATGCTTAGTGTAAGACAGAGCAGTCTTGAGCAGAACCAACACAAAAGGATGCGCTCAAAATCCCTTGTTAAACCTCTTGTGTCTCACATTTGTCATGCTAGAAATTCTATGTAGGTTAGAATCCAGATCTGCAGATGCAAATGCAAAACTATAGAAGAAGCCTGAATATAGTTTCATAAATTTAAGACATATTTAGCTGTGCTCCCTTCACAAGGAGAGCACTTTTTTTCCTTATGTCAGTGCAACAAGAGCTGCTCATGAAAGATCTGGTGAAGGCATTTGAGAACTAGCAAGGACTGGCCACTTGTCTTACTTTGCTGAAGGGTTTGGTGTCTAATTCATGTTTATAAAGTCTCTCATCAGATTTTACAACACACCCAAACATTTTCATCTTCCTTTGGAAGAGGGCTAAGTATGTGAACCTTCGGGAGACACAGAGAGAGACAATGAAGATATATTGTTGTATTGGAGAAGGATAGAAGAAGGATGAAGTGGAAGGAGTTATCAGAAAATGTAGAAAAGCTTAGCATTTGTGTTACTCAGGGCATAAGAAACTGGAGACTTGTATTTTCTAGGAAAGTCACTCCACAGTGTAGCAGAGACCCTCCTGTCCCAGAGGATGGGCTGTGGTCTCAGGTTTATGTGACTGCTCAACCCTCAGCCTGGCCCTGGCGTTGGCCTATATTGCAGGACTCAGCAGATTGCTGTGCACAGTCGTTTTGTACATAAAATATTGACAGTAATTCATATTTACATACCTCCTGAGAAGCTAAGAAAGTAACTTTGTTCTTACGAAGGACCAAACATAAAATTGCAATAAGCTACGGTGATGTAGCTCAAAATTTTTTGTCTGCCTTCTTGGTTACAGAAGTGGCCCTTTCTGGTATTGCTGATGATCCTTTTTGCTTTTTCAGAAATGTGTCTTGCCAGCATGCAGAAAAGCGTCTGGGTCCCTTTAAGAAGTCAGGAACAGAGACCTACAAAAGGTCCGTTTTACCATTTTACTGGAGTTTGGGCAGCTCTTACCTACTCTGAGCTCAGCTGCACCAGGCTAATTTCCATAAGCATCATGTGGTGTTACAGAAACCACATTTTGCCAAGCTGTCAACTGTACAGCCTTCTCTTTGCTAAACAGACTCCCATTAAAACTGTCTGCACAATTTGTCAGTTAAATGAGGTACAAGAGGGACGCTCTATTTGCCCCTAATTAGCTGTGCAGACTACCTTTGTCTGTTTGATTAAGTATTCACATTATCAATTTTGTTTAATCTGATTCATTTCACACACCTCCCCAGGGACTCAGCCCATACGGTTAACTAATCTCTGATATCATCTCTCATATCAGCCCACGGTAGTCTCCCACGGCACGCTCTACCCACACACACACTGCTCACCAAAATCTTTGCTGGGGAAGATTCTTCCCAACCCACGAAACCAACACTGTCTCCCTGGAGCTGAGGGCTTCTACCTTTAAGGGAAATCAGAAAAAGCCAGTATTGCGCTTGCTGCTTCCTGAGCACCTCTGCAATGGGTTTTTTAATCTCAGAAGGTTTTCAGCTGCAGCCAGCTGACTCCAGTGAGGTGTGATATGCGTCCTGCACCGGCACACCCCTTCCCATTCCCCACAGATGCCCGCGGTGCAACCTGCTCAACTCTTCAGCAGGTCTCTGATTTTGACAGGAGTCAACACCAGTGTTCCTATCACACAGCAAAATAATCTGTAATAATGGGGGATGGACTTTAACCAGGAGGACCTGCCCAGTCCAATGTGTTTTAAGAGAGAAAAGGAACCACATGTACTCAAAGATGATCCCTTTTTAAGTGTGCAAGGTCCAACTAACTGCACCTTTGAGAGAACACAACCCCTTTTAAGAGGCAGAAGGATTCTTCTGAAAAGACATGGACCAAAAAGATGCACCCAATGCCACTTCTGTGGTTTTGCTCAAGACATGACTGCAAAGCTGGGGAGAAGCAAACAGACCTGTGCAGAGACCAGACAATGGCTAGGCATGAAGAAATATTGCCTCACTTTCAATGGATGGGTTATTTCACCACAAAATTTGATGACCATCTGCAAGGAAACTGAGTGCATTCTCATGCACACACCTGACTACACACATATATACACTAGCATGTGTATTAGCATGAACACCACAGAAAATATTTCCAGCAAAATTTTTAAACTTCCTAAATTTGAGATCTTGTTATGCTGGCTTCTGTTAAAAATTTTCTTAGAAGATGTTAGTCTATGTCTGGTCACACTTCTGATGAAAATAAAGCTTTCAAAATTTGCAGTGACAGATTTTACCTGAACAAAAATAAATTTTTGCAATTCATCAACATGCAAACCCTGCCTCACCCTCCACATGTTTTTGGTGTGTTTCAGTGTGGAAGAGTTTGACTCCTAATATTTTTCAGAATTGCAGTTTTCCATTTCTCTGTTTTACATGAAGAGTAGGATGCAACTTGGATTTCAGTAGGTCAACTATCCCCAAATTCTTTTCCCTGTGCCACTATTATTGCTCATCTGGCAAGAGCAAAAAATGCGAGGTGATTTACTCAACAATCAGTGCCACCCTTCTTTGGGTCAGGTTTTCTCATGGCAGTATATGGAAAAGACATTTGCAAACTCTGATCTGGCTTCTGCCCTGAGGTAAAGACTGTCAGACAGGATACAGGTAGACAAACATTGCTGTTGCTGTTATGCTTCCCAGAACACCCAAGGCTCCATGTACTGGCAGTGGCATTAGAAAATAATTTCAAAAGCTAGATTGCAATATGAAAATCTCTGTGGAATAGTGTAGATTGGAGAAGCCATGTACCACTATATTTCACTGAGTTTCATTAGTATAATTCAAAGAAGTTTGTTTTACTAATCCCCTGCTGGCTCTGGGAGAGTGGTTTATAGCTGAAAAACTCCTCAAAATGCTTTGCAAAAAATCTTTGCCTTTACTGCTCAAATTGTTATTTTCAAGAGAACAAACTGTTTTATGGTTAATGCAAAAAATTTAACACCAAGATCAAAACTTGTGAATTACTTGACTGCTCTTCCCTGCATTAAACTTCATTGAACAGATACAACTCAGGGGACTTAAAACCAGCAAAGAACATCTGGCTTTTGGTGCTAATAAAATGAGACCTAACATTTTCTTAATTTGGAAGGAAAAAAGGTTCATAAAATACTTTGGCTTTGTTATTCCTATTTCTACAGCACTTCAAAGAAACAAAACAAGTTTTGAGCAATAACTGAAGAGAAAAAATGGCATGAAATGTAAATTAAATACAAAATTGAGAAAGCATCTATATTTGGAAAACTATTTCAGCATGTGTTTGAATTTAAATGCAGGCAAAAATAATGTCCTGAAATACAATGATAACGAGCAAGTATTTAGCTGAGTGCATAAACATGCCCAAAGGCAGGAAGCTGAAGAAATTACATAGTGAAGGAGTAATAGTTAATCTTTTAATTAATATTTAAATCAATTAGTCCCCAGCATCTACAACAATAAACTGAGGAAGTAACTATTTTTGCTGGGATTCTGTTAGGATTTTCCCATACTTGTTAATTTCTGTTCTGTGATATCATTATCAGTACTTATGCTCATTGGCATTGCCATAAATTTTGTACCAATCTAATGAGTCACTCTGCATAGACAGAGCTTTAATTAAAACTGGCATTGAGTATGAGAGATTATAGTTTCACTCCCAGTTGTGCCAGTCAGCTCAAGAATTACTAGTTAGGAAAGAGTGACTGGGCTGGAGTGTTCAAGGAATCTGGGCACCAAGGAGGAAGCACCAAAAGTGTTTTCACAGAAGGAAAGAAGATGCATATTCTTACAGTGGTGGAGAATTAAGTTTGAAAAGTAAGATGTTTTTAGATTGATGAAAATGGATGAATGGAAATGAAGAAAATGGATGTTTGATTCCCTTAACTATGGCCTGCCCTGTGCATACATCTGATGCAAGACTTCCCGTTTCCTGAAGGATTAACAGTAGTGTAAGAATAATTCACCATCATCATTCAATAGTACCAACAATTACAGAGTAATACTCAGGAGCCTGAATCACGGTCCACAAATCTTTGGCATCAACACCTCAGAAATACAGTGGAAGAATCAGTGCAAAGAGAGTGCATCTCCTGCTTAGAGACTCCTAACTCATTGTCCCATCGACACCTTGGCCTAATGAAGATGAGTATCAGTACTGGGGTTTGCTATAGGGTTATTTAGAATTCTGTGTTTAAGCAACTCACTGAAACGTTTGTTTGCTTTAAAATTAATTGAAAGTGTAAGCACTTGGTTTATGACTATCAAATACTTGGATAACAATAATGTCTCTATTCAGAAAATTACTGCAAAACAGAAGTTCTGAAAAGCACTTTTATCATGTCCTAACCCAAGTCATATTGTCTGGGTAGATGCTGCAAAAGAGAGTGCTACTTTTCTTTCTCAGTTCTCTTTAACTCTGTCATTGAGCTCTGTGTTTGCTGAGGATGATTTGCCTGCAGGAGTCTTTCCCATAAAAATACCTGCAGAAGGAGGCTGATGATTTGCTAAACTTCCTTCAAGTTCCTATTCTACTGCTGCTCCCAGCTGAACAGAAGAAAGCAGGGCAAGATACAACAAATCTGTGGACAGGAGGTTATCTGTTCAATTGCATTATGAGTCTGACCATACACATCAGGTTCCAACAAAGGAAGAGATGTCAAATTTAAATTTCAGAGCATCATTAGCTAGCATCCTATAACTGAACTGATGAAAACAGAGGGTAAAACATCTGCACATAACAGGACACGTTCCTTAGGCTTAACAATATCACTTTTGTTTGCTGTATACAAGGCCAAACTTGGCTGAGCATGCATAAGCTGGTTAGAATATAGCTGCAATAATAACATCAGCATCCTCATTTTTGTACTAGTGTCACAACTAAAAATTACAACCAATTGGTATTTCTGGTTCATGTCTCCTCTGCAAAACATCATTCTTTAGGGGATCTGGTGCTGCTGTAAACCACATCCTTTGGGCTCTTCTAAGTTTATTTTGTCTTGTTGAGAAAAAAATCTTACATTTTTTGGTGGAAACATGATCGTCATCTACTATTCTGGAAATATCTATAGGCTCTAGATGGCAAATGCATTATATTTAGACTAATGGAGTTTGAAGAGGTAAATTATCACTATTCTATATTCTAGAGTAGAAATTTTCACTTCAGTGATTTTCAATGCATTGAAAATTCAAATACCATTACTGCTTCACAAAGCTCCCCAAATGTGTCAGGTTCAAGGTGCAAGCACCAATATAAATTATTCCATCAAATCTGAGGCAAAACAAGAAAATGGAGTATTTTGACCACTTGATGACTTTCGAGGGGTTTGGGGCCAAATTTTAGGGAGGGCAAGAAGTATCAGACCTGGTTTACTGGAAAATTCATGAGTTGCTCAGTTGCTTTTGCTATTTCCAAGAAACAGTGGTAACTCTGGGGGAATGCAGTCGTGGTTACTTAGCACAGCCAGATCCTTTCACTGGTATGTCGCTGTGTCCGAAGCTTTGCCAAGAGTCTGAAGGATCCAGTGATGACCACCAAGTGTCTGACAGGCCTTGGCAAGTTCCCCTAATTAACTTAAGGGCCCTTGCAGAACTTGTGTGCCTCATAATAAGTGCAGTCAATATTTAAAGCCATGTTGTGACACAGATCTCCTCAGTCCCCAAAGGGGTTCCCCTTAATCTCCTCAGCCCCAGAGATCTTCAGCTGGAGGAACTCTGGCAGAGGGCAAATGCTGTGAGAAATTTCTAATCCTCAGAGGGACTCTTGCAGGGATCTGAGGCAGATCTGGTCATGTTAACAGTGTTTGTGAAGGCCCCAAGAGAATCTTGGGAAAAAGGAAAAAAAAAAAAAAAAAGGAAAAAGAGAAACTTTGGGTCCAGTTGTAGCAGGAGCCCAATATATGCTAATTAACACAGCTGCCATCAAGGATGTAATCTAATTTACACACTTGGTAGTGAATAAATGCTTCCATATGGCAGAGTACCAGCATTTTTCCTTGACAACTTCATCAAAAAGCTAATGGAATTTGCATGCAAAAGAAAAATTTTTCCAGCTTGACTAAAAATAACAAATCCAGCAAAGGAAGAGAGAAATGCAGAGGGAAAAGATCACATTACAGCAAAGTAGATACTAGCAAGCTAAGAAACTATGTTTTAAATATTTTGCTAAAGAAGCAGTAGGAAAACTCAGAAATTCTCTACAGTGCTCCCTAACAAACTTCAGTAGTTTCTTCATCTTCTTGTCCCAACCAAATCCATGAAACGGCTTTACGCTTGTTCATCCTGTACATCCACCACTGCCAACTTGAGGCAGATGCTCAAATGCTCAGGTGCCCAAAATGAGCCAGATGCTCAGATGCTGTACTACTGGACTTCCTGATGCGTGTAAGCCCACAAATCCATCCCTGCCTTCAGAGTCCTGGACTCACACATGGTTCACTCTGTGAGGCAGCAGATCTCCCCATAGTGCATGAGAGCATTGCAGACTGCCTCAACAGTCGTGTCATCTTCCTGGTGCAGGCCATCTCTCTTAATCAAATTGGTGACTTCCAAAACTCTGTGCATACCTCCCATTCAGCCAGAGGAACCAACTTCATTGACAACGGCAGCTGGCTGTTGAAGATGGCCTCAATGATGGGCCACACAATGGACTACACTGCTCTGAAGTGGCTCCTTTTTTTTTTTTTTTTTTTTTTNNNNTTTTTTTTTTTTTTGCTAAATTGGACCTCTGTGTTGGAAATGTTCATCTGATAAATCACAGGCTGACCCTTGAAGTGGCCACTGTGTTATCTCTGCTCATCAGAGGTCTTAGCCAAAGTCAACAAAGTAGCTTAAGAGTGAAGATACTGACTCAGGGGAGAACTTTACCTTAAGTGTGAGTGCCTTTCACACTGAAGCAGAAAGTGGTGATCTGGGAAGACGTAAACTCACCTGGCCGTATGCATTCTCCAGCCTTTCAGACACTCGCAGTTCCCAAAGGGAAAGCAGACAACATTGGTGGTATGTTCTGAAAACATCTGCAAACAAAATTCTGCTCCCATGGACTTTCCCAAAAGGGAATGCCCTCTTCTAGGAAGATGCTGGACTCTCAGGGATTTTTAATAGCCTTTTCTTTTGGGATTTTTGCCTGAAACAAGGCTGCATAAGAAATGGCTACTCAATTTGTTGTATAAAGCCCTTCACTATGGTCCACAAAAAAAAGGAAACTGAAAATATTTGGCTTGTTTGTCATTAAGTTATTCATAGCCTATCTGTAAGTGGTCAAAGATATATGAACTTCATGCTCATATGTCCAATACATGCACAAACACAGTAACATACCTGGGCAAACCAAACGCAGGACTAAATGACCTAGCAGGTAGTAGAGTAAGCTGAGCTGGGTTTAAATGTACATTTATAAGGAGCTATACAACTGCTCTTAGCCAGATGCTAGAAATTTTTGCAACTGAAATGTATTAAGAATATTTATGCATACCTTAACCTTAGATATTTGTGTTATCTTACTCAGACTTTATGCCTGAACACACTGCTGGATGCAAGCCAGGGCACAAGGCCCCTACTGAGGATCAAGCTTAGTCTAGTCATCATTCTTTTGTACTCATTCTGATCAGTCATGAAACAGGTACTTCCATAATCCTCACTGGGCACCTGAGGGAGTCTCACCACGTTCTGCAGGTAGCCTTGCCTTGTCTAAGTTCTGACTTAGTTTTTCTCAGAAAAATCTTTGTAGCCAAAGGAGACCTGAAACAGACTTATTCATACATGAAAAATTGAAATAAAAATCTAGTGTTGAAACTCAGGGAAAATGGAAAATTGCAATATAGTTATAGATTTTAAGCAACAGGACCATGATTGGAGAGTTGATTTTCAGCTTTCCTTGTAGATTCAACCCTCAACAGACTTTTAAAAATCTCTTTCATTGAAATAGCTATTTCAAACGTGATTCCTATTAAGCAAAATTTTTGTGTCCCTTTTGTTCTGGTTGGTTGTTGTCATTGATGTTGTGCAGTTACTGTGTGAATTCAGATTTTCTATGAATATTCCAGAAAATAGCTCAAAATGTTCACCATTAATCAAAATTTACACTTTTAACTATTGAATAACAATTTAGTACTCTTTATTTTTAACATCAGTTCAGTGACAAAAATATGGAAGTTGAAGCAAATCAATACTGCTTTTTTAAGATATTTCACTTCAGATGGATCATTCTGATGTTTTTCAAAGCAGTCATAATTTCTCTTTTGCAGGACTTACATTTTTGGCTTATCTATCTTTTTCTCACAGAATATAGACACATTTAGGACGAAAAGGATCTCTACAATATTAGAAACTCTTTAGGAATGGGAAATTCTGAAAATTTACTTCCTTTAAAAATCTACTAGCAGGCCAGAAATAGAGCAGGAAAACCACTGTCGGTAGTAACTGGCACTGATACAATGAGGCTTTCTACTGACCAATGAAGGAATTTTTCTACATAGGACTGATACATGCAGTTCTTGACATACCTGAAAACAGAAGCACTGGAATGTACCCGGTCACCAGATCCCTTTGACAGCAGTGCCATGCAGTCATGAGCAACACACATCCCCTCTGCCAGATGCCCCTGGAGGGTATGCCTGCCCTGGCTAAGGCAGGTGAGGCCAGTCAACTTTACCAGACCGGATACCACTTGAATTTTAAACAGAAATTGCTCTGCAGGCAGGAGGACGCTGAGATAGCTGTTATGGAGAGCTTTCAGCCCTGCCCCATGGGCTCCTCTTTAAGACTTCTGTTGAAACAAATCACTTGGGGTTGTAGCTGCATGTGCTTGAAATGTGGGTGGGCACCAGTAAGGTAATGACTGACACTACAAGTCACTGCAAAGTTTTCAAAACTGTTTTCCAAATAAAGATGTATTCCATCTCCATCACTGCTGTCTCTTTCTCCCATGCCTCCCATTTCTGGCTGCTGGGACAAGGATGCAGTCACAGCAGATGCCATGCTGCCTGGCTGCCTTCTCCTCATGCATGTGAAGACAGCAGCAAACCTGGTTGCTGTGCTGGGACCTTTAGCCAGTCAAAAACTTTTTCCTGCTACAAGGCAATGTCACCAAAGGTCATCTCTTCCTCATTGCTAATACTGGCCAAGAGAAATCTAAAGCAAGCTTGGAAAAGCTGGAAATGCCATGCAAAATCCGGACACCAGGAGAGGGCTGTGCTTGTATCCCCATCTTTCAGCAGACGTCAATATTTGCTGTGGTAAAGGCAGTTCAGCTCTGTAACCAGCACTTGCTGCCTCAAACCAGAGCTGAAGAAACATCATCTGAGCCAGCACAGCCCTTATTTCTTTCATATCCCCCTTGTCAACAGTTTGAAAATGAGATAGCTAATTTTGTGCCTGACAAGAAAGGACAGATCATTTTCTCAGATGCTGCTATCAGCAGAGTCAGTGCTGGTACACTCTCCGAGGGAGTCCCCAAACTACAGGTTACTGGCAGGCAGACAAACGCTCGCTGACAGCCATTTGTGACCAGCTATGAAACACCATCTGCTGTAGTTGGAGGGAAGGAACATATCCAGCAAGTGATACCACTGTGAGAAATGATTTTGTGTGTTGACACACAGCAGTCTTTAGATAGCCCCAAAGAATAAGCCTACTTTGTTTCTCCAGATTTGGGGGAGGAGGGAAAGAAATATTTTCTCGTTTTGAGGGTCCATGGGTGAGACTTCCTGGATCTATTTGTATCGGAGCCAGAAAAAGAAAGGGTTTGATATGTCTGTATTAACAGGTGTACTAAATACAACCATGAACAGAGCCAAATGCATCTTTAACAATGTTGTGCTGGGGGGTGAAGCACTATCTGACAGCTAAAACACCCGCTGGAGTGTGAATCTGCCGCCGACTTGCTTGTGACATTGGGCAAGCCTCATCCATTCTTGTAGGAATTGGCTCTCAGCTTTGAGGAACAGCAGTAAGATTTTTCTTCAAGTTAGTATTGGAGAGGTAGGTAGCATTTGTTCAGCCCTTTGAAATCCCTAGAGAAAAGGGATAAATAAATTTTATTAGACTTCAGAGACTGTTGTCTGGTTCAGAGACTGTTAAAACACAAAGGCTTTACCTTCAGGATGTGGGGGAAAAAACAAAGCACAAAAAAACAAGACATATTCAGACTTGTAAAGATGTTCCTGAAAGATTAATATCATTTAAGTGGCTCAAGTGCAAAAAAAGTACCCACACGTGTCCAAAATGCTGTTGAAAAGCAAAAGACTTCCCTTAGTAACTAACTCAGGCAGCAGATCCCAAACGTGTCAGGAGAAGGGATGTTCAGCTCCTTCACAGGGGGAAGGAATCTTACTTGCTCATTAATGTAAATAAGGCATGCAGCCAAAGGCATATGCCAACTCTTCCCTCTATGGTCAGAGAACAAGGCTTTCATTTTTAAGAGTCTTAATAGTCCTATGTCTCATGATTAAATAATGAGAGCTGGCATCCAAAGTATCTGAAGTTCAGCTGATCTTGCATTATCCTTCTAGGCCCTGGCAGATTATAAACCTAAACATTTTCAAGCAAAATATGCAGATGAAAAAATAAATAAAAGATACATCTTAAAACTGCTCTTCAGTCTTAAAGCAGAGGAATATCAAATTATTATGGCAGATTATCACCTTATTTCTTTGAATTCTGGTAAATTTTTTTAAAACTGGTACATATATAGATGCCTTTGTGCATTTTTATATGTGGTTTTGTATGTATATATGCACACATAGATACATCCATATGTTTCACACCTCTTCTTTCTGATCTGGCCTGTGTTCCTACGAAATTGCAATGATAGTGATGTCTGTCATCAGATGCTTGCAAGGATTAAATGCTGTTTTACTGTAGAAATTCTTTCTGAAGGTTAACATGGGATATCTGGACTCAATCTCTTTAGGCCCATACGCATATATATATATATATATATATATATATATGTATCTATGTATGTATGTATCAAATAAAATCATCTGTGGGAGGGCTTGATCCAGACTCTGTTGAAGTTGGAAATGTGCAGCTGTGTGTAGTGTCACCCAAACAGAAGCAGAAGGGTTTGGACTTCCCTCTGGCTCGGGACTGGACCCAGAGGTGGGCTGTGGAAGCCCAATCCTGCAGGTCCCCATGGCAGATAGGAACAGGGAGCAGAAGGGAGGCTGTAGCAGGGACAGTGGAGGGGAGGCAAACTCACCTCCAGGGTCCAGCAGGCAGGGAAATGGGAGAACAGCCAGCCAGCTACAGGGGACAGAGAGAGAAAGTGGGATAGACGAGGGCTTTCAGGAAACCTTATTTATGATTTAAATATGCTGTCACTTGTGCCCGTGCGATATGAAAACCAAATCTAAACATTTGTCTGTAGAATCAGGTGATGATTGGCCCTCTACTGTCTCAAGGGGGGCAGGAAAATGGTCCATGCACCTGCCACCTAATTCAGTTTAAAACCTGACACATTTACCAAGAGTGGGCTGGCATAATGAACTTCATTCATGCTGTCAGTGGAGTCAATAACTTATCCCCAACTGCTTTTGTCTCCCTGGCGGCAGTGCCTCTGATCGGGCTGAGGTACTTATTCAAGTAAAATTTATTTTCAATTGCAGGCTATAATACTACTGGCACAAGCCTTGCTTTGACAGAAGCTTTTGCTCAAGGCTAAACTATTGTTAAAGTTTGTGCCCATTGTCCGGGGTCTTTGATCTGTCAAAGCTGCTTAACAAGCTGGTTAAAAACTGTTTCAGATAACAGGTGTGTCCTTTGAGGATGCAGGGCCATTTTTCAACTTCTTTAAAAGACTAGTCCAGTAGCTGACTGAAATTTACATGCTGGTTGGTGGTGATATATGTAAAGCACTTTTAAAGCAAGAAATTCAATGTAGGGGTTTATTTCCCTGAACTTCCTTGTGGTTTGTTGTTGGTTTTGTCTTGTGGTTTAGGTTTTTGTGGTTTTTTTCTGAGGAAGTAAAAAGATTTACAAGGTGTTTCTCTGTGGCCTTGGAAGTATTTAGTGGAAAAATTACTGAGGTGCTAAATCTACCTGTGGCACTACAATGGCACCCAGTCACAGTAAAATAGTATTTGAAGCAGCAAGCACCAGTGAACACAGCTGGGAGAATGCTTATGATGGAGAGAAGCAAAAGTGGGGTCAGATGGGGCAGGTTTTGCTGGGGTAGGTTCAGGAGGGGGACACAGTTCCCCTCCAAGCCAAAACCTGCTTTGGTGCAACTGCGCTGCTCCAGCCCATCCCTGCCCCTCAGCTGGCTCCTGAATCTGCTACTGACTCCGAGAGCCTGTATGTAGTGTGGTTAGCATCTACGGGATCTGCTCTTGCTACTTAAAAAGCCCAATTTCTGGGAGAAGATCCCCATCATATCTTGGGTCACCACTGTAAAAGCCAGGCCATTCATGCATGGCCAATGGCCTGAAAAAAATTTCCTTTGAATGGTCCATATGTCAGCTATATTCTTTAGGACATGCGAAAAATGGTTCCTCCCCTTCACATATGTTTTAAAACACTACTGAGGTCCTGAGGGATTTAACCAGTTTTAACCCAACCTAGTTGGCTTTGTTTTTCATGAAAAAAAAATCAAAAAAAGACAAGTATGTCCACAGTCATTCTGAAATGTATGGAGCTGCTCTAAAGCTTTGGGGAAAAGGGGAAAGGGAAACTCACTGTATGTGCACAGTGTGTTAGGGAGGGTGTGGAAGGAAGGGAGAATAAGCGTCTTCAGGGGTGGTTTTCCTCTCCTCTTTGGATTAATACCACCTAACTGTGGAGCTGCTGCTACCAGGATTTTGGTCCAGACCAAGAATTTCTGTGCTTCTCCAAGTTCCAGTTGAGCACATAACCTGAGCAACCGATCAGTTATAACTTCCAAACCTTTGTGCATCTGCAAAGCCCTGTCAGAGGCCAAAGAGTGAACTGACATCAGCACTGCAATTAGAGGTGTCTTGCACACCCTCAGCCTGCTGACTGCAACTTCACCGATGTACAGTGGATGCAGACCCCTGGGAGGCTCACTTGCAGCTCTGGCCAGGCACCTTTCATTGTACAGTAGATCGAGCATGTCTTCACAGGCAGTCACTGTGGTCCTCAAAGCTGCTGGGCTGCAGGGTCTGCAGAGGAGGGAGCTGAGCAGAGAAGGGGCAAACAGCATCCTCACAAGGAAGTTCCGCAGCTGGGGGTGGGGCAATCATGAATAAAACATGGTGTTTAGGAAACATCTTTGACCTGCAGGAAATAAGCACCTTCAGCCAGTAAGCGCAAGGTCATCTTCAACAGAAAAAAAAAGAGCTGAAAGCTCCCCTTATACAGCAGGAAAGCTCTGAGATTTATTCTCCTCCTTCCCCTGAGCTGCGCCCAGCAGCTCCCCTTGCTAGAGAAGATTGCATACCTTGAGAGATGAGCACAACAAACTGAAATAACTTTGCTTAAAAAGTGAGCCTGATTCCTAGGCATATTTTTCTCAAACAACCCCATCTGTACCAAAAACCTGTTGTCAGCTTGTTAGTTCAAGGAAGCTGGTGGATAAAACAAGCACTTTGTCAAATGTAGTTTTGTGAACACCCCTAAACTGAATCAAGAATGAGAGTGAAAAAGCAAAGCTTTTCAAATACCACTCAGCTATGCTCACCATTAGGATCATCACAACTGTTCAAAGATTACTTTGGCAGGTGTCTGTGCCATCAATTGGCTTCAGAGATATGTTTACAGCAATTCATTTTTGGCATTCAAATGTAGCCAGAAAGATGTGAGATTGAGGACAAATTCCTGTTGCAAGGCTGTCGCTCGGCTATGGGCCTCTAAGCAAAGCTGTCCATGACTTTACTGGATGAAACATCAGCCACTACATCAGCTACAATGTGTTCTCAGCACCCCAGTGACCAAATCCATATCTATGGGCAGGTTAAAGGTTTTGGTAAGACAAAGACCTGTTATTGACCAGACAAACTAAGGCAGGTTTTCACTTTCTCTATAATCTAGATTAAAACACCTGCTTCTCTGCAAAGAGGAATGTAGAGAAATCTATTAGTTTCACTTCTCTGCATTTTTCTGATGTAAATTATTAAATATGATTGGATTTAAAAGCTGATTTTCCCTTTCCCATTGCAATCAGTGTGGTATATTCAATGCCATGTTGAAGCATAGAATAAGGCCCTATTATGATCTCTCTAGTGAGAAGAGTATCACAGTTGTGAACAAGGGGAATTGAATAATAACATTTTTGGGGAAATGTGAAAATTTTATATAAGGTAGCCCAAGGACTCTAAACCACCCTAACATTACAGCCCTCTTTAATATTACCATATGATTGTGACTTGCAAAGTAAAATTAGGAAATGCTCTGAAGTGGCACCTGTCCAGTGAGACCACCAGACTATTACAGGAGGGTATCTGTAGCTATTATTTGTCACTAGCTGTTATTTATATTGCACATGATTCAACAGATGGTCAGGCAGATGCAATGGCAAGGTGAGACAGCCACAGCAGTGAAGGCTGGAATAGAAGAAGCTGCAGCTGGAGGAAGTGGGCTGCCTATGGAGAGAGATGGATGGAGCTTGTGGTCGGGTGAGGGGATGAGCAGGAGATGTTCAAGCAACTGAACCTGACAGTCTCAAAGAAAGGGCCACATGCTGACTGTGGGGCCCTGTAAGATGTGGAACATGCTGGGGTCTTCATGGGGACAGGCCAGGTAAAGGAGCCTGTCCCAATATAACCAAGAGAGAAGGAACTGAAATGCTGATACTGCAAGAGGACTGTCCTTCTGCTATATTGCTGGGAACAGTTAACCCCAGACATGTCAGGTAAAATTCACATGGGTAGAATTGAAGAAGCAATCAGTGCTGATCTGATTCAGGGTATTCAGTTAGTGCTGGCTTTGGCAGTAGGCAGGATTTGGGGCAGAAAACTTGGACACAAAGACACTGTAAAAAAGTGCTGTGACTCAAAAGCATGGATGGAGTGCTGCCAAACTGATGAAATGCACCAGTGGAAAGAAAAAAAAAAAAAAAACCACTGCAGCATTTTAGCAAACACAATATAAAACAGAAAAGTAAAGTTTTCTCTTTGGATTATAGCTTTGCATTGGTAAATTGAAATATGCTGAAACAAGGGAAGGATGGGGCACTAAGTGCAGCTCGCCTGGTCTCAGCAGGTGGAAAGAAGAGGAGACTAGTCCCAGGGGAAAGCCCTAAGCTTCACATTCAGCCTGTGTCTGGAATCACTTCTCCCACAAGGAATATGATCTGTACATAGTAGTAAGCAAAAGCACTATGCTTTCCCCAGGTGCTTACAAATTTGGGAGTGGATTCATTTTTCTCAGTGGAGATTTGATGATAGGCAAAGAAGGACTGTCTCTGGACATAAGAAGAATTCTGATATTGAAGGCTATTTCATGTCTATATGTCATATTTATGAACTGAAAAAGTGGCTGGGAAATGTGTGCCCACACTGCCATGGGCATCTTTTGTCCCATGTTGATGTAAAACCCAGAAGGGAAGAAGGATTTCTCACACATGGCACAAAAGTATAAATAGACATTCTTCACAGTTTCATAGTTCAATAAATCAATCATGCACAACTGGGAAAAGCTAAGCAGAGACAGCCAAAATGTAATGGAAACAAATCAAATATTGGGGACCTTGATCAGTTAATAATTCTGATAAATATCTCACTTCACAAAGAAAATGTATTCTCCTGGTAATAGGGAGAGAAAGACAGACAGAAAGAGATGAGAACAAGGGCAAAAGCTTGCTGTAAGGGGAAAAGACTCTGAGACGACATCTATACAAAACACGCCTGTGACCATTACCCAGCTCTGAAGCCAACTGGCACAGACTGGCGTGTGTCCACATTATTAAATTCTTGCTTTCCAGGCAGTGTGACTGAACACAAATTGCCTGCTGGGATTGGCCTTTGGCCTATGCTATCCCCAAACCATGCCTGGGAAATGTTCAGGAGAGTGCTAGCTGACTGGAGCCAAAACATGCCAGGAACCGTTGTAACAATTTGACTCTATAAATAATTGAGGTACAGTGCCTGAGAACATTATGCAGCACTGGTTAATTTACTAGGAGAGATGAAGTCCATGATTCTAGCTTGGAATGGAAATCTTGGACATCTTATAGAACTCTGAGAAATGGAAAATCCTAGAGCACCCAACAGACACAAGAGAGTGCTGATGTGAGAGAGGCAGGCATCCACAGCCGCACTTAAGTCAAATAGGAAAAAGCTTGTATCCTGGCAGAAGTAATGGAAGACATAAAGTAGTGGGGATGTACATCTACACCTCTGGAAAGGACAAATGGACCATGCTGGACCATCTAGGGGGAAAAAAACAGCAAAACATGGAAAGGAAGGTCCTGAATCTTTGGAAAGACTGTGCTCAAGTGCTTTTGCAGAGCATAACTCATCCTGCTTCAAAATTAAGCACAAGTAAACCTCCCAAAGACAGTCAGTGAGAAGGAAAGAGGGGTGCATGCGCTGTGTACAAGTATGGTCTCAAGGCCACAAGGAGCAGGTGGCCCAGAGGGCTGCTATGGGCTGGAGAATGCTCAGGAAACACTCTCCAAAACACACGGAGCCCATTGGACCTGATGGTGCCTGAAGGCTGCCTGGGCTACAGGCACCTCAGGAGACCATGGCCACAGCAGGCATTTAGAGAAACACACTGAGGGAAGGGGAGGCAGGGCAGGCAGCACATGCCAGGTTCATAGGAAGTCTGCAGGCCAATCCTGCAGAGCAGCAGGGACTCAGCTAGACCCATCCACAGGCACCAAAAGGCTGCCCCACAAAAACCACTCTCTCACATTCCCAGAGCGGATGTGCAAAGGCAGCATGGATGTGTTTGGACGTCAGTGACAGAGATCTGGAAACTACTGCATCCACCTCCCATGGAAATGAAGCCTTCTGGCCTTTCTAGTTTAGGTCCCCTACCAATTTCTGAGACTCAGAGGTGTTCAGACACTGGTAACAATCAGGGCCTTTGCATGGAAAACCAGAGTACCCACAAGGCTTCTGTGGTTTCTAGCCCTGGCAAGTCTGTGTCTGATATATCTGTAGCCCACTATAAGTATTAGCACTTACATGGAGTGCTGTCCAAACTCAATTCTCATTGTGCTCAAGCAAACCATCATCCCACCCATGATCACCACAGCTGTGACCAATTTCTGTCACTGTCACTTGTAGAAGAAAAGTCAAGTGCTGAAGTTGGGGATAGAAGCTCTCCCAGTAAATGTTTCAAGCTGCCTTTCTCATCATGCCAGAAAATTCACTTGCTGTGTGAAGATCTGACAGGGCAGGCCACAGAATCCACCATGGCCAATTCGTGTGCAGAGCATGAGACAGGGCAGAACAAGGGACAAACTGCATTTTTAGTTGTGTGCTTCCTACACGGCATTTGACAGATCTTTGTTTATCAACAGAAACAAAAAAGTCTGGAAAGAGGATGTTTTATGTGGTCACATTACTGTTCTTCCTCTGACCCCATGGACAAGGGCTTGCAACACCCTCAGGTCAAAGGTCAGATTATGCAAAAATAAGTTTTTATTCGTTGTGAAACATCTTTCAGCTTTTTTAAAAAAACAAATGAAATCTCATGTTTTTCAGAAAGCCACATAAAAATTTACAGCTGAAACACAGCAAAGTAGTATCTGGTGCATGATAATCAGAGCCACTGGGGAGAAAACAATTAAAATAAAAGCAAAACATATAAAAAAAAAAAAAAGCACACACACATACCAAAAAAAAGCCCACAAAAAGTATGTATGCAGAAACGCAAGTTAATATTGTCAAAGACAGACTCCATTTTTTATAACTCAAACATCAACTTCCTTTTGTGAATAATTTGTAAAATATTTCCTCCAGTGGTATGTCTAAAGCACTAGTGCATCCTCATGTGCATCCCTGACATGGGACGGGGTTTTCTGGAGGTGATAAATGCATTCAGAGTTCCTTTCCTCCCCTGTTTTGTGGGGGCTTGGCTATCTCTGTCTTAAAAATTGAGTCTTACCTGCTTTTATTAGCTTACAAGTCATCAGGATCTGACCCTGTGCAAATTTGTTGTTTTTCAGGGGATCCATTTGTTTTGAGTCTCCACAAATCATCTTCGTCCTAAACACTAAATTACTGCATTTCTTGTAGTTCTTCCCTTGCTCATCTGGCAGCCCCGATGGTGTTCTGCCAGATAAATTTCAAGGTGCTCTTGTCAATAGCCACAACACTTCGGGGAAAAAACAACAAACATAAAAATATTGAACTAAAATATAGATCTACAGGTTTTTTACCAAGGCTGTGTAGAACCCTATACTGAACCTACAATAGCTTCAGAGACTTGGTGGACCTAGGCACAGATTTTTGTCACATAGCCTCAATGGATGATACTAATTTTAAAGAAGTTTTGCCTGTCAGCCAAACTTTACTCTTCTGCAGCTGCACTGTGCTTACATAGGTGCTTACTTCAATGTAATATTAAGAAAAAGGGTTTGTTTCAAACTCAGAACAGAGAAATGAAGGGCATGAGAAAGAAGATTTGTTGGGATAAGTAGGCTACAGGCACTTTCCTTCACCGTTCTGGTGCCCTCAATTCAGTATCGCCAACTCAGCAGTCTTTGGATGCCGAGCAGTTGTTGGATGGGAGCACATATACAGATACGGATACAGCTCCATCAAAAACTGTATCACCTCCCTGGTATAAGACTGATAATTCCTTTTTGTTTTATTCATTTGACCCTAAAACCTTTTATAATTTTAATCAAACTGATTATTTGAAAAAAAGGAGAACACAAAATTATCAACAATTAAACAACTATTAAGTTTCTTTGTTTAAAAAGTGGTTAAGCAACTCGGGCAAGATCCTTCTGTGAATGCTGGGATGGTTTAGTTTTGTTTTTTTCTCTTTGGTGTAAGTGCAGCTTTTTATTCAGAGATTCCAATATACCTTTTTTTTTTTGGGAGACTTTTATTCTTACTCTGTTCGCCTTTTCAAAATATATTAAGATGGATCTTAGGGACATGGTTTAGTGGTGGACTTGGCAGTGTTAGATTTATGATTGGACTCAATGGTCTTAAAGATCTTTTACAACTTAAATTTTTCTATGATTTTATGATTGTAAGGCTCAATTCAACCACTTAAACATAGGTGAAAAAAATTCTGCTTGCATTTTAGTATTTATCCTGTACTTAGCTACTAGTTAGCTCCTTCTATTTCAGATCTGAGAAGGTATTTGTGTGTCCCCAAAGTGCCCATTTTCCCCAGCAATATTACTGTATCTAGTAAAGGATTATATTCCCCCTCTCAATCTTGCCCTTTGTTTTCCCTGGCAGCAGCATGATGTAATCTCATGACAGCCCTTTCCAGGTCAAATCCATGCCTGCCTGCTTTTGCAGGAGGGAAAATGGGGTTTCAAAGAATAGAAAATGCAAAATTTAAAAATTTGGAAAGGAGCAAGTAGGAAAATGCATAAAAACGTTGAAGGGAGGCTGAACAAGACCCACGCATTCCATGAGACACACATCTGTAATAAACCCCTTATTAATTTTGCTTGGAGAGTAGGGCTTCAACCAGGGCAGCTGGGCAGGCAGCTGAGGTCTGGACCTGGGGCAAGGGGTAGCAACCTATTTTAAAAAATTGCTCTTTTTCTTCTTTTTTTTTCCTTTTTTTTTTTTCCCCTCTGTGACTTCAAAGAAAAACGATTTGCTCATTTGGTAATAACTGATGGGGACTGTGAATTACTGAGCAAGGCCCCCAGCCTGGTGTTTATCTCCTTGCCAATAAATCTCTAAACTGTAGCAATGAAGCTAAGTACTGCTGCTATTTCTGCATTTTATTTCCATATTAATCAAAACACAAGCCCACCCCCACCTCTTCCTTGGCCCTGTGTAGCTGGAGAAGAGGCACCCTGGGAGGGGATGGTCTGGGTTAGCCTTGCCAGGTGGGGGTCTGGTGGGATAGGAGAGTGGGGGAGAAAAGAAACTCCACAACTTAGAGAGCTGAATAGCAGTGCCTGGGGTTTTGGCTTTAAATTTGTGCTAGGCCCCTGGAGGCAGAGGCAGCGGAGTCCTCCCCCTGGGAACTAGGAAGCACTGGGAAAGGAGGGGAGGTTGCTTCCCCCTGAGACAAGGAGCAGCATCTGCCTTCTCCACGGCACGGCTGTGCCGGGATGCAGCAGTTGGCAAATGGATGCATAAGTGAAAATGAATTCTGTCCATCCACCTCTGTTACATGTATATTTATATTTATATATTTATATATTCATATGCATGTGTAGATATATATGTATTTTATATACGTGCATGCAGACATTACTCATTTTTGTGGCAGAAACAAAAGGAATTTCCTGAGAGCACCAAGCTCTCCTCACCTATCCCAGAAGCTGGATTAGTCAAGCTGTGCTGTGCCATAGCAAGACATGCCGTGCCATGCTCTTCCATGTCCAGTCCCCACATCCCAATCAGCCAGCGGGGACAAGCCCAGAGGGTGGATGCTGCCAAGCTCTGCCACCACAGGATCTTTCCTGCTTTCCTATTTCTATCCCTCAGCCATCTTCCCCTCCCCACTTTTAAAAATTTCTATTTTATTTCTCATGTATGCTTGTGAAGGAAAACTCTCCCAAAGAAAACCCCACCATTCCCCCTTCTCTCCCAGTGGGCAAGTCTCTCCAGAAGTTGTTCCATTGGTGATTGGTTAGTTGTTTTCTCCAGGGGAGAGGAAGTTCAGGGTAGGGAAGTTCACAGAAGGGAAGGGAATGGAAGTTTAGGGAAGGGAAGTTCAGGGTAGGGAAAGGAAGTTCAGGGAAGTTCAGGGAAG
>VZTX01024483.1:107950-158073 GCA_013400915.1 Pardalotus punctatus
AAGGGAAGGGAAGGGAAGGGAAGGGAAGGGAAGGGAAGGGAAGGGAAGGCCCGTCCTTCCTGCCACACTGGTGGAGGAGCTCAAGGTGAGGGAGAGGACATGGAGAGACTTGAATTTCTGTTTAGAGTTAAGTTTTCTCCCTGGCAGAGAGCAACTGCTCTCCAAGTGCACTTCCTCACCCACAGCATTGCATCTCTAAAAGGCTCAGTGTTTCCGTACCCATCAAAAAGGAGAAAGAAGGAAACGACATCTCTTTGGATGCTCTTTCCCTTTCCCTCTCTCCACGAGCCTAGATGTGAAACCAGGATGGTGAGTTCCTAGCATTTTACCCACACTGCCTGGGGTACATTGCTGCTGGAGAGTAGCCAGGGGGACAGAACATTTATCACCCCTTTTCTGGGGACTCAATAGCCTATCTCAGCCTCATGCAGCTGCTCGGTCCCTTTTCTGCAGAAAAGTGCAACGCAGCCTATGCACCGTTCCCCGCCTTTGCTCCGCAGCTGGAAAATAGCTCAGCACTCCCGGGGAGTGCAGACCAGAGCCCAGAATGTCTGTGTGTGGCTGAATGGGGATCAAATGTTCCCAAAAAGCCCTTTTGCTGAGGTATGGTGCCCTCCCTCCCCAGGACCGAAGGGGCCGAGCGACAGAGATGCTTCGGGGTGCAGCAGCACTGCCTGGGGTGGTGGCGGGTCCGAATACCTGACTGCCGGCTCCTGGACGAAGGGGTGACTTCATTCTCCTCTCAGCTGCCATTTACAGCCCAGCCCCGTCTCAGTCTCCGCAAGCTGTTGGTAGCCGCAGGTGGGGAGCAGCCCGAGCAGAAGCAGCCCCGTCCAAGGCTACGCCGCCTGCCCTGCTCCGACAGGATGGAGAATGCGTGCCCGGATGGAGCCGCGGCTGTGCGCCCCAGCCGTGTCAGCCCCGCATGGAGGGGTGCATCGGGCACAGTCGGGTGGGCCGAGGAGAGGCCGGCAGCCCCGCGTCCGGACCGGCGCTCCGCAGCCCGCTGCCCGCAGCTCCCCGCGGCTCTGCCGCGTTTTCCCAGCTCATGTTAGCCCTCTGCTCGCTTTCCCTCCGTCAGCAGCGCCGCAGGCTGCCAGCAGCGGGGGGAAGAGGGGGAAGTGTGTGTGAGAGTGCTTTGGCTGCCGGGGCCGGGCAGGGTCTCCAGCCCAGCCTCTCACCCTGGGACGGCGGGGCGAGTCCGCGCCCTGCACAGAGCCCTGTGCACAGCTCCGAAGGCCCCTGGGGGTCATCCCACCGGCTCCCTCCTCGACGGCAGCCCTCAAAGAGCACAGGTTGCACGCCATGGTCACCTCCCGGTCTTGCGGCCCCTCCCCGGGGAGTGCCGGATTCTCCGGTGGCGCGACATCCTCCCTCATGCCTGTGGCCGGGGCGGGCGGAGGCCGGGCAGGCTCTGACTTGGACAGAGGCGAACAAGCTCCTGGAAGGCACAGGAACCGTGCAAAACGGAGGAAAACAGAGCGAAGGAGGGAAGTCAGGCAGGGAGGAAGGAAGGAAGGAAGGAAGGAAGGAAGGAAGGAAGGAAGGAAGGAAGGAAGGAAGGGAGGGAGGGAACTGCAGCATCTCTTGATCAATTTGATGAATTACTGTAAGGATTTACTTCAGGCAGGGAGTGACTTTGTTACAACGTGATTTGTAAATTCGTGGTTTTGGGGTAAATACACATTCGTTTCCTTTTCAAATATTCGTGTATGTGTGCTTAGGTCTTAACGCTGAGCTGGGTGCTGCACAGCCTGCTCACCAGCACGGATCACCCATAGGTGCCTTTCCGAATGTTGTTTGGCATTTCGGTTTAAATGTTCCGTCCATCCTTTCTCTGTCACTACTCAGCTTGCGATTCGAGGGGAATCGCCTTCTCCTGTTTCTTCAGGTCCCTCTCGCACATCCCCTTCCGCGTAAGTCAGGGGGCCGGGGTTGGCCGGGGGGTGCAGGACCGCGCTCTAGTGTGCGGAGCCGCAGGGCTCTGGTAGCCGCCAACCGCGCTCATCCCCACGGAGAACCGCCTCCCGGCGGTGCAAAACTTCCTTTGCCAACTCTGTCCATCCTACCATTTCCCTCCCTAAAAGAGGACTGAAAGCTGAATCTCAAAAAAAAGTAAGTTATTTCTCACAAATGCCCCAGCGCCCCTCCCCAGCGGTGCCCGCGTCCCGTCCTCCCACGCCTGGCGCTGTCTGCGGGACTGAACTTCGGCTGGTGAATTCCTGACGGCTCCCAGGCAGGACACACGGAGATGTGCTGGCCTCCGCCAGCTGGACGGGGGAAGTCCGGGCGAAACTCAAAGCGATCAAATACGATACCTTTTCTTAGCTTCGAGTCCCGGACAAAGGCGAAACAGGCAGCTTGGAATTACTTTTTTACTTTATTTGGAAATCTCATCCAGAAACACTGGTCAATAATAAATATATCGATAGTTATCAAGAATATATAAAAAATAAAGACATGGTGCTGTCTTTGAGGCCCCAACGGAAAACAAACAAACAAACAAAAGAAATGAATAATAACATTATTTCAAGCAATCTCCCAGGAAAATATATCGAAAGGAAATAAACTGCAACAAAGCTTCCGATTCAGTTACACAAATCACCGGTCTGGCAAGAGCTGACCCCGCATGCAAAACTAAGTCATAGAAAAGCAAAGGGGGAAAAAAAAAAAAAAAAAAAAAAAAAAAGGGGGGGGGGAAAGGCGAACAGGAATAAACCAAATAAACCGAAAGACAGCAAGATAAATTAGTACCCCAGCCAACTGAACCAGCACATTTCACCGAGAGCAAGAGATGGGAGATTTGGCAAAGCGGATCCGCAGGAGAGTTGTGCTGTGTTTTTCACTATTTTCCTCTTTTTTGCTTGTTTGGTTTTTTTCTTTTCCTTCACAGAGGGAAGAAGAGAAACTACCACAAATAAAACCACATCACAACCAAATCTGGACAAACAAAATAAACAAAACAAAAAACCACCAAACTACAAAACCCCCAAACCATAAACCAGGCTCGAAAACTTCAGTGAATTCCCTCGGAAGTCCCTGTTGCCAAGGGAGCTGCCTGTGGCCAGTCCCCACGGGTGACACGCTGGCGTGGAAAGCATGCATGCACTCTCTGGGCTACCTTGGGCCGCAGCTTCGCTGCCGCAGCCAGGTTTGAAGTGGGAAATTTCGGAGGTGTCGCCGTGCGAAAAGAACGAAAGAAGCGAAAGGAAGAAAGCAAAGGAAGGAAAAAGGAAAAAGAAAGGAAAAAAGAAGGGGAAAAAGCCCCAAACCGATTTCATCGTCTCTTGGTAGCTGCAAACACTACAATGACAACCATGTCTTTTTTTTTTTTTTCCTTTTACATACATTTTAAGGAATCATTTACATTTGATTACCGTCAGCGGCATTATTATTATTATCATTATTATTATTATTATTATTATTATCATCATTCTTTTTACAACAGGGACTTTTTTAGTATAAGAAAACATCGCCCGAGGAGACGGGTAGAACATTACCTTTGCAAGGTCCTTACTACACTAATCCCGTGTTACAGGGGGCTTGGTGGGGCGGGGAGCAACGGGGGCAGGTCCGTCGGCGGCCCGGGGGGCGACCGGCCGCAGCCCCCTCTCCGTCCATGGGATTGCCGGCTCCGGCGCAGACCCAGCGGCCGGGGGAGCCCCGCCGAGTCACTTCAGGAGGTCCTTGGTCTCCCCCGAGATCCTGGCCATGTTGGAGGCGGTGAGGGCCGAGAGGTGGGGCGGGGGAGGCATCTGGCAGATGGTGCAGGGGCACGGCAAGCCCGCCCAGTGTTGGAAGCCGCTGCCGAGCTGCAGGGCGGGGGGTGTCGAGGGGGTCTTGAGCAGGGAGTGTGGGGGCCGGATGGTGCCGATGGCCGGCAGGGAGGCGGAGAGGGAAGAGGAGGTGTTGGCCGAGGACAAGGCACTGCCGAGGATGGGGTGCACCTGGTGCACAGTGCCGGCGGCGTGAGGTGGGTGCCCGGCGGAGTGTCCCACCGTGCCACAGTGAAAGGCCGAGTGGTGCCCCCCGTAGATTTCCCCAACTAGCCTCTTCATTTCCTCCAGGGAGCTGGTGAGCATCAGGATATAGTTTCTGGCTAGCAGGAGGGTGGCGATTTTGGAGAGTTTTCTCACTGAAGGTCCATGAGCATAAGGCATCACCTCCCGCAGTCCATCCATGGCGAGGTTGAGGTCGTGCATCCTCTTACGCTCCCGGCCGTTGATCTTCAGCCTCAGCTGCTGCAGATCCTGCTCTGAAAGCTGCTTCTTGATTTTGTACTTGCTGCCTTCCCCTCCAGCCTTGGAACCATTCCTGGTGAGGCCTTCGCCGGACATCTTCTGCACCAGGTCGTTCTGGGTGGAGGAGACAGAGTTGAGCCGGCTGTCTTGGTGGTGGTGATGGTGGTGGTGGTGGTGGTGGTCTCTCAGGTACATCTCATCCATGTCTGGCGAGGAAGCTCTGCTGGAGACAGAGCTGGAGTCAGAATTCATTGTATTCGGGCTTCTGAGCAAGAAACTCTTCCCTGCTCTGGAGGTGGAGGAACAAGACAACTCTCCTTCAAAAAGCAACAAAAACGAAGCGAAAAAGAAACAAACGGACGGCAGGGTCTGCCAGCGAAGGGCTGGAAATGCTGGAGGAAGAGGCAAAGTGCCCCTCAACCCCCTCTCTCTCCAATATCTCCTCTCTCTCTCTCCACCCGGTTACTCAGCCTGTTTACAGGATGGCTAGTTAGTGTATGCTTGGACTAACCTCAGCCTGAAGAAGAGGGGCTTTTATAGAGCTGCAGCAGAGAGCAGAGACAAAAGGAGCCCTCCTATGTATAATGGTCTACTTAGGATGACGTGCCATTATTCAGGGCGGTGCGCTTTGACTGTCCCATTTAGCAAGGACCCCTATTCATATTCATTGTGGTGCCACCCGGGACACCTCAACCACGGACCATCAGGAGTCAAGGAGACACAAAACCCTTCTGATTGACACCGCACACTCATCGCTCCGTGTACGCGCCTTCTCCTCCCCCTGCCTCCTCATTTCCAATATAAAACCTCATCCCGTCTACAGTAGGGAGGCAGGGGGCTGCGAGGGACTGCGTGCCTGCTCGGGGCCAGCCACTAAACCCCGGTGGTGGGCGGCAGCGGGCAGAATCCGCCCGGGGAAGTCCCTCCGCCACGGCGTGAGGGGTTGGGGGACGTCGGTCGCGCCCGTCCTGCAGCATGCCCGGCTCCAGTCGCGGCTCCACGCTTTGTTTGCCTTTCCCTCCCCCTTTCCCTGTCCCCCCCGGCCGGGACGCGTGGTGCGACACCGGCTGGCCCTCGCCTGGGCGGGCTGGCCGCAACTGCCTCGTACCTGGGTAGCCGCTTTGTTTAAATGAGCGATGATGACTCGGGCATCAGCCGCGGGAAGGTGCGGGTTGGGAAACCCGCCTACCCCCGGGCCAGTGACTCCCTTTAATTAAACGGGGAAAGCCAGGGTGTGCTTGGNTCCGGCTGCGGCGCAGCGGGGCGGCCGGAGCAGCCGTCGGCGGGACCGAGAGGGCCGGGCGGGGCCGGGTCGGACGCAGGGAAGGGAGCCAGCTCGGGGGCCAGCGCTGCAAACCTCCCCAGGCGTTCGCGCCAGTAAGTAGATGGGTCCCGGGCACCGGCCGCAGCCGGCGGTGGAGCGGGAAAGGAAGGAGGGTGCGTGAGGCCGAGTTAGTGGGGCTCGGCCGGGCAAAGCGGGTGGGGCCTTGGGGCGGGTGTCACCACCACAGTTCTCGGCCGAGCGCAGTCTCTGCCTCTGCCCCGGGTGCGGACTGAGCCGTCGTGGCTGCCTGCGGGGTCCGCCGGGCTGGGGAGGTGAGAATCCCCCTGCAGGGACCGCGGCGGGAGCAGCCTTCGTGTCCGGGAAGAGCGTGTGATCCTCCGCCGGATCTTCCCAGCCCTTGGCGGTGCGTAGGCGATGAGTGCGGGGCTGTCAGACAGGACAGGACGGGAGCCACCCGCGTCGGACGGGTCCTGTAACTCCCGAAGCCGACCCTGGTGCCCCTCTCTCTCGGGGGAAACCGACGGGCTGAGTGTCCACCTTCCAAAAGGTGCTTAGGACCCAGAAGAAATCTTGGCAGGACATCGTTCCTCCATAGTGTCCAGATCCCGAGGAGGGAAAAGAGTCAGAAAAGGAGAGATATTTTCGTAGGACTGAGTTTAACTGTGGTTAATCTGCTGAGAAAAATTAAAGCCTTCTGATTCTAGCACTGTCAGTAAATCCTGAGGTGAGAAGGAAGAAAAGAAAAGAAAAGAAAAGAAAAGAAAAGAAAAGAAAAGAAAAGAAAAGAAAAGAAAAGAAAAGAAAAGAAAAGAAAAGAAAAGAAAAGAAAAGAAAAGAAAAGAATAATAATAAAGTTTAGGAGAATATTCAAAAGTAACTGAACGCGACCTCGGCTTTATCCCGCTTCCACCGCGAAAGCCGTAAACCCCCCTGGACTTTTCCTCAGTTGACAGGTTTGCCGGATATACAGGCAGAAAACTTGGCCAGGCCCGGAGTCCTGAGGGCCGTCTGACCCCACAGAGCCGGGCGCCGCCGGTCTCCGCACCCTGCGGAGCCGCTCTCCTGGTGGCTCCTGGGGGCTGCCCGCTCCTCTCTAAGTCCTTTTCTCCCCCGTAGAGCTGGGGTGAAGCAAATGAACAGAAATTGGTGCGGTGACGGCGACAGTGGCAGAAAAATTCGCAGGATCCAGGGGAAACCCCGGCCCCGATTTGGAGGCTGCTCGAGGGGCGACAGATCCCACGCCAAGTCCCCGCTTCCACAGCTCCGGAGCAGACGCGCAGCTTGGTTTGGGGAAGTTCAAGTCCGACGGGGACAGAGAAGAGGAATGCAAGGAGATGCCGTCGGGGGAAGCAACAGGAGGGGTCCTGTCCTCACCTCCGGCAGGGCAAGCTGCTCCGGCGAGTCCCGCTCCACTCCGAGCTTGTGATTTCCTCGGGATGGGGCCGGGGGACGATGCCGGACTGCGGAGCCGCTTGTGTACTGCGGGGTGAGAGGGGCGGGCGCTGGGACGGGAAGGAAAGGTCGACTTGTCACTCGAAGGAATATTACTAACAATTTTCTCTGCCCTTCCCCGGCGATGTCGCTGCTTCCCAACGCCCGCGGCTCGGCTGTGCGGGCCAGTCCCGCCTGCACTGTCGCAACATCCCCCTCACGGGACAGGGCGGCTGGACTGGCTCCGCTCTGTGTCGCCTTAGGGAAAAGGAAGGATTTGGGAAAGATATGCGAGGTTAAATCCCGAGCACAGGGAGCCTCGCCAGGAAAGTCGTTTCGGAAACAGCAGCCCTTCTCCAGCACGATTGCTGGTCGTAACACTGCCTGTCGCGTCCAGCCTCCCTCGCTGCTTTCCTTTGCAGCTCGAAAGAAAGAAAGAAAGAAAGAAAGAAAGAAAGAAAGAAAGAAAGAAAGAAAGAAAGAAAGAAAGAAAGAAAGAAAGAAAGAAAGAAAGAAAGAAAGAAAGAAAAAGACAGATGAATAAAGGATAGACAGAGAGAGATATATAAAGGGAAGAAAAAAAGAAAGAAAGAGAAAGAAAAAAAGAGAAAAGAGAAAAGAGAAAAGAGAAAAGAGAAGAAAAGAGAAGAAAAGAGAAAAGAGAAAAGAGAAGAGAAGAGAAGAAAAGAGAAGAGAAGAGAAGAAAAGAGAAGAGAAGAAAAGAAAAGAAAAGAAAAGAAAAGAAAAAGTGAAAGAAAGAGAGAAAAAGGGAAGGAAAGAGAGAAGGAGGGAAGGAGGGAAGGAAAGAAGGAAAAAAAAGAAAGGCACAGCAGAGCAGTGCGTGGGAATTGTCACTCGTGGGCGCAGCCACGTGGGAGGAGACCTGCCCGGACACTTTCCGTCTGAGCCGGCGGAGAGCGGCGGAACCGTCCCGTCCTGTCCCGGCCGCGCGCGGTGGATGCGCTCGGCGGGCGGGGATCCGCGCTGCCTCAGGGCGCGCTGGCTGCACTCGCCACTGTCGCTCCGCACCGGACAAATGCCCGCCATCCTCTGGCCAGGGGCATTCGGGATAGGGCGGCGGAAACGCCCCGGTTCAGTCAACAACGAAACTGCCTCCGACGGCACAGCAACGAAATCACCCTCCGAGAGTCAGAAAACCAAATGTTATACTATTCGGGGAGTCGGAGAGGGTGAAAAATACGTCTAGGTGGTAGCTACATCAAACTAGTATGCTCTATCCCACGTTTTAATTCCTATTCTCATAAAGGCAGAGAGATTTGGTGAGGAAGGGAAACGTGTTTTTCCTGGAAAGACAAAGTGCTCGGGAAGACTCAGAGTACCAGGTGCGGGAGTGTCCCGCCCCGCACAGCGCCGGCACAGAGCCGGACAGTGGGAGGCTCAACCCACTACTTACCAGGAGGCGGCTCACGCGAAAGATTTTGGGTTTAGAGGCTACTCCAAATGGAAATCGCACATTTTCAAATATTGGATTTTAGTTAATGGATCCACTTTAAGGCAGTGCCCGTTTTTGAATTATCATAGAGTTTGGTATGTAAATTGGATGCACTTCCCTCTTGCATAGTGTCACTATGACAGAATATTAAATCTTGTGCTCCCCTTGACTTTATTGACCTGGTCGGCAACATAGAATCTAATTCATTACATGAAAACTGTTTACACCAGTGTTACGTATTTTTCTTTTGCGTTTATTAGAAACGTACTTGTTTTTATGGTTTATTGCTATTAGTTTTCGCTATCTCTGCTTGTTTTTAATTTAATTTGGACATTTGACAACCGTGCTTTCCGTATAAAAGTAAGTTACAACTGTTAGCGCTATAAGTAGTTGCTAATACAATTGAAGAAGCCCAGATCACTGCATTACAAGAAAGCTCTCAGCTGGCTCTCTGTGTGAGAAGTGCTCCTACGAAGGGGTTGTGCTTCTCTGCACGGGGTGCTAAAGCTGAAATTTGGTTGTTTCTAAATGGTGTGAATTTTGTTTTAGAGAGGACGGCCGAGATTCCCTAACTGTGTGCTACTTTTTCTCAAGGTATACTAATGGATTTCATTTAGATTAACAGTAAAATTCAGATTGATAGCATCTTGTCATCTGACAATTTGACATCAGCAAAGTGAATAGGTTGAAAGACTGTTCTCTTTCTTGTGTTTATCATGACTTTGATTTCTGGTAGTAGGGCAATATGAGGGCAATTATGGGAAAGGGAAGAAAAGGCAGTCCTGGCAGCTGAAGTAAAATTCTGCAGACAGACCCAGAGAAAATATTCCTCTGCCTGGATAGAGAAAAATTCTTCTCCATTAATTTAATTTTAAATTCGTTGGCAACAAGGGGTCAGAACAAATTATCCCTATTGTTTAAGTATGAAACTCGAGCCCTTACTGATATTTTCAAAGTATTCTGTGAAAGACAACAGGATCAGGTCCCTACCAGGCACTGCTTCTGGAGATAATTTAAAGGAAATAAGTGACAGACATTCCAGTGCAGTCAATTAAGGATGACATTTTATTTCCTGTATTTAAATACTGATTTACAAAACCTCTGGAAAAAATATGGCACAAAACCTTAGTAATAAAATCTAAAAAGTCAGACTAATTAATTAGAGATGTGCAAATTGCTAATCCTCTGATATGTGACATTTGCTACCAAAAGTAGAAAATTAGTTTCCGTAAACAATAAAAACCACTTAATCAACAGTTTGCATGTAATTCCTTTTTTTTTTTTTTTCTGTAGTGACTGCACCTGAAACCTGCATTTTATACAGAGAAAAGATTCTAGAAAATTAGTTTGAATGTTTCTACAGCTATCAGACATGCCATAGTAGTAGCCAACAGTGAAATATTTTGCGGTCTTTGGAATTTCAGAAGAAAAACCCCAAAACAAACCTGTCAGTATCACTGAATATGCATCCACTAAATAGTTTAATTTTAGCTTGTTGGTAAAGCTTACATTACCTCCAAAATACAAAGAGCTGAGACTGTGATACGCATTTCCCATATGCAGTGCTCAGGCAGCAGTGCACACTTCAGGCATGCTGGATGGACTAAACCTGTGCTGGCAAAAAAACTTGTCAGATAGTTTGGAATCACATCTGGCTTGTCACAGTGTTGAAGGATAATAATGCCGCTCAAACGCCTGTATTTATTTTCCCTTTTGCCTTTATGTTCTGGCCCACATTCACGCCTAAGATATTAACATTCTCAAATGAGCAAGTTTTATTTTATTTCTGGCCTTCCATGTAGTTGCAGTTGTTTGCATTCTTATTAGAGTGAACTTTCTCCATCTATTACGTTTGATACTGAAACTCACACATTAACTTTTAAGAACCCTCTCCCTCACTGCTTTGTTAGATAGTTGATGATTACCATATTAGTCTTTAAGTCACATAGGCTATTTAAATATCAGCTGATAACAGGGTGGGAGATGGATACAGAGTACAGGAGAGCTCCTCCCAAGCTCCCCCCAAATCCTCCCCATCAGAAACCCCAGATGCACTGCTGTTAAGTAAGCTTCTCAAATATTTACAGTTATCTCAGTGTAGAAATATTGTTGTTCTAACAAATAAATATCTGAATGTTTTGCCATCTCAGAAACAAGTTTAAGGCAATTTGGTTTTCATAGCTATAGTGAAAATAAATAAAGTCATAGAAATTACCAAATAATTCTTCCACTATACGTTCAAAAGCATGGAAGACTCACTAAAGAGAAAGAAAAAAATCCTTGTCTCATTTTGCATCTCAATTTTAAACAATGCATGTTTCTAGCGAATATTTACAGGTTGATAATAGGCTACAAATTCTAGAAGACACAACAAAAATTATCTGCAGTCTATTCACAAACCTTTGCCATGTCTCAGTGTTTGGGGATGGGCGTATGGACTGTCTTCACCACCCTTGAATAGAAGTCTATTGTGTGGGCTTGTTCCGTTGGGATCAATGGGACGACATGTGCAATGAGATGCTAATGAACACCAGAAATGATGGTAAAATCTGGCCTGGCTAAGCCATAAGGCTGTTTTTACAAATCACTTCGGAGTCTCTTGCTGTACTTCTTTCAGTTGAGCTGTTGAAACTGCAAATATTCAGGAATGCTTGACTATATAAGTTTTTTGCATAATTTAAATCACATTTTCCCACTCTTACAATGTGAATAATTCTCCATTCTCATTTTAAGTTGCAGCTGAAAGCAGTCCATTTGCAGTGGCAATTGCACTGTTGATGTGGATGTGATTTCAGAAATGGAAAATAAAATACACTGGAGGAAAATAACAGCAAACACAAGTATAAAAGAGAAGAATGATGGTCAGAAAACAGGCACATGGGAAAGAATAGTGTTGGTAGCATGTATTCTAATGGTCATTGCCCTACCACACCTGCAGAACCCCCCTCCAGAAATGTTCATGTCTCACATAAGGGGGGATGACAGCCCCAGCCCATCCCACAGAAGCCCCCAGGCAAGCGGGCAACTGCAGGGGCAGTTGTGCCTGGCGAGTGCTTAAAGCCAGGCTCAGGGCTGCAGTGCTGTAGGACATGGGTGGTTTTCCTTGTCCTCCCTTCAGCCCGGGCTGGGACACAGCATGTGTCGTCTGAATGGAAAACCTACAAACCTAGGGATATAACACTGGGAGCCTGTAGTTCTTGGCAGCTTGGAGCAAGCGTAGAAGTGCTCAGACATAATAGTATTGAGGATCATAAAATCACACCTCTGTCCCTTAAAAGAGAGAGAGAGAGAAGACGAGGTCCACCAACATCATCTTTTCTCAACAACTTATGGCAGAGGTTAATTATTAACTATCGAAACACTGAAAAACTGTGGTGTTTGTTTGCTTATTATGAGGCCTGTCAGGGCCAGAACCAAACCTTACTGAAGCTGACTGATGTTTCTTGGTTTCAATAGACTCAGAGGTCAGGCCCCTAAAATTCAAATCACCAGTGCTGTTCCTCGCAATAAAGAATCTGTGAGCACTTTGAGGAAACGCTTAATTACTCCAATGAGATCATTTAGTTTTTAAACAAAAATGCTTTAATTGGGGGCAGACCCTTTCGTATTTGTTTCCCAAGAAGGAAATTGATTAGCAAAATGTTAATAATGAGATTTTAAGAGAGCCCATGCCAGCCATAGACATCAAGCTCAGCTAAGGGAGCTCACATTTCCTTTTCAGCTATCAATGCTAAGGAAAATTGTTTTCAGGGAAGGACCCATGAATGGAAAACAGGTCATCTTCTCTAGTTTTCTAATACCACTTCTGTAATAATTTTTCCTGCTATTATTTTGCACTCAAACCAGAGTTAAGTGTCTACTAGCAGCTGTTTCGTGTATCCAGATCTAGCCTGAAGCCATCATCTCTTTGTCAGGAAGAAATTTCCTTGCAGAGGTGCTTAGCTGTGTCCCTGGTGAAACACTACCTTCATATGGAACTCAGTAACTTCAGATACTGCCAGCAAATTTATTTCGGAGAGGAAATACATGGGACATGAGAGATACTTTGGTGGAAGTTAGTGTCACTAGTCCTCTGCCTGGCTGTCAGAAATACTGCTGACTGGGAGCGTGGGATGGAACAGGATCTTGGGAGCTACAGCTTCTTCTCAACCAGTTTGTACACAGCAAAACAAATAGCTAGCACTGCTCTTATGCTACCCCTTTTTTTCTTTCAGGTATTTTGTATACTCAGGGAAGTGAGAGTTCTAAGGTTCTTCCAGAACAAATAATATATTTCTGGAGCGGGATGACACACATAATCCAGTCTTGCTAGCAATTACTGCCTGTAGTAAGGCAAGAACAACAGACCCAAAAAATATGGATACACTGAGATATGTAAAACTTTCACTAAGGGGAATACTGTGTAAATAGCTTAGACAGATAGATCAATCGATAGATAGATAGGACTAGGCAACAAACATCAGAACTATAAAAGGTAAAGAAGCAAGAAATTATATGTATTTTTAGTTTTATAACTCTGCATGACTGATGATAACAGATGCAGTGGGAAATAATTATTCTCACCGCTTCTGAAAATAAAATTCAATTTAAAATTATGTTCATAGCTATGTATGCTTTAAGTCATCTTCTCATCAGCTTTGTTACTAAGAGAACTTTTTCTCCACAGCTGGCAGGTACCCAAAACAGATAATCAGTGTGTTGCAGTTCGAGATTTTGCAGATATCACTACCTATTTCCTAAATTGCAGAGGCCTAGTCTTACATCATTAGTGTATGTGAACAATTCAGAACTCCCTGAAGATTTGCGGAGCATGTACAGATCTGATAGCTTCCCTGATTTTCAGTATTTTAAGGGTTTCCACCTATCTGAAGTCCTATAGAGTCCCTTGTATACTGCAAAAATTTGTGACTTATAAAAATCACCAGAATTCATACACTTAGTTCCTTTAATCTGGATATTCATGGCCTCCTTTCCCATGTATTTTTATTGAAATAAGGCTTGAAGTTACAAAAATAACAAGTTGACAAAATATTAACTCAAACTTGGCTCATTTTACTAATGAGAAAAAGGACCCACTGGATTTTGTATTGCCTTACTCTGGTATTAGTAAATTCATATTAAATATATTGACTTCAGCTAATACTCACTCAGGACTCCATGCCTTATAAAGATAAAAGTAAATGGAAATAACTAAGACATCATCTTTGTTATTTTAGCAACATTTCAGTTTTCTTCAGCCTATTTAATATACTCTAAAACTTCATTTCTGGGCTGAAAATTGTAAAAGAAATACACACTTATTGGAATTTTTTTTAAATCACTTAAAAGACATTCTTCAGGGCATAAAATTTTTTTTGTCTGTTTGCTTTCTTTTTTAATCTGGTTGTATATATTCCTTTCCCTCATAAGTCACAGAAAACAATATAGTATTCCACAGGACCTTTTATCCTAGTGAGCAGAAAGTGAGCAGAAAGACTGAACAAAAGAATTAATTAATTAGTTAATTGATGAATGTATTTTTAAAAGGCTCCACCTGCTCTGCTTCAAAAATCTCCCACTATACTGCAGAGACGTTTGTTACACTGACTAGTATTAAAGCCTTCCTCTTGATTTTTGAACATGATGATTTGTTCACACTTGGAGTGATTGCCAAAATTCAAGCTTTGCAACATAGACTCTGTATGTGCTGATGTGTCTAATATCAGGAAATCACCACCTAAAGGCAACAAGGAAGGCAGTCTATAAAAAATGAAATGTGAAAAAGTGCATTTTCCCATTGCTTTTTCAGAAATACCTAATGAACTTGTTTCATCTTAAGGATTTGCCTTGCCAGCATGAACAGTTCACTAACATGAAGAATTTAACTAAATGTGAACAGAGGCACTCTTTTAGGAAATTTTTGCCTTTATCTTCTAAACCCCGTGATGCTTTTTTGTCTTACGCCAACAGACAAAATATATGGTAACAAACTGCACAGGACAGGACCTTCATTTGCCTGCCAAACCCCAGCAGAATTTGTCAAAAGTTTGCAGAAGGGCTGGTTTAAAACGAGAAAGGGGAAAGCAGTGATAGTTGTAGCTCCTTGTTGGGGTTATAGCAGAGCCCCACCGGTGGCACTGAAGGGAAGGAGTTGGTGGCTAAGGGGTGCTGGATTAAGAGGGGTGGGGGTAGGATTTGTGTGTGTCCGTCCCCGTCGTGTCCCCCCACCCCCCCCCACCCCGTCCCAGACAAAGGTCCCTGTCCCCCGCAGGAAGGTGCTGAAATGCAAAGCAAGCTCTCTGCTCCTTTTCTCTCTCTTGGTGGCATTTGGAAGTGTAAAGCTTTGAATACCAATTGCTTGAACTGGACATATGTGAATCTCTTCTAATCCTACTAATCCCGTCCCCAAGTGCTTCTTTGTATGTGGAGGCAACACACATAGATCTAAGTGAAAGTGGCCGTAATCCTGGAAATGTGGAAAAATGTCCCAGTGTGGGAGTTGGGAGAGGGAAAAGCTCCCCAGCGGAGGGAACCCGCTGGAAGAGTATTGTGTTTGTGGGGTGAGCGAGGGGCAGCAGTGGGGGCAGGGGAGACATGAAGGAGAGCTCTCACCTTCCCTGAGCTGTGAGGAGGAAAGCAAACCCACCCAGCGGGAAAGCTCCCTTTGCAAACAGCCATCGCACACTTGAGCAAACCCGCAGAACTGAGACAAAGTTTCCAAACGCTGGGAAATTCACCCACCGGCAGCTTTCAGCAGTGTGAGCTCAGCAGGCAAGGCACTAATGCGCTGACTTCATTATTTCCCGACCTCGCCCCGCTGAATGGCAGATTTGTGTAGGGAATGGTGCACTATCACTCCATCCTTCCCCGGCCACAAAGATAGGGAGAGGAGCTGGGATCATGTACCCAGTCAAAGGCCCTGGCTCTGTCGTGTGTGGGGACCCTGTTACCCTGCGCGGGTGTGAGCAGCGGGCCACGGAAGCAGATCTTTGCCGAACAGTAACAGGGCAGCAGAGACGGACTCAGCTTGCGAGTGACCGGGTTTGTTATTCATTCAGCCTCTCTGAAAATGGATTTCAGGCAACAAATCCTCTAATTTTACAGAGGTAAGAGGACAGAGACGGCAGAAGCTTCTGTGTCTTTGATTCAACACTGAAACCTCAGCATCTGACCAGGCTGTTATTTAAAATTAACATCCACCTGGATACTAACAAACCCTATGGGTTTTCCAAATATACAAGTCATATAATTCAGCCACACGAATTTCCCAAATGTCAGACAGCTAATTTACATTTTCTTGGCTAGTCACTGAATAAAACGTGTTTATACCCCACAGTAGATTGTGTACAAGGAAATTAATCTGTTTTTTGTATGCGCTTTCAAAAGATTTTAAAATATGGAGCAATTGATAACATTATTTGCCAGGCAAATCTTTATTTTGCTCAATAAATCTCTAAATAAAACCATGTTAGGTAAGAAAATCTAAGGCTATATATTCTCTTGGAGTTGACTTTTTTATTACCTCACCAGACTTTGTGCTTTCATAAATAAGTGTCAACTGAAATTAACCTGCTGTTTAGAGATAGTATAAACCATCCCAAAATCAGCCTGGGGACTGCAAGTCCATTCTTTTTTCCTTTTTTTTTTTTTTTTTTTTTTTTTTTTTTGCACATGAACCTCCTGAATGTCATGGGGACAGAAAATGAGAATAGGATCTTTAACTTTGCATGGATAAAGCAATAAGATTGCCTCTTGGAAACATGCTAAGCCAAAACCCACAATGAGCTAAAATCACTTCATTAGCAGGAAGCAGCCCAGGGAAGAGTTTTGCCATGTGCATTAGAGAACACATAGGACAAAATGGGGTGAGAATAAAACTTTAGCTAAGCCTAGTACTGGTGGAGCCCTGTGGGCTTGACCCTGCTGCTCACCACAGAAACAGTGCTCATATGGAGAACTAGTCTTGGCATTCAATGGACACTGCTGATATCACACAGACAACCTCCTCCAGCTCCAGCAGTGCTGCCCTGCCTAAAGCCTGTCAGGGTGAGGGGACCTGGGGGAGTACAGCCCTTCAAGGCAGAGACAATCCACAGAGCCAGGGCACATTGGCACAATTGTTCCCTGCTGTAGACTTCCCAGACAGGGAAGAGAAGGAAAACAATTTGTCTGTAGGGATGTGAGCTTCATCTGCATTAAATTAGAGCCCTGTGGCCCAAAGGTGCCTGTGGTGCTCTTTCCCTCAGGACATCATGCGTTTTACAGGAAAAGTAAGGGTGCCATTTTTTCTGTCAGTGCTGAGAGATGTGATGGATCCCAGACTGTCTCCAGGCCCTGAGTCCAGAGGCATCAAGTGTCCCACGTCCATATTGCTGGGGTGCCCTCAAAAAGAAGCTGTCCACAGGTGCTCTTCTTGCTGGCTGGAAGCTGCAGCCATGTGGTAGCCAGATGGCCGTTTCATGGTCTGACTGATAGAGCCCTTGGCCTTACTTGTGCTCCAGCACATGTGGTGCCATGATGACCCCAAGCTGCTGGGGATGACATTGCCTCCCCTGAGACCCCTCTGCCCTATTTTGAACAGGAGCCAGCACTCTCCACAGCCTCAGCCTGGGCAGAGGGGTGGCAGTGGGGCCTGTAAGAAGCAGGTGTCCCTGACACATGAGCACAGGCAATTTTTGGGAGATTGTATCTGGACAAAATTTTTACAATGCTGCCTGTCCTCCCAGTCTTCATCTAGTCACTCTGGCCATCCAACTGAGACGTGCCTGAAGGAGCGGTGCAGCTCCAACCAAAGGCCTCTTTGTTATGAGGCGATACTTGGTGAAGCTGCAAGCCAGGTCAGTGTCTGTCACACCAAGCCAAGGTGACACGGTGCTGTACAGGGCAGTGGAAATACGAGACAACTGATGTCAGGACAAGATATCTTGAAAGACAAGGTCCTTCTACAAGTGTTTCAAATGCTGCTTGGCAGGGGTCGTGCCTGGGGGTTATCCATAAGGTAAGACAGTGCAGGTATGGCTGGACTAGCCTCAGCCTATCGTGTAGCTGTGCAAGGGAGTGGGCTGATGCCAGTGGACTAGTCCTCATTTGCAACCAGAATCTGTAGCATAGGCACTGAAGTGTGCCACAGTAAAGAAAACCAAGCCTAAATATTGCTATCTGCTTGTCTATTGTCACCTTGGCACATCAATTTTTGGACAAGGGCAATTCTTTTTCCCTAATTCTGCCATAAATCAGGCACATTGTATCCAGGATATATAAGCTAAGATTCTCATTTTCATTTTGTTCTCTTTGATGGACTCACACCAACAAGGGATCTGACCCTATTTTTATAATCTGCTCCAAATGCCAATGATTAGACTCTTTCAGTTTAAAGCAATGAAGCATTAATATCTTTAAAAATAATTTAGTTTCAAATGATTGCAAACAAAATTAAAAGATGTGGCACCCTATAGGCCACTGAAATCAATTGGGTGAATTTGGAACTTAGTATTTACTGTTGGGATCTACACAAATTCAAGAGCCAAAGGCAAGATTAGTTGGATTAGTGCTTCAGTGGTCCTTCATTATCCATTTCTCCCTCAGTGATACGATTCATGTCTTCAGTTAATTGTGCTTATTAAATGAAAATGGTGAAGAACTGAAGTAAAAGTACATAAGTAGAAAGAGAATGTTGAATCTAGCTAATCATTTAGAATGTTACTGCATTTCATTAAATAGAAAATTTCATTGAGGTTTCCTACATGTTCTTCTGGTGGCAAATCTAAGAGCTTCACTCTGATATTGGAAAAGAGAGACACAGAAATGTATTACAGTCAGTTAATTACCACTCAGGAGACAGGCAGAAAACAGGATCAGGTCCACCTGAACATGAGGTTTCTGAGCATAGACCACTCTTTTATTCCTCTAGTTAACATTTCTTTCTAAGCTGTGATAACAACAGGAGAACCACTTGTGTGTTTGAGAAGCCCAGTCTGTTTCCTGTGGGGACAGCAGAGGGGGAAGGACCTCCTTAATGGTGTGAATTCAGACTTGGCTCTGTTGCAGACACTCTCAACATTAGGTCACTTTTACAGCTGTCTTGCACAAGGATATCTTGATGCACTGGAGAATCAGGCTGCTCTGGAAAGTGAACTTATTGATCAGTTGGGCCTGTGTTGTGAAAAAGTCAGAGACATACAGGTAACTTGACCTGAAAAAGTTGTCTCTTTTTAGTGGAGCATCAGCTGATGTGAAATACAAGGTTGGGTCCAGTCACAAAGGAAAAAAAGGAAAGGGGACTTGCATGTGGCACAGACCACAGAAGGGTCATGAGCATAATATCTGCTCAAGTTTTCAGTTAAGTCATCAGCTGAATCTGAAATCACCCCAAATATTTACTTGTCCTGTGGGTAGAAACTATGTCCCAGGGCACATTTCAAACAGCCTTTTAAACAGCCTGCTAAACTAAAATAAATACGATCACATTACTTTTTGATTTTTCACTGTTTCAAGCCAGGTTTAATTAGGCACACTGCAACCTTGAAAAAATCTAAGAAACAGAGAAGTGATATTGATTCTTTATTATCACTTTAATTGTCTATTCTGATGTGTTAAAACTGAAACAATCTCCCAGCTGCAATGGCTAATGAACTCCAAGATCAAACATGATCTTGCTAATTATGGAGTTAATGAGGACAAGTTCACAGGCAGAGTTAAGTTAGTAACTACATGTTTCAAAGCATCTTGAAGCTCAATAAGATCTTCATTTGGTGTTATAATGGTATACAGTTTGCATTTCTTCTTTCTGAACATGTTACTGAAGGGCACCCTATGTATGGTATATGCTGCTAATCATGTGCAAACGACACAAAGACAACTTCAATAAATTAGGAGACTGGCTGTTTATAAATCAACTCAACATTGAAATCTCATTTACATTTCTGCTATCCCATGTAATGTGTTTACACAAAAATAATGCCAGCATTAGCATGGGAGGGGGAGGAATTTAAATTCCACAGCATGTTTCTGAAGCCAAACCATCACGAAACGGCAATCAACATTGTAAATGAGCATACAGACATTTAGATATTAAAAAAAGAAGCACTACTAAATCAGGCCTTTGAACCCAGATAGCAAAATGAACCTTACAGCTGTATCCATTTCAAGGGCATGCTTACACTGGGCACAAGTGTGATAGGACAATCAATTCAATGCTGTGTTTGAAACAAGCTATTCTTCTCAGTCCTGCTAAGAAAGCTTGTATCTAAAAGTTATTGTTTCTAGGACTGTTTGTAATCAGAGTTTATTCTCTATTTATCCTCTCCTTTCCCTGGTTTCTCTTTTAAAATTGATGATACCCTTGGAGTTATAGCTGTTCCTTCTGTTCATGCACAATAGACTCTCTTACAGAGTCTGTAAGATCTGTAATTGCAAAAAAAAACAAAAAAACCAACCCACAGACAACCAGGTTGCTGCACCTGCATTAGGAGAAGCAGCAGTAGTTTGTCCCAGTGGCAAGATTTTCTTTGCATCCAGCAAATAACTGCTGGATTAAGCAATCAATTCCATGTGCTCTACGTCAAAGAAACCATGTCATGTGGAAATAAAGATCATCTGACAGAACAGTGTGATTACTTTAGAGCTCACAGTTCTGGACCCAGAACAGTAAAGCAGGAGATATCAGATAAAGACTCAGAAATAGCAACAACAACAGTGAATTCATGAGAGGTTCAGGCAAGCAATGAAGCCTGAAGTAGTGCTCTATAACATCACTACCTCTTGATTTGGAAATAAATATATATTATTTCAAATTTATCTCACAAGTGCATGAGAGATATATCTCCATTCAAGTAAGTGGAGAAGGTCAGGTGCACATCCCTGATATGCAATTTTACTTTTTCATTAAATCTGGTTTTATACAATGTAGTTCTTCAGGCTTGGTTATGTGAGCCATTTTTTGGCATCAATCCTGCTTTATTTGATTTTTTTCCTCCATCATGTCTTCCTCTATGCTACTGCAGCTGTTCTCATGACCCCTACAGCAAACCATATCAAGAAACTGATCTGGGTGAGAAATGAAACATTGTTATAATTTTTTCTGGGTTATAATTTAATCAGATTAGTTAATGTCTTCCTTTGCCACAGTGCTATAAAATGCTTTGTGCTAACACAGGAGGGGACAGATGGGAATGGAAGTAGAGGTATAAAGGAAAGGAGGAGGACAGTTAGATGTGGTTTGAACAGCATAACCACAACATGTATCACAGCCTGAGTTTACTGATTCAAAACACAGTTTCCTTCCCCTTTTGGCCTACCCAGACAAAATTCTCTTCCTTAATAACTCTCAATACATGAATTAATTTTTCAGCCTCTGCTTTTATCCAAAGTGGCATCACCTAGGCACCCAGCATGAAGTTTTGGGCAATAGCTGTTACTTAGTCTGCAAACTAAGCTTGACTTAAATCCATATTTAAACAGAGTATTTTGAAAACAATTTTTCAAATACTTATAGGTGAGATGGCAATGTTAAGATGCTTTCATTTGTGGTCTGCTGATATCATGAAGCGGTTTCTACCCATTTGGCAAAGTTTCATTTGGAAGTTCTTATTCATGTCTATCAGGAGCTCAGAAAAAAAATTATAAGTTCAGTCTGTGGTGCTGAATCCACATAGAGTGAAATTAGTTCTCAAAACAATTTCCTTCTTACAGGTTTATGTCCTCCTGTATTACTGCACTGCACTGGATCCTGCATCTCCCAGTACTGGCAAAGGGACCCAGAACAGCACACACGCTTCTTTCTCCTTTGCTGCTACTCCCATTTGTGCCCAGTGTTCAGCTCCCTGTCATTTCTATTAATGGGTCTAGGCAGTGTTTCTCTTGGCCATCCTCACTTCTTCAGGCAAATTGGTTTCCATTTCGTGGCTCCGGGTGTGAAACCTGGCATCTGAAATAGTCTCTTCAGTGCCCTGTGAGCATGGAGGAGGGTGCCCAGTTCAGCTTCTCTTGGCATTGCAGCAAATCCACCTCACACACATTTTTGTTCAGCGTGCTGGCTGTTGTTCAGCTTGGTCTGTGGTGCATAACTCTTCCCCAGGCCTGGTCTGAAGAACTTAGACCTCTCACTGTGAGGCTATGAATAGCATGGTGAGGGAAATCACCAAGCCACAGCATTACAATGCCAAGAGTGAGCATCTTATTCCTTGTGCAGATAGAGTTTTCTCTCTTGGAAGATGCCCTGAGAAGTCAAAATTGGTTCTCAGGAGTTGGAGTTACAAAAGGCTCCTGCAGAAACTCCTGGATCAAGAAGGGACATAAGAGAGAAGCTAGAAATGAGGGGAGAATGTTGAGATCATACTGGGTAGAGTGACTCTTTGATTTATGTTACCCTTGAGTAGTTTCAAAGTTAGTTACTGCATGAGCAAAAACTGGTGCAGCATGACATCAATTCTTTCTAAACTGAGGAGATTGCTCGCCATCTAATAAAAGAGAATCTTCATACTTTTTTGTCTTGATGGAACAGAAAAAATCCTCTAAAATAATTTTAACCAGAATTATCTTTTCTTTACAACATAAATTCTAAGTCATTGCTTTGTATGTTGCTGTGCAACAAGTTCTTTTAAGCAGCCCCTCAATATTACTGAAGGTTTTCTTATACTACTCAAAATAGGGAATGTTTTCCTGACCTACATGGTCTTTGGTTTCCATTTCTTTCAGTGTGATTTCTGCTTTGTTTCTTTTCTGTGCTAGGAGATGATAATGAGGTTCACACACCTTCTGCTTTGGTGCTTGGAAATCTACCCTGGGTTTAGCTCAGCTGCAGTGAGCTGAGAGGCTTCCCCCTACATGCCGCCAATTTTCAGTGCACTCATATGTGGCTGACGCAGTAGGGGGCTAATCCCAACAGCAAACATTATACTCTTTCCATACTCACTTACACTTTGGAATCAAGGGTAAAAAGTTCTCTTTGAAGCCCATTTTCTCTGAATGGTCTGGCAAGCTAACGTGAACTTCCCAGATTCTGGCCAGAATTCAAATGTATCACAGCGCAGCTCAGTGACTGTTGCAATTGTCCCAGGCCCTCCCAGCACACCAGCCTTCCTAGAGCATGTGATGAGAAGGACACACTTCTTTTACAAGAAGTAAGAAGCTATTTATTTAAGCATGGCTGCAGCCAACGTTCTTGAACAAAGTTTAACCACAGCAAATTTGTTGATCCTTTTCTGTCCACTATCTCCAATGCCTTGTGTTGCAGCATGCACCATTGTGGAAAAAGAAAATAACCGGTTTAGTGAAATTATTTCTGATCACTGGACATAGGTTGATCTGGCAAGTCTGACCAATGGAATAATGTTCAAAAGCTCATGGCCTTTTTCATTTCAATAACAATAGAGACACATTCTGTGCTCAATCTGGAAACAAATGTTGCCCATATTTGGATCTCAGTGGGAGCTGTTCATGTGGAGTTTGGCCCAAAGAGTTGTGTTGCAAGATGCTTGTTACCCTTGCCCTGCTCCAAATCTTGCTTCTTCCTATTTGTAGACAAATAATATCTGACAATGACAGAGTCTGTATTAAAGTAAGTGTCAGACTGAAAACAGGTTTTTGCTGTATATGTGCACATGGATGGAACAGAATAAGTTTGCTGATCTCTTAAGGGTTGCGCAGAACTGGACTGGCACGAGAACCGCATCTGTTGTGTATCACCCTGGATGGGTATTTTTGTACCAAATTTTTATCATGTCCTTGAATTCATAGGCATGTGTCCCTTCTAGCTATGGTTCCAAAGAAGAGAGACAATATTTGCAGCAGTATGTATTTGCAACTGTTTCCTACATTAGTCTTAGTTCATTGGAACACTAGTAAATTTTCAGATTAAGTGCACTGTACAAAAGGGGATGATGCTTTATGCACTCAGTTTCAGCTCTTTGAAACCAGGACAATAAAAGGAATCACATGCAGGCTTCTTGGGAGAAATCTTCTTTCTTCCCCACCTGCAGGAAAGGGAAAGGTTCCAATCAGACCTATCCAGAAGGGACCCAAAACTGCTTCAGTGTACTCTCATTTTTATTTCTGCACTGTGTTCATTTACAGATACATGCATAGGAGCGACAATTCCCTGTTCAGAGTGGAGCTGGACAACTAGGACATGGTCCTAAAATTGTGAAGCAAAGGTATGTTTTGTCTCAACAGAAAGAACAGCTTAAATGTGTGTCTTCCACCTCCTCTGGATAGGCAGGATCTTTGGACAGGAGGAAACCCAACTTTGCAAGAGCATCAAGGGATGAGGGAATATTGTGATTTTCCTCTGAACTTTTTCTTCCAGGCAAATCTACTTGCTGATTTTTACCTCTTTTTAAGTAGATTGTCATGATACAGACTTCATTAAGAAGTGAATTTCCTAGTAAACAAATTTTCTTTGATACTTCTCTCTCCCTGATACACTTGCAGCTGAGCCTTTAGCTCAAAATGAAATCTTTGGGACTGCTTCTTCTGTGAGAACCACAAGAGGCCACACACAGAACAATTAAGGGTAACAGCTCCATTGCCAAGCAAGCTTAAGAGTGATGGGTTTGCTTCCCCATGTGGCTTATATCTCCTGGACTTCACAGATATTCTACTTTATTGCAGGCAGGAGTAGCATGGGCCCACGTATTTCTCCTTTTGGTCTGTTACTTGTCCTTGCCTTGTGTTTTCTATAGGAAAGCTCTTTTATGGCAACTCACTCATGGTGCAATACTCTCTAGAGCTGCTGCATAAATATGGCTCTGAGAACTAATCTGAGAGCTGCTGGTGGACTATGATCCATCTGAGTCCATTTTGATCGTTAGGAACCCATCCAGTGTTGCTGAGGTGTTATTAGAATTGAACAAATGCTAGAGCTACATTTCTCCATTATTCTACGTAGTCATTCATGGTACACTTAGCAAAGATTAAACAAATTAATATAAAGCTTATGTAAATAAATACAATTGTGAAATATTCATCAGTCACTGTGCAATACATAGCCTTAGACTTGACAGTACTTGGGCATTAATATTACATCTCTCAAGCACACTCCTGGCCCTCCAAATTCTGCAAATGGAAGAGCAAATGAAGAGGCTACTCCTGTGTAGGAGGATGTAGCAGTTTTCTGGCACACTGTGTGTTAGATTTCAGATGCGCTGCACTAATGAGAGAAAGAACTTCCCTGGTCTTGAAGGCCCTATGCTATAGAGCTTAGAAATCCTTCCTGTGTAACTGCCTTTTCAGCTTGCTTGACTGCTTACCAAGGTCTTTATTTTTTCTTCCAGGGAAAGGAGGGAGGAGGGGACTTTTTCCCTAGACCCCTTGTTCTCTCTATTTTGCTTTGAATGTTGCAGTGTGTTTGGTTCCCCCCTCCCAATGTGCTCGGATAACCCAAAAGAAAGAGAAGTTCTTTTTTTTTTTTTCATCCCTTTTCCCTGAGGAGATGGGGGTGGGGGGGAGGAAAAAGAAAGATTAAGATGTAAGCTGGCTAGATAAGCTTGGAACTGGGTTTATTACTACTGTTGAATGAGAGTACAAGGATATAAAAGCAAACCTGCTTTACTGGAGCTGGAGCGAGGTTGGTGGGAGACCTACCCTGATTGTGTGCCACTCCGAGAAGGGATGTTTCATTAATTACACATTAACTATGTGCACTGAGGAGGAGGCAGAGGATAAAAAATGCAGATGTTTCTGCTGCCCAACAGAATGAAAACCACTCTTGATCCTGTCAAAAGAACATTTTGAATCAAAGGGCTCCACAGAAGTGGAAGAATGAGTTTTGTGGCTGAGTGCAATGGTGCGGCCTTTTAATCATTAAACCCTTTTATAGCAGTAAAATGAACATCCATTGTCATGGCCACTCCAATGGGGCCATCGAAGCTGGTGAAAAGGGAATGCTTTACGAAGGGCACTAAAACAGGACACAACCAGCCCTGCTGCTAGATTTCTAAAGGTAACAACAGCAGTGCATAACAAAGAAGGAAAAGATGGCCCAGGTTGGTTTGCTTAAATTACTTTCCTTCCCAAACCCTCCCTACAAGCTAAACATGCACCAGATATAATGAGCATTAGGACTTCACAGGCTGGCAGTTCCCCTCCTTTGTTTTCTCAGAGTTTTACTGTCTTGGTTTAATTTTTTTCTGTTCTTTAAGTGAAGGCTTCTTAGGAAAATGGTTTGAAATATTGTTTTATTCTTAATCACTTTCTACAGTCCCAGTAAAGCCATTAGCATTGTGAGAAGAATGGTCCTCTCTTCTTGTAACAATTCCACCCCCACCTCCCCAAGTATGCAGGGCCAGCAATGTTTTAAGACTGTTTCAACTAAAGCACCTCCGGCCCATTTTTAGAAAGCAGACTAAATTTTAATTTGTCAGCCCATGACCCCGGAGTTTTACTTATACTATTTTCTTGCTCCTTTCTTCTCCTGCCCTTTAATTTCTCAGTAGAAATGATTCAATAAGCTATTTCTCCCATCAGTCTAGGAAAAATTAAAAGATTTATTTCCCAAAGTTCCCATAAGCCTTGGAAAATGATATTGTCGGGTTTTTTGGAGCAGAACTTGTCAGAGAAAAGTAACCTCATTTCATGGGGAGTTTCATATCTAGATTTTGGTCCAATAGGAAACAGAAGGGTATCAAATCTCAGCTCCTAGGTAATCCATCTGACGGACATCCTGGTACCATGAATATTGACATTTTGGACTGTGAAAGAAGCCATTAGAAGATGAAAGCTAAAGATAGCAAGGCTTTCTGGCTCCCAGTCTGTCATCCAAATGAGTTGCTGAGGATCTGAGCACTTTGGAAGCTCTGACTTTGGAGGAAGCAGGAGACCAGCTAGTCAGAGGCTTTCACGACATCAGCAATATTTTGGATTTGAATGCTGAACTCTGAACAAACTCTGAAAAAATATCAATGAAGCTGAATCAGCAGAATGGGACAAAAATATTTTTATGGGCTACTTTAAACTAATTCCTTACAAATAATTGCTAGGATAGAACTAATGGTGAGAGTTTTATAGTTTCTGTGGCATTTGAAATGCAAATGTATTTCAAAAACTGTATATATTAATCCTTACATCAAAGATAAAAATAAGTGAATAACATGATTTCTCAGGTGTCCTTGAGGCTATTTGTGCACCAACTGTTAAGCTATGAATCCTATTTCATTTTTAGTTAAGGAGAAAAGGCAAAAGCTCTACTGTTATGATGCTTGATTACTCTGTAATCTGAGCCACATGCTTATGTAAAGGGCAGAAGCCTGCAGAAAGTCATCAGGAATGTCTACATGAAGATAAGAATTTTATCATCATTTCATCATCTGTTAGGAGGTTTGATGAGATTTTTCTCTGGGAATATTGGTGCAGGAATTGTCAGCACACTTCAGAGGGAGCCAGCTCTTCAAAGCTCTGGAGGAGTTTAAAGTGTGCAGGAAAAGGATTTCTTTGCAGATTTCTCAACCTTCGTATCAACTAAACATTTTCTCAAGGACACATTTTCACTTTTGGAGGAGCCCAAATGGTGATCCTTGCTTGTTTAATTTACTTTAGAAGAGGCTGCGTGACTGGCTCAATATGCTCGAGAGAAAATTCAACCCCCTGCATAAGAAAGTAGCAAAATAGTAAAGAAAGCACCTTGTACAGAAGCAGCAAAAGAAACAAGTGCTATAAAAATGCTTCTTCCCTGGCAGCAATCCAAAGGGATTGACAGATAATTCTGGGTGCAGCTCTGAGGCGCAGTGAGAATCAGATGAAAACAAGTCATTGCAGAAGGCTGGCCAGGATGGCAGGGTAATAACCAAAGGGCTGGGAGGAGTGACCTGCAGGAAGCATTGACAAGAGCTATTCAGAGACTTTCACTAGAGTTACAGGTAACTCAGATATGCAGAAGAGTGCAATCTGTGTTCTGCTATGAATGGCTAATTCTACAGTTCAGGGAATGGCTCAGACAGCTGAGGTCACAGATAAAAATTAATTTGGGATCCAACATGGGTGTGAGGTGGTAATGGGACAAGGGAAGATGATGCCCAGCCCAATCCCTATTCAAAATACTAAAGGCATGCCTGGGTAACTTCAACTCCTGTGTTACCTACGAAGCTTCAGGATGCTGAAGTGGACTGAGCATAACAAACTTCAGCCTCCAACATGGACTTCACAAGGACACAGTGTTAAGCAGCAACAGCTCAGGCTAGGTACCCTGAAATTCTGCACTGATCCTTACCTAGAATCATGCTCATAGAAATTATTATTATAACTGTTTCAAATATTTCTAGCTTTTCTTAGTTTCCCATGGTAAAATCAGTGTGTTCATTTATTAGCTTTCTGATTTTTCTTCTCTGTGCTATCTGTAAACATTTAGCTGCATTTTCAGAAAAATGTTTGAAAATGCTTCAGAAGTATCTGAGGCTTATCAAGATGGAAATAAAGCTAAAACAAGCATGGTCCAAAATAAATTAATTCTGTGACCTGCAAAGAGGAAAGATGCTTTCCCTATCCTGGCTGAGCTAATGTTGCTGCCTTTGCTGAATCATACCAAGCTAGCCTTCTGCAGTTACTAACAAGCAGCAATGCACCAATCCTTTGTTTTGGCTGTCGTCCATCTATGAAGCAGACTGGTGCTTCAGTCTCCTTCATCCTGACATCTCCTTGGGCAGATGGCAAATCACCTCATGCCAGTGGAAGGCTCAGACAGGTAGAGTCTAAAAGAAATACTGTGTCTCCCAAACAATTACAAGCAAAGTAAAACAAAAATAAAGACAAGAAGGCAAAGAACTGTATACCAAATTATTTCTACTCTGCATTTAGAGTCCTGAAAGTATTTCCAACAAGAAATTTTTGGTGCTCAGCATAGGTCAGGTTAGGGCTCTCTGATTTTCAGCAATGGTATACTTTGAAATTTGGTTACCTCAGTTTGGTCACCTAACCAACAGAAGGCACCCTCATCTCCTGTTGGCTTTCAAAAACACCCTCCCAAGGCTTTGTCAGAGATGTAACAAGTGAGGGTGTTGAGAAAGTCACTTGTTTGTAAACAAAGCATTTTACAATGCCTTGAGAGATGTTTTAAGTGAGCCTATGTCGCATAAAGCTCCTCAGGGATCTGTCGCAGCGGCAGCAGCAGCAGCACACAAAACAAAGTCACTTCTTCTGTTGCACTTTATTCTGTTGTCATGTTAAAAGCAATGAATTTATTTCCCCCTCTCAGCCCTCCCTCAACTACTGCAGCACTGCAGTAAATCAAAAAAGTAAACTCTCATTCTCATTGTGCAGGGCTTACTTCCAGGCCTCTACAGTTTCCACAGTAACTAATTAGAAATTTGCATCTCTAAGAAAGAATTATTTAATACTGATGTAAGCCCTTTTATTCTTTGGAGCTTGGCCTTTTGCTACTCAACTTCTGGTAGATGTTGGGCCTTAAGGTCATACTGTACAAACTCTGAATGTAGGTGGCCCTAGTCTTGCTTTTTTTATTTCGGATGATTCATATCCTGTGAAGAAAATGTCTTGCCAGGTTTTTGTTGAATGGCAGAGATTTGAAAGGCAGCACCCAATTCATTTAGTAGCCATTTGTTTTAAACTGTAACATCTTCCCCATTCCTCATTAGCTAACTCTTGTGTAATTGAGTCATGCATTTTTAGCCTTGTTAAACCAGTGGAGTTAGGTCACACTGTTGCACCTTTCCCATTAGTTCCATTTGCTTCCCCTGGCTTTCTGCCTTTAAGCAGGCCTTTTATTTCACATGGCAGGAAAGAAAGCCTTGGATAGTCTGAGTGCACAGAAGTCTGTTTTATGGCTCAGCCGTAGATACTGTAAATCCAATACACTGTCCCACAGTCTCAGAGATGTAAATACTGAGAGAGGAGGAAGTGGAGGCTGAAAATTAAATAAAATCTTTCCCTCATGTTCATGCTATAAAATGGCTTAGAACAATTTTTGTCCCAGACCAGCAAGTACTCCTCACAAAGCTGTGCTGCCTCAAGCTTCAGATAACCCCAGTGGGCTTTGCATCAGGCTTGCAGTCAGTTTGCCAGCACAGGCTCAGCACTTTTCAGCTATTGCACTTTTCTACAAATGATCTGTCAAGAAAGAAACACATCTACCACCATCCCTTCCTGCTATCAAATGGATCTTGTCTATCCTCTTATGTCCAAACTCTGTACTGCTGTACCTGAAAGGACTTCAGTAGGACTCATTTTATAGCCTTGTAATCTTGTAATTCCATAAACTTACAATTTAATATTATATATATTATGTTTAAAACATTACATATATAGATCTTCATATGTGCATACATACATATACATACACACATATGTCATATATTTATATATTTATATATATATATATGTATAAGGTAATATAAGCTTATAATGGATCATATAAGTTTATAATGGAAAAGGAACAGGTATGCTGGCTGTTTCTCCCTGCAATCATTTCCAAAGAAGGCATCATAATTGAAGAGGAGTGACTGCATCAACCAATAACTTTCTGACTCTGGAGCTGCAAATGATCAATTATTATAACTTAATGTAGCTTAAATTAATTGAGATTGAAATAAATGCAGTTTCAAGACCACCTCCATTCATTCAGGTCTCTGAGAGATATAACAGTTCTGCATGTTTGTAAATGAATTGCATCACAGACCCCCTTTTTTACATCTTTGTTCAAAGGACTCTGAATTTAGAAATAAGCCTCAAACATTGCATACACAATATGATCCAATATGATCCAAGCATTGTGAAAGGCAGCCCAAAATCATAATTATAGGCATCCTGGGTGAGACCCAAAATCCATCTATGTCAGTATACAGCTTCAAGAGTCACCAAGAGTTGATGCATAGAGAAGAATCAAAGAGCAGAAATGCAATACTTCCTTCAGTGCACAGTTCTGTGCTTCTGTAGGAGATTTTGAGCAAATGTGACTTTCTTGTGTTTCCTAGAATGATGGTATAATAGCCTTTGATGGTTTCTTCTTCTATGAATTTGTCCAGCCGGTTTCTGAGCTCAAGTAAAATCCTTGTACCCACACCATCCTGTAGCAAAGAGTTCCACAGCTAAATACAATTGAAATTTCCTTTGAAGATATTTTCCTATGGCAAATATTTAGAGATCATATTTATCTGTTGTTTATTCCAATCCATCTCCCCTTCCATTGCAAAAAAATGCCTAGAGCTTTAATCTTAAAGATGGTTTCACTATGGCTGTGATTCAACCCCATTGTTTTACTGTCTATTGTCAATGATTGAGTCTGCATTTAATATTAATAGGTTAAGCTCTGGATTTGTAGCCCTAGTTCTCACAATCTCATGACTCTTGCTGTGACTAAAAGATGCTATGCTGTTGCCTACACACAAGCATCTAATCCATTTAAGAGGCTTTAGGCATCCTGTCTGGCTCCCAACTGCTTCTCCAGAAGGTCTGCTGTGTCCTTTAGGCTTATGTCAATCTGCCACCCCCTTGTCAATCTCCTGAAGCACACCTTTAGGGCAGCACCTCTCCGATATTTGCAAGAGATTACCAAGATGTGATATTTCTCGCAGGGATCCGGAAAGCAATAGCTTCTTGCAGTCTAGGATTCTGTTCCCTCTTCTTACTATTGAAGGAAAAAAAAAATCACATATACAACACCAAGGAAACGCTGAACGAGGAAAAGAAATCTTCCAGCCCCCTCATAATGACTCTTTTCTTGGAGTCAGTTTGTAACAAAACCAAACAAATTAGGATGCAGAGAGTTTTTTGAGGTTCCTGTGCCTCATCTTGTCATGCTAGCAAGCTGTGTCTGAAGACACATCCTGAAAATATATTTTATTATAATTTGGATACTAATCAGGTAAAAACTCAACACTATATCCAAGCAGGCAGTTCACTAGGTTAAATAAGAGCTCTAAGAAACAGAGAAACTTCTTTTAAAATGTTGACATTTTAAAATACCAGTGAGAAAATAGTCTTATTTTGAATAATCAGCTGATTTCCTAGTCAAAAAGAAACCAGAGGCCGGTTTAATAAGAAAGATTACATTCATGTTATGTACTCCTGTCACTTATTATGTAGTTGTGTGAATAGCAAGGACAAATTTGTGCTTTCTAATTTTAATGCCAAAAAAGTCTGACTTAATACTTTAAAAGGGGAAAAGAAAGTTTGAGATACATAAATAAGTATGGAAGCAGACAGCTTCATACAAACATACAAACTCACACACAAACTCACCTACATCCACAAACCTGCTTCTGACTTGGCTTGATAATTGATTAATAAATGTCTCTGACTTTCTCAAAATCAAACAAAAGGGCACATTTAGGATGAAGCAAGGTAAGTTAAAAGCTATTTATGAAAATTTATGATTTCAGTTGAATGAATATGGGAACCATTATTTCTGAGTACCTGCTGAACAGCCTGGTCACTCCTCTTCTTTGCTTTTCTAAGAACATTTGCTGAAATGCATGTTTCTACATGTGCATGTGAAGAAGTGGCTGTTTACTTGCATTGCCAAATGGATACAATTAAGTCAAGAAAAAAAAATTCCCTTTTTTTTCTTTTGTCATGCTTTCTAAAAATCCTCCATTCCTTCTACAAAGCTTGCTCATAGCCTGTGCACAAATAAACCATAGCTATAAAACTGGCAAAACCCATCAGATGAAACTACGCTTCATGAACCTTTCAGAGAGTGCTCACCAAGGAGAACTAGGAAATTTCAGTTGTGATATCATCCATATCTCAGTCACTCCATCCAAATAACAGCCAAAGTGGAAGAGGCCCCCTGACCTGAGTCAAGAGGCTGTCTGTCTGTCTATCACCTTAGCTGCAATCCACAGCCACAGAAAGGCAGTAAAATGCGAATTTCCCATTAAAAACAACCCACCTTCATACCATTCTACATGCCCCTCCCTGGAGACATCTTTATTCAAGCCACCTCATTAACACCTACATGTTGAGAGCCGTTAGGTGGTCAGGTAGATGAGTGGGATGGGAAAATCCACCCAGCTTTATGTGGCTTGGGTTATGGAGTAAGATTCTTAGGGTGAAGCTTGAAAATGCAGGTGCCTGCACACCAGAGCTGGAAACTGGCTTTACAGTGAAGGGAGAAGAAAATGCATAACCAAGGGCATCTAACTAGATTAGTGGGGGTTTTGTGCTTTAGATGTCCCATAATTCAATCAATTAAAGTATGCTTTAATAGCAGGGTTTTTCATGGCATGTATCCCAAGACACCACACAAAATAATAAAATTAATAGCTCATGTAATTATTATGGAGAGAGAGCTACAACTTTCTGGGTAAGATTTTATGCTTTCCACCATGGCCAGCCTGGTCGTGGCCTTGCTGCCACTAGATCGATCACAAGAAATTCTCCTGTTGCAGCGTAATGTTGGAAGAGACTACAGTGGATCATGCTGTCCAACCTCCCTGCTCAAGCAGGATCAGAATCGTGTCCAGACAGCTCTTGAACACCTTCAGTGAGGAAGACTCAGCAATCTCTCTGGACAATCTGTCCCAGTGCATAGCTACCTACACAGTAAAGAAGTTCTTCCTTGTGTTCAGGTTGAACTTCCTGTTCATCAGTTTCTGCCCACTGCCTCTTATTCTGTTGCTCAGCATCACTGAGAAGAGCCTGGCTCCAAATCTGCAGCTGTAAAATGTAGCCAGAATTCTCTGTGCACTTGAAACAGTGCAAGGAACACGGATGGCCAGCAAACAGTTCATCACTGCGGAAGTTGACCAGCTTGATGCAGCTCATCTTGGCACTTGCAGACCGTCCAGCACTGATCTCCACAGTCGGAACAGCAGTTCCTTGTCTATGATGCGGTGCTGACTCCCACCCATTACTTTGTAGGCCAGTGAAAGATGGTCAGCGGATTTCAATCACAGCAGTACTGGACTGGTTTAGAGACTGAGTGCTTTATCTCCTCAAACATCCTCCTAATTGGAGCTGTATGCCACGAGTTAGGATGCTGCCAGGGCAACCTGACAGTTGATGCTGTGTTGCAGGACATTTTCATACTGGGATAATAGAGGATAGGATCTTTAGTGGCCTTAACCTGGGAAAACTCTGGTGTAGACCAGTGGAGCCAAAGGCCAATGAGAATTTGGATGTGCCAAGGATATTACTCAGTGCATCTCTAAACATTTCACGAGGTACCAGCTGACATAAGGAGGCCATTATGCAAATGTTTGTTATTACATTACAGTTCTGCATTTCAGACAGTTCAAGTTGTTGCTCTTATTTACATCCCCACTATGGTTCGTACACATTGTCAGGAGGAGATGCCTGACTGAAAAAAAAAACCAAAAAACCAGGAAATTTAAAACCAAACCAAACTATCCCCTCTTTCCATTTACTTCTTATGAACAACCAACATTAAGCTGATTTTCTTTGAAGCCAACATGACATGATCCTCTGCTGCAATCTAATATGCCAAGTATTCCTTCCCAACCCCACATTTTCAGCTGAGCCATGAGCCCTTTAACTCATGTTATGGATATGACCTGCTGCTCCACCTTAACTGTCCTTACCAGTGTTGTCAGAGGCAACTAAAATGTACTGTACCGGAGGGTTGGGAAGTAATTCTCTATAGTTCAGAACCCGGTCAGATGACTTCTGCAACCTGGAATTATTTCCTGTCAAAGGATCTGCGTTCTTCCGACACTATAGCTGTGAGCTAGGTTGGACACCATAGCTCAAACCTTCCTGAGATGGCTGTGCATCACTGAGAGATCTTTAAAGTTCGCAGCAATACCTCTATAAAGTTCAAGATTAAAATGATAATTTTAAGACAGCAAACAAACATCATAATCAGGGGAGAAAAAAAACTCAACCACCTCCTACTTGCCACTGCATCCCAAAGAAATTATGCTGTTCCTCCTTATAAATAATAGGGGTGTGCAACGTGTCATTCCTATTCAGTGTTTGTGGGTTTTTTGGTGCTTATTGATGCTGCATCTGTTTTGTCAGTGCGTCAGCTAATGGAGAAAGTTAATTGTGTTGGTTGTAAGGCCACCTGTCACACACATGCCTCATTTCCATACTAATAGCCCAACAGTGGCAGGCAGTGTACTCCTCTGCAGTAACACATACAGCCTCTTTGGCAACCTGGGCCAAATGTGCCTATGCAGCAACCGCAGCCCTCTTCTCTGAATGCCTCCAGTGTTGTGGCAACCCCACTCTGCATTAACCCCCCGTGGCCCTCCCAGCCCGGAGGGGTTTTTTAAACCCTTGCAGACACGCTGGGTGTCACGTTTTAGTGTGGGAGGGCGGTGGGCACAGCTCAGCTTCCCTGGCGGGTTGGGTGCCTCACACTCTCCCCGACCAGCAGAATATTTTGCTCCCTTTGCACAGTTGGATCAGGCACCTATCGCCAGCAAAACCTGGCTAGAACTGTCAGTAGCACTGTTCACATCAGTGGTGAGGACCAGTTGAAAGTACATCTCTTTTGTCCCTTCTGTTAACATTTTGAATGAGGGAAGTGATGCGGATCAGAGCCAGGGAGAGGAAACATGCCTGCAGCTGAGGCAGACACAACCGTGCTGGGCTGCAGTGGGACTCAGAGACATGCAAATAAAATTCACTTTGGAGATAGAGGCAATGCCAGAAAGGCTATATTTGATGAATATTTTATTTTAACATATGGAAAACTATTCTGATCAGCCAAAATGGACAGAGGTTTTCCTTCCTTCTTGCTTTCCCCTGCGTTTTTTCTTTTAGAAAATTATGTGAGTTAAGGGATTTATTTTTAACTACTTTGAGCAAGGCTTGCTCTTCATCACAGTCCACGACCCTTGTTCGTGTTTTCCTACAGCTTGCAAAAATCCCTGATAAAACTCTGATGGAGTTTATACTAAAGGCATGCCTCATGAAGTAATACCTGGAATCTTGATGGCTTCAGGGGAAACTGGTCTTTGTGCTTTTTATACCACTGTAGCTGAAATTAGAAATGCCATATGCGACCATTGAGCTTGCAAAGGAATGTCCAATAGGCTTAAAGCCAAGCAGTGAAAGAGCTGCTACTCCCTTACACCCTTTACCTTTGAAGAAAATTCTCCACACATACTCCGCTGCCTAACGTTGTAAGCCACTGACACAAGGACTACTGTGCATTCATCATGGTCAGGAAAAAAAAGTCTGTATCTATCATGCATGAAGGAACAAGCCAGACTATCCTTTGCTTAATCCATCTTAGATGCAAATATGATTAATAGGCCAAGGAAGGTGCAGAGGTGCAGCAGTACCAGCCTTCAGACTAAATGCAAATTGGTTTCATCTGCAAAACTACACAGTTGTAGGAATTTCCCACTTCTGTATTGAGTTTCTTCAACAGTGCCTGCAAGCATCTTCTCGGCAGAGGCTATGGATCCAGCTCACTCTTGTAACTGAAGTGGGGCTGGACAACTCTAGGCAGCCTCTCTGAGGAGGGTTCTGCAGCAAGATTTGGGCAAGCACTGAGCCAAAGTGAAAGGACTCTTGGCATTGGGACTGAAGGGCTACCAAGGAGCTCATCCCAGGTCTCAGGCCAGACTGCCCCAGTATCATTGGTGTTGTCTAAATAGCAAGGGGATATAAGATGGTTCATTGCACATCACACACGTTGTGAGCTAAAACCACACAAACATACAGTTTGTTTAAATCTTGGGTTATTCTTTTCACTTTCTTTTGGAGTTTGAGCCCAGATGTTCATGTTTCCTGATTTCCCACAGTGATCTTGCAAGCCAGAAGCCTTCTCTTACTGAAACAGGGAGTTTCACAGGCACAATATTTTTCAGATAAAGAGGAAACAAAGCAGCAGGTAGGAGGAGAGTTGACTGCACTTATTCACACACAAAAAAAGAACCTGTTCTAGAAATAAATTTAAAAAAAAGTGACTACTTTTAGAAATTCTGTAGAAGAAAATTGTTGTACAAAAAACCTAAAACATATAAAACCCATGAATATATGCCTGCATTTTTTTTCTTTCTGCCTTCTCTTACGTACCTGTAGTCAGGTCACCGTGCTTGCTAAGCTATCCTGTGTCCTTTGAGAGAAGATGTGCTGATTAGTTTGAGAGAGGATGCACTGTGCCATAAAGTGGGCAATATTCCAAGCTGCTATCCCGCTCTCACTATGGCTGGTTTTGTGGAGAACAGTATTTTAAAATATTTTGGTGTTGATGTTTGTTTATTTGTTTTATGTGGATTGGCTGAGTTAAAACCTCAGCCAAATATTTACAGTTGCTAAAACTTTATAACCTGCTCAGCTGGGGGACAAAGACTACCTCTTCAGACTGAGTACAGACTGCTAGTTTGCATTTGGCTGAAGCAGGATGTTTATTCTATAAAAAAGACACTGCCAGTGCTGCACAGACTGCTCTTGTGAGAAATGTACATCCACCTTGCTTTGGTGTGCACATGGACCCTTGGAGCCATGCTGCTGAGGAGGTGAACTTCCCTTTCCTGCTGCTCCAGCACAGCAGACCCACCCTATCTTCTGAGCAGGTCTGAGGAATGTATCTTCTAAGTCTTCTAACTTCTCCCTATGTCACTGTTATTCTCTTCCTCATAGAAAAGGCATGAAATTAGCTGCAAAAAGGCAGCACAGACCATTTGGGACAAAAGAGTGTTTCTCAACTCCTATCCAGGCAGATGCATCTACCGCCTTCCAGATACACAAGAAGATGGAGAATTGATGCACACTACAATGGCACCTTCTGTGTTCCAGTTTCCAAGGGATGAAAGCTGGGTAGCTCAAGGCAAGAGGCACACAGTTATTTCCAACAAGTCTCCAACCTCAGACCCTATTTGTTCTATAATCTGGACATAGCCATGAAGGTTATCAGAACTTTAAAGCTAGAGACACAAGAATCCTTTAACATGGATGCAACTTCCCTTTGCTACCATCACTAGCAGGCTGAAATTCTCTGAGAAATGTTTCCAGCATAGCACAGTCTTAGACTTGGAGTTCTTCAACTCCTGACATGAAGTTACAGATTGAAAACTAGGCCAACAGCACTGCCAACCCTTCTGTGACACTGGGACTTTGATTTCTCACCAAAACTTTGTGGCTGTTGATATCACAGTGATTGTACTTTGACAAAATGAGGATATGGTTTCCCACTTAAGTTCTTTTGCTTTTTTCATCAAAAACTTTTCCAGGATGAAGTCTGGCTCTTTGGTATATGCATAAATCTGAAAATTAGTTTTATTTTATACACGTGTGCATATGTATCTATATACATACATATACGTGTATAAAAGTAATTTTTACATGCCTTTATAAACAGTTGATAATTACGCAGTATATTTAGAAATACTGAAAGCAAATATGATTTCTAGAAATGGCAAAATAGTTATTTTTACAAAAAATAGTGGTCCAAAGAAAACCATCACACCGTTTTATTTTCCTTTCAATTCCTCTCCTTTCATGTTCTTCTGTTTTCTTGAGTGTAAAGCCAAATTCAAAAATTGGAGGTTTGGGTCAGTAAAAGTTGTCCCTAAATTCTCTTTCCTCCCACCAAACAATAGCATTTTACTTCTGGTGTTTGTTTTTTTCCCCAGAAACACTTACGTGGTTCTGAGACAACACAATAGGTGATAGTGTGCTTACACACCCATCCACCATACCACATGCTGGGTTTTCTTCACGGACCTCCTGAGATGGTGTGATTGCATATAGAACCTGGCTCCACACAGTGTCACTATTGTTCTGGTCCTTTTTTTTTCCCCGCATGAGTTTTTATGCTCAGCATATCTTGGCATTGTGAACTCAAGGCTTGCTAAAGAAGGGCTCAATTTACCCCTGATTTACCCCTATAAATCAACTAATAAACCATTGTAAGCACTGGTGTTGTTACACTTCATAGTGACAAAGGGGACAGAATATGCTGGTAGAGACAGAGGCATTCCAGCACTGAGGGTTAAAATGAGCAGGAACCTCCATATTTTGAGGATACACTAGGGTAACATAAAGAAGAAAAAGCCTCTACACGATGACTTCTACATGCATGATTTCCACTGCTGCTTCACTTTAATGCCTGCTACCAGTGACCAGCCAGGCAAGCTAAAGGGAGTAACTTACTCGTAATGCAGGTACTCTACCTCCACTTGTTACCTTTCTTTAAACTGTCTTCCTTTCTCTGGGAGTTTGCTCCTTTATGTTGCTATTTCCACGAGTCAGTGTGGCCAGGCAAAAGTTACTTGAAGCCACCATCCTGGCAAAGGGAAATGAAAAGTCTATTTTCTGGCATGAAATGCCTGCAACAGAGATTAGATTGAAGACAGTCTGATGATACTGTTTTTCTTCTGTACCATGGCAGCAAGTGAGTGGAGCCTCAAACCTGCCCCTGGCCACCAAGCCATCTCATTCCCATCCATCCCTCCCTGAATGACACTTGCATAGAAGAAGAAGCCACCTCTGCCAGGAAAAAGCAAGTTGAAGCCCAGGCCTTCAGGAAGATTAGGATAAAATTAGAATTTTCTCTGTATTTGGATACTGTTGTACTTGTCCCAGTCAGACACAATCCCTCAACCAAGGCTCATAGTCATGATACTATGGGACCCATTCAGTTGCTTTCAATGATAAAAGGAAGTCAAAACTACTCAGCCAACATCCAAGCCCTCACTTACGTCTTTTGTGTCACCACCTTTTCTCAAAGAAAAATTTCCTAGTGGCACAGAAGTCAAACAAATGCAAATTTTGTGATTAACATTTGAGATACTAATTTTTCTCCTGGGGAATCCTTATCTAGAAATGTTATAGTTGCTTTAGATAAGCCTAGTAATAAAGCAATCATTTAATTCCCATCCAGCCATACCAGGAAGGACCTGCTAGGTGGTCTGTGGAGCTGGGTCATTAGCAACCAAACAAGAGGAACCAGCCTTGTACTTCCTCTTCTTTAAGCTGAGCAAGGAAGGCTCAGTTGGGAAAGATGTCTCAGCCAAGGGAAGTGTCAGTCTCTTTTAACACTGCATAATGCAGCTCGGGTGCCTGCCAAATCGTAATACACTGGAACAGACGGAGACAGAGTACTGTGGGAAGAGCAGTGCAAACTGCCTAAGGGTGCAGCACCTAGATGGGAAACTTTCTTGCACTGCCAGGATATCCTTCATTTTCTATGCTAGGAGAATGTTTTGCTTTTCTATTTTGGTGTGCTTTTTTTCCTTTCCTCTCCACTTTTCAAGGCCTGGTCTCTTGGCAGTCAGCCTAGACTGATGAAGCATCACGGGGTCCTGGTATTACAATACTGGTTTTGTTCAGTGAGTAGCAGAAGATAACTGTGTTCCTGTTTATAGAAGTGCTGTTTATAACATTGATCGTGCTAAAATAATTTTTTTTTTAAGTTGGTGATAATAATACTATAAAGACTTTGTGGAGCTCTTAGTAATAAATGTCAGCAGCAACATGATGGGGATATTCAACCTCATACATCAGTCTTTAAGGCTGATTTCTCAGTGTTAGGAAGAGCCCTACTCTGAAGGCAGCAGGTACCACACTTTGGAGCTGCTTGTGTAACATTCTGCACCATGTCCAGACACTTTCATTGATAAGAAGAGTTGAGATTTCATAACTTGTCACAAAGCTGTCATTTTATCCCTGTTACACTTGTGTCATAGTAGTAGAAGACCTTGCACAGACAAGCAAATAGGTTCTTTACATTTTTTTGCACAGTATATATGTTGACTCTGCCTCATTTCAAAATAGCAACATCTTCCAGATGGACGTATAGCCAGTAGTACAACTATAATGATATTATGCAATGCTATCATTACCTGACTGGCTGAGACAGAGACTCCTTTCTGAGACAAAGCTTTTCTGACAGTCACAGAACCATAGAAGAGTTTGGGCTGAAAGGGACCTAAAAGATCATCTAGTTCCAACTCCTCTGCAACTTTCCACTTGACAAGGTTGCTCAAAGCCCCATCCAGTCTGGCCTTGAACACTTCCAGAGATGGGGTATCCACAACTTCTCCGGCAGTGTCTCACCACCTTCACTGTAAAGAAATTCATCCTCTGACCTATAGCAATCACAGCAACCAGTTGGAAAAAAGAGCCTGATTTCTAACAAACATCACAACATTTTGGTGGGTAAAAGAAGAGAAGAATAATGGTTAAATTTATTCTTGAGACAGCATTGCATTGGTGATGGACAACAGTTGCAAGAAATGTCCCCCTTTCCCTGAAAACACCAGCCTCTACTAAAAGTGGATCTGGTCACATAAAGTGAATTAAAAGGTCTGACATACCATGTAAGCCACCTGTATGTGAGCAGTCTTCCTCTCAAAACAGACAGAAGTTTAAAAAGAAATGTTTTAAAGTGTTTAAGACCTAACCTTGATGTGCACAGGAATACCTAGAGCCGGACAGAACCAAGATCAACACATTGTTTGTCCCTGCACACTTCTGGTACTAGGGCTTCTCTTCAACTGGCCATCGTGTTTCAACTTTGTCCATCTTCCTCTCCAACAATTTGCCCTCTGAGGGTACTGAGAATCAGATTTATCTGTCCATGGTGTAGATCCATCTGTGTTTCAAATACCTTCTACGCACTCAAAACACCAGGGATCAAATTTTTGTCTCTTCTACGACCATACAGCTGAAACAGCATTCCTCTGAACCAACAGAACCACTCTGGCACCAGACATGACCCCAGCACACAAACGTTTCCACCCACATGTGGTTATGGGTGATCAGACCAGTGAGGTTGGACATATGGGACTGAACCCTCTGCTTCGTCTTGCCCAAGCCCAGGGGCAACACTTCAGCAACAGTACTTTCTCCTCTTTTCTTCCCTCACTTCCCACAGCAGTTTTCCAAGCCCTGGAACCACCATCACTTCCCCAAGCATGAAAGAAGGGGTTGATCTGCTGCTCATCCTGCAGGCTCCAATAACTGAGTATTTTGGGGCACCCCTGAAGGCAAAATGACATCTGCATGCTTGATGCTATAGAATGAGAGCACAATGCTTTAAAGCCTCTCAGAAAATCTACAGGACAGTTAATATGATTTAAGCCTATATTTAAATTTTATGAGACTCATTTTCAAGGCTAATAACCCAGTTTACTGTGCACAATATCAAATGCAAATTTTATTACTGACTTGGTAAAAACCAAGATGATATTCATTAGCATATCTCAGCACATCACCCTTTTTAGCCAAAAGGTGCACCAGGAGTAACAGTGGGAGTTTTTATATGTGCTGTAAATTACAGTTACTATCTCATTAGATAAACACATTTAAAATCAGGTTATCATTCACTTATATATCAGAAAGTTGTTTGTTCAATTGCAGCTAGTCTCATATTACAACATATGGTGCATGAAATTCTTAGACTAATAAAATTTCAAGGTACAGGGAGCTGGTGCCTTGGAAAAAACTGTTTCTGCTCCATGAATGGCTAGATATAATCTGTAATTGCTTTGAAACAATTATGCAGCAGGCTGTTTTGTACTTAATAGTATTTACATCCTTGGGTTTATTAGCAACAAAATCTAAGTGGAACTTGTGAAAGACAAATTAATTTTTCTGCTAAAAGATGTAAAGTTTTAAGTTAAAGATCCAGCAGATTGTGGAAATCTAAAATATATGCAGTAGTCTCTAATTTAACTTATTTCTCATTGAAATGTTTCATTATTCTTTTAGATACCTGTGGCAGATTATCTCATCCACACCCAAGTAGTTCTTCAGCAGCTGAGTTCCCCTGGATTTTCACCACTCTCAGCAAGTTAATTTTTTTTCTCTATGCATGCACTCCGGCTTCGCTGTCTTCTGGGAATAAACACAACTGATGTCCACATATAGTATTTGAAATCAAACTGAAAATTCCCACACCTGTGAAGCTTTGCCTACTAAGTTTAACAGTGGTGACTGGAATGTGAGTCAGCATTTTGTACTTCTTTATGTGCTGGCAATTAAACAAGCAGCTCAGCACACAGTAACACAAAGAGCAACAGTAATGCTGGTACATAACAGCTTTGGATCAGACTATCCTATGGTATGGATTGCTGGAGCTTCAGCAAAACTCAGCCAGTTTGCCAAAGCACTGGGTTATACCTGACTGAAGATCTTAATTTCTCCTGCCATTTTGGGCATATCCACATATGCTCTGCTGATTATATACAAATCATCATATACAAACCTAATGTCAAGTGTATTATTTCAGCATTCATTTAGGAGCAATGAAGAGCACACTACTGCTTCATTGCATAGCTCCTACTGAGCTCGAATCTGTGAGACAGCTTGAGGGCAGTTACACATTTGGGGGTTAAGGCGGTTTTCTCGCCTTTTGTCATTAACTACTTTTTCCTTCTTTTGTTTGGGATGTCTTGGATTTGCCTACATTGTAAGATGTCTCCAACGTTAAAGCTTTGTTTTATACAGACATCCTTTCTCCTGCCCACTAACTAACTCTGCAGCAAAGCTGGAGGCCAGATTGTAAGGAAGGCCCTGATATAACAATTGTTCTCACTCTGCTCAGTGCAGCTAACTTCAGGATGACTTCAACCACACAGCATTAACACCTCTCAGTTGTTCTTGTACTAACACGTTCTTAAATACTGTTACTAAAATCTCTGCCTTGGTGTTCAGCTTCATTTGTCTTGTCTCTTGTTCTGCAACTTCACTAATTTTCCTGTTGCTCCAATCTGCAATGAACTGCAGTGAATTCCGTGCCAAAGCCCTCACCGCCTCACACTCATGCCAGCTGTATAGTGGGATAATTAGCGTAAAGGAAATGCTATTACCTAGGAGGGTTTGTTAGAAGACAACATGATAAAACTGCAAAAAAATCCTCACTCCGTCTTACAAGGGAATATCTCTCATTGTTGATTTCAAAAGATCTGCAACAAAGAGCTATTATAAGGAAAACCTCATGCAAATCCTCACAACCTTCCTGGCTAGTCCTGATAAGAACCGTGTAAGTTGTTAGAAAGCACACCCTCCTGTCTACAAAAACCACCTTTAAATTTTGCAACATCAAGAAGCAAGCCTAACCTGATTTCAGCACTGGTGCTGAAATAAACCACGGAGTAAACAACAAATTACATTCTGGAGCAATGCAGAAAGCCCCCACCAGACTGCTTGTGGAAACTAAATCCCAGCACATGACAAATGCAATCTGTTCCCACTCAACTCACTAACAATCCTCTTGCAAAGGTGGCTTTCCCCAGCCAGGGTTGGGACCCCCTCCTCGCTCCCCCCTGCCTACTGCTGTGATTTGGAGCGGGTCGGGGGCTGCTACAGCATTTTCTAATGAAAGAGAGGCCAAACCTAGTTGCTAACTGTGCATTTGGGATTTCAAACACATTTGGGTTTCTGTGAGTCTGCCTTTAAGCGATTTTCAGTCTGCAGGTTTTCTCGCATTCCTGTAGAGCATTGACACCTTTTTTAATTTTTTTTTTTATTCATACAGCACCTAGCAAAATGAGGGCCATCTCTGACAAGGTCTCCAAGGTTCTGCTGCAAAGTAAGTAATGTTAATAGTATTGGATGTATTTAATACCTGGTACAAATGATTTGTTGGAGGGCATTAATATATTTGTCAATTAATAACATTTGTGAATGAGTATAAATGTACTGCAATCAGGTCCCTGCTGTATTACTTACGAATATAGTTTTATCAATCAGTCACCGTCTTAGCAGGATGCTTTCTCCAAATTCATTTTGTCTGAATTTTATTCAGTAGATATTACCTCATCATGCTGTCCCTGCCCATATTAATGATGGGAGAAGTGAGGTTTAAGGAATGTATCCGTTAAAATAAAAGGACGCTTTTGGCTACGGGCAACATGGCCGAATAAATATTAGCAATGGTGGGTGCAGCCATAGTGAGGTGGGGAAAAGTTCCACAGCTGTGTGAACTGTGCATAGTACACCGGGGTTTGCTGATGGAGGTTAAAAATCTTTGATTATTTGACCCTTTGTAGTTTCTTTGGCAACCCCAAATATCTGTTCGACACTGCCGGGCTTTTTTGACTTGGTGTTTTGCAAAGCTGTCTCAAAATAAGAATAAATGTGGGCACTTTCCAGATACTCTACCCATTTTTGGTATCCTGGGTCAGTTCGGACCAGGGGGAAGCTCTCTCGGATGGAACAAGGATGCTACACGGACTCGGATGCACTGTTGAGAGCTCACAAGTCCCCGCACTCCCCCAGCTGCACTGCTCCCGTGCCCAGACGCCCGACGGCAGCCACAGACCCTGGACCAGCCTTTGGGACCCGCCGGATGCTCCTCTCTTCCCAGCGGATCAGCTCGCAAGAGGACGGGAGACGTTTTCAAGCCCTGGATCTGTGGTTTTACCGAGGCAGAGGGGAGAGGAGGAATGGAGGCTGTCAATCACCACAGGCTGCCACACTCCCGCTGCTGTGGGAAGAAAACCAGCCCCTTTCGGGGTGCGGCGGGGACGGGCGAGCTGGGTTTGGTTTTTTTAATAGCAGCTACTTCAATAAAGTCCTAGCAGTTAGAGCCGAGCCGGGCTAAACTGCCAGCTCCAGCAGCTTCCCGCCTGTCTTCCCAATCCCGCAAAATGTAACACCAAACCAAGCAGTGCCATCTATTGACTGCAGTGGCTCATGGCCTCGCCACAAATGCAGCACCCCCGGGCGCCACCTCCCCTGGCCGCGTCCCCCAGGAGGGAGCGGAGGGAGAGGGAGCTGCGCTCCCCCGCCTTCCCAGACGGAGAGCCCTCCCCTGTCCTACTCCTCTTCCCTGCCATCCATCACCGCCTGCCGCTGTCGCTTTGCCACCGCGGCTGTCACCCGTCTGTGACTGAGGTAGAGAAAAATGAGCCGTTTAAGCGCGGCAGAGCCCGGGACGTTCAGGAGCATGAGACAGGTTAACGAAGTGCGAGAAATTAGAGTGCATAAATCTGCGGGCTTTAAATCATTGCGCTGCTGCTCGTACTCAGAAGTAAAGAAATCTGAGAGCCATAGTTAAGCCTTCCTGATCTGGCCCCGCTTTCCTACGGGATGCTGACACCCAATTCAGTCTCCATATCTTCATCCCATCTGATGGTTTACTCACCCCACTGTGCCTTAGTGTTTTCTTGCAGAAAAAGTTACTTTATCCTTTTCATCCCAACTTACATATTACTTTAATGGGAAAAGTGGGAAATTAAATAGCCAAAACTCTGTAGTCACATGATTTTTGTTCCTCTTCTCCTGGGTTGTCTCATCCGTAGTCCTAACCATAAATTGATTTCCCTCCCCAGTGGAGCAGGGAAGTCAGCAACACTGACCCTAGACAAATGAAGCATTCCAGAGACATCAAAAGATGGATTAAAAGTATAATGAACTTTGTTGGTTTGCAATTAAGTTATCCTTCTTGACTGTAATTAAAATTTTAAAGTAACTCTGTGAACATAATTACATTATATCCCAAATATAACATGAAAGCAAACCTGATGCAGTTAAGAGCAAACAAGAAAATTGCATTTCTGTTGCAATGCTGTAGCTGAATGCTCAATTTTTGCATGGAAAAAAATGGCCACCAACCTATTGCATCTTCCCCCAATACATACAGATTAGGTAGCATTTGATTCTTTGAGTGATGCCACCAAAATCAGATATTTGTCATGATCTGCCCCAAATCACTGTGATGTTAAAAGTACCAATTTGTTTTTCAGAATAACATACCGATGTGAAAGATGAACACACCCAAATTTGATGTAGGTGCCCACATACCTTATTAAACTGGGTAAAATTGTTGAATACTATGATCCACTGTCACCTCTTATAAAACAATGGCAGAAAAAAAGGCAGTACAGAGGAATAACCTACTCACTATTTTGCAGTTGCTGTGAATTGTAGGTTAGCTTACGTTTTGAATTAGAAACTCATGATTATGTCTTTTTTTTTTCATTGTAATCAGAGATTGTGTTTTTATTTGTATCATTATTTTGGCAAGGTTATTAGGCAGATCCCAATATAACAAGATCCGTATGAGGTCATGCATCTCCCACACCACTCTGGGAGAAGGAACTATTTGATTAGTACTAAATTTGCCCTCTTTCTTTCCATTACAGAAAGATGTGTTATCGACCTAGCCTTTTGTTCCTACTTATTATTCGCTTATTCTTAAACCAAAACAAATCATTTATCATCTCTGGGATCTGGAAATCCCCAGACTTTTTGAACTTCCATTCTAGTTTTCCTTTTACTTTTGTTATTCTCAGAGTGGCAGCATGGGCAACAGTGTAACACAATAGTTGTCCTTAATAAAAATAAACTGAGAATAAACTGAGAAAACAATCTGATTTTTGTTCAATCTCTTTGTAATAGTCACCTTACTTCCTGCCTAAGAAACAGAAGGAGCTCGTGGTCCTCCAGAAAGCACAACACATTTGTGGTGTGACCATTTGCCAGCATAGTGCTTCAGGCACTGGAACGACAGAATTTGAATGACAGCACTGATACTCATTGGTGGCAACACTTAAAATTAAAAATTACACTTAAAATTAAAATTATATTGCTCATAATTCAAATAGGAAATACTTTATTCTACTTGGGGCACTGAAATAATCTCAGGTCTGATCTGTCTAACCTTTCTGTTATTCAAGTCTGTGAAAGCAGTTTCTCTGCCACCACCCTCAAAGGAGTTAACTTTCCTGATGTCACAGGTTTTGCTGAGCAACAAAAGAAGAGTGGCTTTATGCACACTTGAGAAAAGCAAGCAGAACTGTGATGTTATGACATCTACCAGTTACTCAAAATGCAAGAATGAAAAATACAAAGCAACATGAACTGAAGATGCAAGAGTACCATATCTTGGTAGAAATGCAATTTGTATGTGTATTAAGGTTTACTACATGGAGCTTACCAAAATGAGCAATATCCCCTTTTTTGAATGCTGCGCACCATCTTGTGACCTGTGACTTGCAGTTGTTGTGGCAGTGATTTTCAAAGTACTCTTTGGAAATTGTTTGGAAATCATTTAATATTTGGCAATTATTTGATTTAATTCATAGTTCTCTTTTGAGAGAGAACTTTGCTTTTTAAAGCAAAGAAAAAAGACTATCTCATGTGGTGAATTCAGATAATTTCTCTGACTGAATCATTAGAGCTTTGAAAACAAAAGCTACTTTGAGGGCTTCCAACCTTAGCAAAATCCTAAAGAAACCTGATCAGTCGTGACATTGGGTTTAGAGTTTGAATGATGATATCTTGTAGGTGAAATTTTTTCACTCCATGAACAGTCTTGACACTTTGGGAAAAAAATTCGATTAAATTCATTAAGATATCTGTCTTATTCCAAATGTTCTATAAGTTGGGTCACTCCACTTCTATTTAGACTCAGGTAAAAGATGATTTTTCTTTGAAGACTCACACACGGTACCTCACCATCTCTGCTCTTGGCAATCAAGTCCTAATGCAAAAGTTTCACAGAAGTTATCCAAGCAGGGGAGGGAGCCCAGGAGCTGGAGAGCATTCTTGTCTTCTTATAGGGTCCAGTGTTTCTGTTACAGCAGGCGATATTAATGTCACCGCTTCATTTTGTCATCCTTAAAGACATATCCAAGTTAGTGCTGCCTGGGATTCCCTGGTTAGTACTGTTGGTACTTCCATTACGGTAAACAAGTGCCAACCATCCTCTCACATCCCTTACTGCTGTAATCAATAAAGCTGTACCACATTGCCAACACAAATATTTGCTTGTACCCACACATGGGTGGCAGTGAGAAGGCTTCCCCACATCAGCATGACCCAGGTGCCACTAAGTATTTTTACTGAACACCAAATATTGCCAACTTTTCCACCTCCATTCAGGATAAGAAACTAGAGATATGTAATCGCTTCCAAGCTTCAGTGCTTTACACTTGCCACTGTGACAACTAATGGTGAGTGGTGACCCATGCCAGGTGGTCAGTTATCCCTCTTATGAGGAACTGGACATTGGGTTGTAGCAAGGAGAAAGGTGCAGAGGACCATCTTGGCTCAGGTGAAAACTAGGTTAGGCATTTGTCAAGTAAGAAGTTGTCTGGATGAGCAGATTGAAGGAAACAGCACGGCCAAGGTCTCTCAGGGACAAAGTGGCTAACCTGCCAAGGGCCCTTTTCCCCACCTGTAGGAATTGCAGTGCCTTTTGAAGGAACTCTTCCTAGCAGGAATGAAAGGGACAAAGTGAAAATTGCTATTCAGATGGCTTACTCATCCTTCTCCTGGCACAATCTCTTGTCTGTCACACAAGGGGCTGTATTCCTGTATGTTTTGCCATAATTTAAAACATGAAGATTACAAGAACCTTCTCATTTCTTTTATGTCACTCCTTCAAAGCCAGACAGAATCACTGCTAGGAAGTGCTTCCTTTCCTTTGATTAGATCTATTGTGTTGCAAAGAGAAATTAAGCCTTTCAGGAAATATATTTGTCAGCTGGAAGAAAAAGACAATATTAAAAATACCACAGAAGCCAAACCTTTCAAGGGCATCCCACTTACAATTGCAAAGGTGCTACTCTCAGACTACCAGCCATACAGGATTTTTATTTTGGCACCTCCTGTATAGTAAACTGTAATAAATTTGCTGCATGACATGAGGTTGTGGTTTAGAAACGGTATTCTCCAATTTAGTACTCCTGTTAACATCACATCAGTGCTTACTCCTCCTCCCTCTCCAATTGGAAGCACTAAAAGCAAAGATGATGGGTTGAGGTAAGAACAACTTACTGGAAACAGCAATGAGATAAGAAAATGAATACTATCAACAACAATATTAATAACAAAAGGTGTAAAAAGCAATTTACATGGAAAGCCCATAACAATACCAGGATCTTCCTGGCACAATTTCTCCTGACCAGGAGGAGCCCCTTCCCCTCAGGAGCAAGAGAGAGTCTTTTCCTATTGCCCCCAGGAATGACACAAGCTGGTGTAGAATAATATCTGGGCCTTAGCCATGCCCCCTCCTAGCAACTGAGAAAATTAACCCTGTACTGGCCAAAACCAGCACACATTATATTTTGTTTCTCAATAATAGAGTAAGCCCAACATGCTGGGCTCTGAAGTGTTTTAGTTTCATTTGGGATCTGAGGTTTGAAGCAGGACAGTTCTTGCTGACTGTTCCCAGCTTAGCAAAGGACTTGTCTGATGGTTAAAATCCTTGTCCATACCTATTTCCCAATATCTGTCTATCTGTATATCCCTCTATCCAGTTGTCTACCCAACAATCCATCTGTCTAGCCAGCTGTTTATTTCAGCTGTTGCCCTCAATACTTTCTTCACTGAAACAGTCATGGAGAAGGCAGCTTAGTGATTAAATAACAAGATGTACCTCTGAGAGACTAAAGAAGAGGGGCACACCCCCATATTTGCTTAGGGCCCATCTTAGCCTAATGTCAGGGGTGAGGGTAAGCTTCCCTCTGTGGGGGCTGGACACTGTTTGGGAAAGGACCACAAGGAGATGTGGTGGGAAATCAGAGCTTGTGCTGAAACAATTTCTTCCACACAAACTATTCTGCTTTCTGTGGTTCCTAGGGGTTGTTTAGACCTGGTGGAAGGCCCCTGTGTTGTTGGAGGGATTGTATTTGCCCCAGCAAATCTACTTCCCATCTCATTTTCCCATAGGCTTGCCAGTTTAGGATCCCTGCCTGGGAATTCCCATGCTCCCTTTGCTTCCCAGAACCCCATGACCAAGGGTTTTTCCACAAGAAGGGCAAGCAGGTCAGAATTTTTGTTTTTATAAAATTAATCTTTAATTGACTTCGGCCACAACATATACTTATGGAATTTCTTGTCACCTAAGAAATACTTTAAATAAAAACTGAATTGATTTTTCCATTCTGTCCTAAAAAAAAAAAAAAAAAAAAAA
>VZTX01024483.1:158105-224051 GCA_013400915.1 Pardalotus punctatus
AAGAACAACACACAAAGTACTTCCATAGCAGCTCTAACCAAGGGTAAAAAATATCAAGAGGAAAAAAAAAAAGATAAACAAGCTTTATTTGACTCTTTAAGATAGTGAACAAATAGCAAGACAGTGATTTCAGGCTTTAAATTACTTTACTTTGGCACTTCAAACAGTAGTCAGAGATGTTTTTTCCTTCTAATTTTACAAGCTGCTTTCAAAAACATATTTAAAATTCCCGGTGCTTATCTTGCTATCACATGTCCAAAGCAGACATCCTCCCACTTCAGGATCAGCCCCCATCACAGCTCTCTCACCCTGCTTGAAATGGTGCAAATTCTGCATGTGAAGCACACACTTGCTACAAACACCTCTGCCAGCTCCACAGCAGACCTCAGATAAAAGCTGCACGCAGCAAGGAGAGGGATGGGCAGCCAGAGGCACATGGAGTAAAAGTGGTGTGCCCTTTGTGGCAGGTGGAGGATGGCGAGATACAAGGACTGCAGCTGCACCCAGCACCCGACTGCAGGGGGGAGGGCAGTGGACGGACCCACAGACAGACAGACAGATAGACACCTGCAGAAAAATACAACCCACCCAAACTGCAGAAGGTGTCTAATTAAGCACCCCTTCCCTGAAAAGCTGTCGCTAGGTAAGCAAAACTGTTTAAAACATGTTCATCATTAAAGTGTCCCCCGACAGCAGGATGCAGCAGCAGACTCAGCGACAGAAGGGAGAAGAAGAGAGGCATATGGACCCCAGCCCTGTCCCCTGCTGACAAGCTGCCTCGCTGCAAGCCCCCTTTTCACTGTCGTCCGTGCGTGCAGCAGATTGCAATGGCCCAACTTTCCCATCTGTATCCCAGGCCTGTGCCCCCGACAATGTGGCAGCCATGCAGTTTTCATCAGGCAGGGAGCAGGGGAGGGGGAGGCTGTGGGCAAGGGAGGGTGGGAGGAGAAGGGGGAGATATTAACCACCAATAATCACAATGCTATCCATAATGCATTGTCTCCATGAGATTACATGGTATATTTCCAGTGGGGATTAGCCCATCCATCACAGCCCTTTATTGGCTCTTTTTTTGTTGTATAAAGCCCAAACACTGTCGTAAAATTCTAAACCGCTTAATTGCTGTGCTGTAAAAATTTGCATATCAGAGATATGTCATTCCTTCCTTAAATGGCACTAGGCATTTGTTACAAGGTCCCAACAATTGCGGGAGAGCACCCTAGAAAAAGGTCACCTCTTGGCATTATGCAAAGTTCTCCGCTGAATTCTAATCTGCAGCAATTACAGTTTGAATGTATTGCAACTTAATGGATTTTGATTTTTTGTGATTCAGACTCCCTGGGCAGAGAGAGCCATTGCTTCATCTGAACGCACAAGGTAAGCAATGTGACGGTGATGGTACTGTCCCTGCTCCTGTAAGGCCTGCAAGCCTGCCTCCTTAAAGACATCTTCATAAGCCAAACTGTGAACCTTGGTGCAAACTTTCCATTATGGACTTATGTCTTCATTTCATAGATTAACAGCAAGTAGAGAGTACTACAGTCATTGCATTGACGCTTCAAGTATTCATCATTAAAAACATCCTGAATTTAGATATTGATGTATGTGTACTAACAAAAAGGATAATTATAATAATGAGCAGCTTTTAACCCACTGATCTGAAAGATTCTTTACAAAAGCAAGAATATATCGTTGTCCTGAATTTGCACCTTCAAAAACTGGCTTTGAAGAGCTGGTTTGAAGCCAGGGGTATCCTGCAGATCTCAAGAGTGAGCACTGCTCTCTGCAGACCCAGCAGCTCCCCTCTGCTTCCTCCTGTCTGCTTGCCAAGGACTGAGAGTGCTAGTACTTTAACACAGGATCAGGTCATCATGTCTTCTCCATTGACTGCTACAGAGGTTCCCCAGATGTGCTTTCACTTCACTTCACTTAGCAAGTCTCTAATTTTTTTCAACATTTTAAGGCTATGCTGAATCCCGACCTTTTCACCCCCATCTAGCATGACATTACAAAATGTTACACAATGGGAGAAGTGCAGGTCAAATACTTTTCTCACAAAACAGAGCCTAGAAGCTGGATCTTTTTCCTGCATAATAGCAGGAAGTATGGTTTCTCATTTTGCCAGGAACATGTTAAAAAGGAGGTGACTGGCCCCGTCTAAAGGGATTTTAAGAGTCCTATAGAGATTTGGGGGTCAAAGTGTGTTTCAAGTCCTGGTATAATAGGAGAGCTATAATACATGATATGAAAAAGAGGGGAGAATGATGAGAAATTCTGGGCTGTGTGTACCTGGCACCTTGGCTTGAGTTGGTATGTGCTGAAATATTGTGAGTTGGCTTTGAAAACTCTTCAAGGTACAAGAGGTGCTCATCATAGGATCCAAAGCAAACTGAGTCTTCTTTAATTATCCACTCTGTTCCTCTTTCTCCCAACTCCCTCCCCACCCACAATCATCCATACCTCTACATGGGACACAGACTTATCTGTCTCTACATGTCTGAGGCATTGTTATTGCCCATCTGCAGCCTGGGAATATGATTTTGCGTGTGGGTAAGTGAGATAGTCCCTTGGAGGAGGATATGACACACTAAATTTCTGTAGTGACTGAAAATTTCCTCCAAGAATGGAGGAAGTACCTCTGAGAAGCACCAGGGTGGTGTTAGCACTGACGTGTCTTACACTTGAGAGGGACAGTGGCAAATGGGCTCCTGCAGGTATGCCCCAAACATGGTAAGGTAGAACACACTTTCATGCCTTTGAAGGCTTGCCAGTACCTCCTAAGAGTTCAAACCTGGTCTCTCTTTCCAAGTGAAGCAGAGACAGGTGAGAGGGGAGAAGCTGGCCAACAAGCACTTCCAACCTCCTGCCTGGGTGCAGGAGGTCAGTGTAAGAATCTGCTTAAGCCATACCAACCTTTCGAACCTCCCTCAGCATGTGCAGCCCTGTTCCCTGGACATAATTAATGTCTTAAGAACATTATTTCCACAGGAGCAAGTGGATGAGCAAGATTATGTGTGCCACAAAACCAGAACCCACTGCAGAAGCTCAAGTGCCTTCCTCAGCATAAAGCAAGAGGCAGAGCTAAAGAACTGCAGGTACAGGATCAAAGTAATTGCTTTCCTTCAAGGCATCTCACTTATCTTGGTAACCCAGCCGCATGACTCCATGAATCTGGCAACATACTTCATCACCTCAGGCAAATTTCTTCTAGTAGTCCTATTTCAGCAAGTAATTTATGTTTTATGTTATCTATTTTACATGTTCTTTTCCCAAACATTTTTCTCCCTACCAATAAGTATATTTTTCAGCTTTGCACCTCTTACTCGTGTTGTAAACACTCATATTTAAAATCAACCTTACATTGTATCTAATAATCACATTATAGTAGTTTTATTATTATTACATTTTAGTCTGGCAGGTGGTTTACTAACCAGAAAGAATTCTAACAAGCTACCGGAACATTCTAACATAACAAAACCATCTTGTATTTGTTTTCCTTTATAATTAACAACTAACATCAATGCAAACTTCTTGTCCTACATGTGAATTCAGCCACAGTCATTTCACTTTTATCTGAGTTCTTGATTAAGCAGGCCTTCTACAAAGTAGCCCCATGTACCTTTGCTGAAAAAGATTTCAGCCCCTGCCCTCGTGCTGATAAAACCCTCTCCCTTCTGTGGCACCAATGCAACTGCTGGTATGGCTGCAGATTTACAAAATCATCAATATATAAAGAAAGCTCTCAAGAAAAAAAAAAAGTTAAACCACATTATTTCAGATGGACAATTCACAGCAGTTGCCTGAAATCTCTCAAACCATCTTATTTCACATCCACAAGTCTGTGCGTCTTTCCCACCACTATCTCTGTTTTACAGAAAGAGAAGCAAAATCTGATCCATCCAAGGTTTTCCAGCATTGCAGTGACAAAGCTGGAAACAGGTCTGGAGTCCTGCATTCACAGCACCATATATCATCCCAAGGTCCATTTCCTCCCTTCCTCCCACCCTCCAAAGGCTTCCAACTGTCAGGAGCAACCTTCCAATATCATAGGGACTCTCTGCAGAGCTCAGTGGATACTACAATGGGGTCTTCAAAGGACAGAACTGGAGTTTGGCTTGCCAGCTGCCCTCCCTGAGAGCTCATCCCCCACTGACATTCATATCTGCCTTGGAAATAGATTTGTTACACAGCCCATCTCCCAGTCCATCTTCTGCTTCTCTCTCTCTTACGTATTCTGTCCATAACAGACCCAGAGGAGTGTTCCTGCTTCCTTCAGTGAGGTTTGAGATGGGACTAAATAGTCTCTACGTGCAATTTATTTTACCCTTATTGAGCATTATTAATGTTTCTGTTAGGATGGAACAAATTATGTAATAATGTGTCCTTTTCTCCTGCTTGATTCATTATTTAAAATTACACAGACAATAATTTATGTGAATTATTCTGCAATTAATTTGCCATAAGTTCCTTGCAAATACCCTCGAACAGCATTTGAGCTCTCTTGATTGGTTTCAAAGGTCTGTTTCACACCTGGGAGTGAGACCAGACCTGATACCTGCAAATTTTAGGGAACATCTGCATAAAAATATGGGCTATTTCCATTAAATTAGTACACAATCCCATTTGAGGTTTTTTACTTTGTTTTCAAATGTTGAAGGTGTTTTCTGTCATTTAGTATAAATCTGTTAAATTAAGGTAAATCATTATGATTTAGGTCACATCAAAATAATTTCCCTGTGCTTTTTGCCCAGTTTCAACTAAATCAGTGGAAAGCTGCAGCTTTAGTTTAGTCAAACTGAAAGTAAACAGCCTTTTGAATCAGATTTCCAGAGGGGTAGTTCCATTTTGCATCCTCAGCATCCGTTTCCATGCCTTTTGTTCATTTATTTTAATAATAATTTGATATTTTGCATCTGTCCCAAAGCCTTTTGAACCCAGTGAAACACTTTCCTTGACATGCACGACATCTGCATCTATTTAACTGACCGTGAAGTGTCTTGTTTGATTGGAAGAGCAGAAGTACAGCTGACAGAAGTTGCCTTCGCATTACTGACTGCAGGTACAGTCTGATTTGCAGCACCTGAGGTGCAAGGTCCCAGGTGGAGCAGCATGGCTAACGGGAATGGCTGGAGAGCCACCTGATGATGCAGAATATTCTTTCAGAGGCTCCGTATGAATTTGTGAATAGATCTGAGTTCATTACACATTAATTAGTTCCTAGTAAATGTGCCTTAATAAGCTCTTTTTAAAGAAATAAAGTAACTGCCATATTAAATGCATCTTGAATAAATATGTGGCAATGGGAAACAGCCCTTTTTTAACTTCCTTGGTCCATAAACATTAACACGCTCATAAATACATTTGCATGTAGACACAAGACTTAATAAAAGCCTTTGAGGATACCATTCATCCCTTTTGCACAAACATATTCCAGTTATCATTAGCCTTGCAATTAAAATCATTTTAACAGCACTAATTGAAGGTTTCACCACCATAACTTTGTCATCTTAAAAGCTGCTTGCTTAATGCATAGCTATTGGAAGTGCTGGAGAGTGGGTGGGTCAAACGTTCCAGGCAAGGCTTCTCATTGCACCAGTGAGCAGGAATCAAGAGTCAAGAGGCCACAAAAATATGAAATCCTGGGATACACTAACAGAGCACAGAAATGCCAGCAGGTTACGGGCACTGCTACCCCAACAGCAGCACTCCCCAGCAAGACCTATCAACACTTCATGCTGCAAAGGTTATATTTTCTGCTCCCTCTCCCAGCCTTTCAGTGAAAAGGTCTTCCCACAGCAACCTAGGGTACTCACACCAATAATTAAATGGAACTGAGTTCATTAGGCAAAACAAAGGGTAAGCAGGCATTGGAATGTCATACCAGCCTCATACATGGAAAGTGATGCCAATCCATAATCCATTGAAGCACGGGGTGTAAAGGCTTACGTATTAGCGCAGTCACCAAGGTGTACAAATATAATAATAAAGTTCCACAACTGTCCTATTAACATACCAGATTTGATTTGGCTCCATTATATTTCATCAAATAGTTTACAAAGCACCCTGCATAAAACATCATCATAATTGTAATCATATATTTGGCGATTTAACGTGTACACCATAATGTACCATTAGTTACACAAATAACTAATAATTTGCTAATGACAATATTATGTTAAGTCAGTTTAGGGGCAATTAAAGTGAGTGATATTTACATATGCCTAATGAATCACAGTCGATGGCAGATTAAGAGATTCTAATGAATATTCATCCAGACATTCGCAACCAGCTTCACAGTTTATAAACTGAATTATGGTTGATTTGCCCTTTTAAAAATGAATATGTGAGTATCTTCTGCATGGGATGAATGAACAATTGGGGCTGATTGTAAAATTTTTTTTTAAGCAATGTACTGGTCAGGACACAAAACATTTTTATGCACTCTCATACCCTTGGCTTCTCAGCTCTTTTTATATCACATATCAGCATTGATGAACTATCTCCATATTCATTCCTCCCCACGACATGAAATATAGAAAATGTTTTGTGTTGAATTAAATGCAATAGAAGTTTTATGCAGACTCACTAAGGAAATAATTACACAGGTAGCCTGCTTTCCCCAAGCAGAGTAAACAAACTCCCTCTCTGCCACATGCTAACAACATTCTCCTTACAAAGGTAGCCTTTATGCATGCTCAGTTGAGTGACTGACCAAAATATCATTCATTTAAAAAGAAGCTAAATAAGCTTCTTATAGGATGAAATTAGAGTTACTTCGGCATGTCCCATGCCAAAAGTTTCTGTATTATTTATATCAATAATATTTGTAGCAGTAACAATAATATTTAAGAGCATCAGATACAGTTTTATGGCTTGGCTATTAGATTTCAAAGTGAGCTCACAGAACTGTGAAGCATTTAAAGTCCACACACAGAGTTTTCCTTGGAACTCCCTGTGAAGCATTTGTGTGATTCTGAAGTAGTCCTTCATAAAACTGCTCTCTGTGACACAGAATTACAGGATGGGTCAGGTTGGAAGGGACAACAGTGGGTCATCTGTTCCAGCCTCCCTGCACAAACAGGGTTATCCTGGCACACATTGCACAGGATTATATCCAGATAGCTCTTGAATACCTTCTGTGAGGGAGACTCCACAATCTCTCTGGGCAATTTGTTCCAGTGCATGGTTACCCACACAGTAAAGAAGTTCTTCATATTTAAGTAGAATATCCTGTGCATCAGATTCTTCCAGTTCTTGCTTCAGCATCATTGCCCCTGAATTCTGGGATATTTTTGCATGGTTTAAAATATCAGAAGTTAAAAAGGGATCTGTATTGCTCTCCTTCAGGACTTAGGAAGTGAAGGCACCCAGAAACAGTCCTGCAGAGGTGAAGCTCATTTGCTTCCACTGAGATCAAACACAGAAGCTCTGCAAGCCTGCCCTAACAAGAGACAGTCTCCAGTAGGTAAAGAAACATCATTAAAGATACTCAGTTTTGCTTTGCTCAGTTTGGGAATTTTAGGCTTACCAGTCCCAGTCTCCAAAGTGATTTAGGAGTTCAGAGAGTAAAGACATTTCTATCAATGTCTTCTGTGGAAATCCAGGTGCTAGAACTCAACATACTGCTAGATCTACACAGTGTGATGAGATGCTTCATGGGGATCTAGCTTGAATTTTGAAAGCAGGAGAGACATACTTAGTTTTATCCAAATTGTCCTGTGTTCAGGAAAAGTTCAACTACAGCTGGGAAAAACACTGCTGGGATTCAATCAGGCAACACTGTAATTGCAACACAGACTTGACAAACTTATGGCTTTAATAATTGACTTTACTGTTCTAATTGCTTTGATCTAATCAGGTTACTGGACTTGGCCAGAAGTCCTATTTTCCACAATACTACAGAAAATTTCCTGGCTATTTTGCAGATTTTCAGCCACATTTATTATTGAGAAAAATGTCTCTCATTTTTCAATAAAAACTGAAAACCCAGCAACAAATACAACACGATGGGGTTTAAAACATTTTAAAATTAAGTTAAAATTCTCTTTAAAAAGCAACTATTTTTTATTTAAAACATTGTTCATGTTTTCATTTCACTTTTCATGACAATTACTTTTCAACAACAAGAATTAAGTTCAGTTCTCTGCTGTTTTTAAATAACAGAGATGCTACAGTTTTCTCAGTTGCCTGTTTCCTTCTTATTGCATTTCCTTAATGCAATGTTTTATAAGAGGATGACAAACTAATACAGCCTGAGAGAACTACTGTAATGCCTGCATTGACTTGGAGAAGTAATGAACTTTTCATCTTTTGTTGTCTTTTTCCAAGGCTTTTCCTCTTCCCTGAAACAGGTCTGTTTCTGAGATGCTAAAATGACAAATTCAGGCTGTGGTACTTTGAAAATCTCTGTAACTTCACCCTAAGAAGCTATTTAAAATTTACAACCTTCTATATGCTAAACCTTCCACAGTTTGCAGCCAACAGCAATACGGATTGTTTTATCCTTCCCTCAATATTTCTCTCTCCTAAAAGTATTGAAGATGGTATCACTTCCAAGCTCCCAAAGCCCAAAAGTCCCTACATTACTGTTTCAGCTTCAGCACATCTGTTTGCTTTACCTCTGCAAGTTTGCCTCTTATACTTCTGGCAAGTGAATAGTTTCAGAAAACTTCCATCCCTTACATTTAGCAACCCCAACCACTCTCACCTACTGCAGCAATTCATAGAAATATCACTAATAGTTTGATTTGCCTTTCAAACAGTGATCTCCTGTGAGCTCAAGTAGCTCTATACTTGTTTTAAAAAGCATTTTTATTCCTTTGCTGCCTATTATAGAAATTACTCATCTTTCTCTTTCATTGCCAAACCGTGGGCCTTCCTTAACCATTACTCTCAGAAGCACACTCAAGGAACCAGGGGCAGGACAGTTCCCATTTTAGGTTTTATTGACATTACCATATACTTCTGGATTGAGAATAGTCCTAAAATACACGGACCCAAACTTTTCAAATTAAATATTGCTGTGATTTTTCTGCAGCCACACACAATGCAGATACGTCCCTTCTTGCCAGTCAAAGCCTGTGTTAGTATTTGTGACAATATTGCATCTATCTCTGTACATAGAGTGGAATCTCAGAGTTAATGACAGGCACAACCAGCAGCATGGGCCCTTCTTAACTGCAACAGGGTCAGGGTTTCACCCGAGATCATTATTGCTATTGCCTGTATTACTACAGTAATAAAAAGGCACTGGCATTGCACAGGGTTACACTGTTCATGGACCCTGGACACAGGAAAATATGTTTTTCCCTCAGCAGCGGAAGGAGATTACTGCTTAAAAGTTTTGTTTGCTTCTCACATATTCAATGGTACAAAAAGCCTCAGGGCTTTTCTTTAAATGCAAATTTTAATAACTATGAGCCAGATTTACAAGGAGAGTAGCCTGGTGAATGAGCTCTGTTGTACAGTTAAGAGACCAAAAAGCAAGGGCTGCTTGTTTTATACAAGAACTACTTAGAAAAGAATCAAAATGACTTAGCTAGAGTAATGCAGAAAACACAAAGGGAGGCATCTGAGGGCTTCCGTGTCTGATCTTATCCAACACTCTTCTTTTAACCTTTAATCTCTGAAGGATCCCTGGAGAAGCACGTAGGTGTGACAATAACAACTGAAATTTGCTGTAGTTCTTGATAAAATGAATCAAAGATTAAAAATTAAACAAGCAGTGGATAAAATAATTTTCCAATTTTCCTGATGTGTTGTTTTTATCCAGGTTGAAAGGGCATGAAATCTCCTTAATTACACTGCTTATCTTGAACTTATGGGAGTGCTCTGTGTATTCTGTGCCCTCTTCTTCTTCTCCTCACCCTCCAGAGCCTGTTGCAAGTCTGGTACCTAATTATTTTCACATATAAAGAAGAGGAATCTGCAAGTGCCCTGGTAATACTGCTTCTGCAAACTTTTGATGCAGGGGGACATGAGAAGCAAAAGAAACTACAAGCCAAAGAGGAGAGCTCATTTGGCTTAACACTGGCACTGAGGATGAGCTCTGCTTCAACAGGTGCAGTCCTACAGCCCTCCCTGTCTCCTACAGCAAATGAGAGAACTGATAGGCATTTAATGAACCTCATTCTAACCTGTGTGGAATAATCTTTCCGTTAATCTTCTCACTGGTTTCCATCCATCTAGCAACAGCAGTGCTTAAATCTCTTGTTTGCACTTTACTAGCTGCAGATTGTAAATGTTTCATGAGCCGCTGAGCTTGCAGCATTACTATTTTATTAGAATGTTGAATATCTCGTGTTCATTGCTGTCTTAACAGCAAATTTTATTTAAACAAAAATTGCCTCCATACTTCTTGTGAATGACAATTTGGTGGTGTGATGGATGCTGCTGTTTCAGCTTGTTTTGCATCAACAGCTTGAAAATAGCCCCTCCGCCTTCCTGAGATGCAAGGGTGCACCTGTGGTAATGCCAATAAAAATACATCCACATCACGAGTATATCCGATTTGGCTCCTGAAGAAGGGACAGAGGTCCTGTCAGCCCTTTGTCCTGGTGTTAAACACATATGAAAAATTCTCCTGCCTCTGAAATACAGAAAAGCTTTTCCTCAGTTGAGTATTCTCCATAGTGTTCTATTTCCTTAAAATGGGACCACAGCATTACTGAACAGATAAACTGGACAGGTTCAGAGCTTATCTACAAGTGGATTGGTGTAACATCAAGCACTGGTCTTCAAGATATATGAACATTCTCTTGGGGCTTTGCTCAGTTCTCCCAAATCATGTGTACCCTTGGTAAGATCTTGTGATGCAGACAAAACGCTTGAGCAATGAAAGTAGCTGGGAGCTGATCATGAACTCTGTGGAAACTCTCTCTTGATGGCCATGCTGTTGAAAGAGACATGAGGGAAAAGATAAAACCACAGACATGTTCAGGGCGCAGCCCTGCTGAGAGGTCCCACCAACCCTGTGGCTGGTGCAGGGTAGCAGAGACTGTAACAGCCAAGCCGTTTAGAAAGGGGGAAAGGAGACATAAAGAGCCTTCCCTCCCAGTGGAATAATTCAGGAATTAGGTCTCTTGGTTATCCCTTCCCTGTCAATTTTGCCCTGATGAAGTTTGAGCAAGAACCAGTTCTCTTATCTGGAATTGAATTTCATCAAATTGTGTCTTTACCCCCATCAAGGCTCTGCCACCAATAGTTGCTGAAATCCCCGGACAGCCTAGGTCCCCTTCTCCAGTATGTTGGAGGGAAGAAATTAGATAATTTGCTTGTTTCATTTTATTTCATGTCTTAGACATGAGCACTGGGAACTGCCAATTTGGAGAGCTGAGCTTTCAGAATCAGTGGATGGATCAGCACAACCAGAGAGCTGTAATATGCTCTGTCACTGCAAAGGGTGCCAGACCATTCTGCTCCATGTCCTCCTCCCACAACTACTCACACCCACACTGTTAGATCTCCAGTGTCAACAATTCACGCACCAACACACAAAACAAAACGATGCTCTGGTCCTGGTGTTTGCAAATGAGGGAGTACTCAAGACTTCCATGTTGAGATAACTGTTAAGGAGGGTAATTTCCTCCAGTTCTGCAACAAAAAACTGAGATACAAGACCTGCATAGGCCTGGCAATTCAGCTCCAAGAGGATGGTATGGTCAATTGAGCGCTGTGAGCAGTAAAGTACTCACCTGCCAGCATGGCCAGCACCCTAGCCATTTTCTACAGCAGCCAGTTTTTCTACTTGTCTACCACAGTTTTCCCAATCAGCCACAAGCTAAACATTCTCATACCTCCTACATCCTCTTCCCATTACCTCCCCGCAGCCCCAATATCCCTAAAGCCCTAAAGCACAACCTCCTATCCCACTGGTTCCATCTGTGGGAGCTGCCCACTCACCCCACATCTCCTCCTGATACACTGCTCCATCACAGAAACCTCTTTCTCCCAGAAGTGTACAAGAATGTAACAAACCTACCCATTGGCATCACAGGCACCCACCAAAGGCATTCCAGCAGGAGCAGGGCCTGCTTTCAGACAAACAGCTGGACAATGATATATATAAACCTCCCAAGCAATATAATTGGTGTGAAATCATCTTTTGAGCACCAGCTAGCCACCCAAAAACCACAGAAGGGGCAGATGTCTACCCTCACAGATCAGGGCCAGACTGGGCAGTACCAAGAGAAGTTGATTATTGGTCTGCAAAGAAAAGCAAAGGAAACCCAGTTTTCAAGATCATTCTGGTTCCCTTCCTTATAATGAAGGTCCATACTTAGCATCAGAAGAAAACAAAACTGAGACTCACTGCTTATTTCATGCAGCAGTTTCTAGTCTGGTTTGCAAGCAGAAATTAAAAGGATACATGCAAGCAATTTTAGCTTTCTGAAAGCCGTGTGCCTGTGATTCACCCAAATTCACAGTGAGCACCAGCCACCAAAACAGTGTGTTCTCTCCAGCGACTGACTCTGACAATCCCTGGTGCATAGAGGTTCTCTGCAGAGCCAGGGTCAGTCTTGAGGTTCTGATGGCAAACACGGAGGGAAGCTGCTGCTTCCTAGACAGTGTTAGGAGGCAAAGCTACTGCTGCTATCCAGGGCTAAGCACCCGTACACCCTGTGAAACAAATGTCTTTTGTCACTTTTCCAGCTATTCATTTAATCCTTCAAATCGTTCCCAAAACCTCTGTCTTGTCAAACAACTAGCCTGATTTGCTGCCACCTGTCACTCTTAATGTTCTTGATTATTTGGGGGGGACTGCTCTCGTCCTTTTCATATACACTGGCTCACGGTTTTTTCCTCTGTAGAAAAAAAAAGCCTGAATTCACCAAAGAATCTGAAATTTCCTGTGGGCTGCTGCTCCTGCAGCAACTCTGCTGCTGGTGATATTTAGCCCTCCAACCTCTAAATTCCAGCGCAAATTTACCAGAGAGAGAGAAGGCAAACACCACAATTTAAGGCAATGTCGAGGAGCGGACTGCCAGGCACGGCGGGAAAGCCACTGCTGGGGCTCTCGGCTCTGTTGCCCCTGACCCCATACCCCTCAGCCCGCAGCCCGCCCCCCCTCCACATCCCCCGCGCATTCCCCACCGCATCCCTCATCCCGCATCCTGCACTGCCCCCTGGCGGCCGCGCCTGGAACGGGTTTGGATCTTTGGGGGGCCCGGTTCTGTGGGGCCGCTGCGCAGCGCAGTCCGCACCTCGGGCACCTCGGGCACCTCACAGTTTAGGAACATCTGTATGGGAAGAAAAGCGTGTGTTCACAAAGACAAGTTGATCTGTTTCCCTTTTCTAACTGAAGGCAGAGGGAGTGAGGCCACTGCAGTGCAATAACCATTCACCACTAAAATATTTATGTTCTGCTAAACTCTGAAGTCGTATAAAACCAGAACATCCCTCTAAATCTGCTCAGAAATACCACCCCATATATGCTTTGTTCTCCTGTGGTGGGGGAAAACCTTTCCATCCACTCCCCCGAAAAATCCCCAGCAAAAGAGAAACTGCTAAAGGCTGTTTTCAAGGAAATGCTTCCAGCTGCTGTTGTCTTTATTAAAAGTAAAGAAAGAAACACAAAAAGGCCCCTCCAACGCCTGGGAGAATGTTCAGCTATTAAAACCACATACCCATTTAGCTCCCAAAAGAAGTCTTTCATAATTGCAAGCAAAGCCCACAGCTGAACGAAGCTCTTATTGCTTTTCCCCAGTCAGACTGCATGTGATCACTGTAAAACTGACTCCTGAGTGTTACTTTATGGCTGAGGCTAAAAAGGAGTTTGGTGAGTGTACTAACTAACTCTGCATCCCACTAGCTGCTGGAATCCCCAGCGCTCTCTTTTCTGAACACTGAACAGTGAAGTTAAGGACACAAGAATTAAGCCCTTAAAAATTGCATGGCAAATGAGAGGCATCTAACTGGCCAGGAAGCAAGTTCTAGGTATGCTACGAGAGACAAGGGAATTCTGCTTGCAATACTATGCCTGAATAGAGCTCTCTGACTGTAGTCATTATTTCCTAGAAAGACCTGCTGCTACTTCCTAGAAGCTGGACTAGGTCATGCAGAACTATCTGGTTTCAGGAATGCTCTCTGCAACAATATCTTACAGCAGCATCCACCCAACCCAGCTATTCTGGTACTGAGTGCACACAAGCAAGAGTAATACAACTGTTAAGTTCCTTAGATGGAAGTTGTTAAGGTGGCAAGAAATAGAGCTCCACAGATGCCAGCTCCACCTTCCACGAGATGGTTGTCCTGTTACCATCAGTGTGTTCTTGAATTGTAATGGTAAAACACAAGATAATCTGACAACAGTATGCAATTTTCTGGATGAAGCCCTGCAGTTCTTGACCAGTCTCAGCCCTGGTGACAAGGGTGAAGTCCTCACTTTCAGTGGGTGCTTGTCACCTTCCCAAGTCCCCATGTCACTAGGGGAGCAGGGTATCAGCAGTCATGGTACCTTTACAACTGTCCAGCTCAGACCACTAGAGAAACAGGGAAGCAAGGCAAGCACAGTCTCTCCTTTTGGCCACCCTCCCTGAGTGACACAGGCCAGGAATCATTCTAAGGTGGTACCGCCTAGACTAAGAATACAACCTCCCACTTAACTCAGAAACAATAACTAAGGCTGCCAGGACTGAATTCATGAGGATTATGTGGTATGCCCATGGTGTGAAGTGGTGACCCAAATCTATCTTTCTCTTTCCCAGTTACCTTATGCACCTCACTCCTTAAGTCTCATTCAAGCCACTGACTTGCTTAAATATAAGTTCATGCACCCTTGCCCCTTGCAGGCCAACCTCTCTGAAACCATTTTCTTACTAGGGACCTATCCCTGGGGGCACTCAGCAGGATCCCCACACACTCTTACTCCATGGCAGGCCTCCTTCATCACAACCAGCAGCAGGGCTGCTCTCTGGAAAGACCTGGAAAAATGAGCAGAGAGGAGCCTCATGAAAGTCAGCACAGACTGGGACTTTACCTATTTACACAGTGCAGGGGAACAACAGTTCCTTTGCTGTGATCCCAGCTGCAGGTGGGCCTGGGTTTCTAGAGATGCCTATTGCATTTCTGTCAAAACAGATCTTAACATTCACCTGCTCCTGGAACACATCTCAGTCTGCTTTGCAGCAGGTCCTCTGGCTGGTCCATCGGTTTCTCTGGTAGCTGTAGTGATGGTTGCTACCACTGGAGCAGAAAACACGGTTCAAGGAATTAGCATAGGGTTTTTCCAGAGGTGGAAACTTCACCTTGCAAGGGGTCAGGTTCAAGTATGTTTTCCAGACAGGCTGGGAGGTACAAAGAAATTTCTCACACGCGCCATAACAAAAGCCTCTGCAGTGATACAGTGTATTAATTAGTTAATTAGTTAACTAGGGTTAACCCGCTCCAACAACAGTTTGGGTCCTACAAAGTCATAGTGTAGGATATTTTATGGCTATAAATGTTATTACTACAAAAGACCTTATTTTCCAGGCTTCCAGTTTCTGCCAGCTTCTCTCATATTTTTTTTTTTTCCTTGTATAATCTCGTATCAATGAATCACTCAAGTGATTTGCTGGTTTCTCTGATAAACAATCTGGGGGCACTTTGATGTTTGCAGTGCAGTAATGTGACAATCCACACTTCCTCTTGCCAATGTTTCCACTTAGTGAAATTTCATCTTGTACACACACATTCAACCTGTTACAGTGTAAATACATTTTACTCGCCAGTCACAGAATACGAGAGTACAGCTTCCTCCAACATGAGAGGAAGGAGCTTTGTTTTTCCAACTGCACAGGCAATATGAGCATTCCCTGGCTTTGCAATGTCCATGAAGGTGTTTCAAAAATCAACCCTTACCAGATAGCGGATGGATGGATGGATGGAGGGAGGGATGGATGGATGGATGGATGGATGGATGGATGGATGGATGGATGGATGGACGGATGGATGGATGACTCAGGCTTGCTGCCTCTGGAGACCAAGGTACTCTCCGAGGAGGCTGGAGAGGGCCAGGCAGCCTCACAGGGTGTTGAGAGAACCAGAAGAGGAAAGTCAGTGGCTGTAAGACAAGCCAAAATATGTGTGAGATTTTGGGATGTACTGGGAAAGACCACAAGGTCACTTTCTTCACATGAGTACATGTAGAATGTGGAATGGCCTTTGAGAGAAGCACGGTCTGTCATAGCACAGGGAGAAACAGTACCTCCTTCTGCCTCTCTGGACTGCAGAAGCCTTGTGGCAGCTCCCTCAGCAGAGGCAGTTTCCAGTGCCAGAGGAAGCCTGAAGCTCACCACCAATTCCTGATACAAAGACTGGGCAGGTTAATGCCATGGTATTTGCAAGTGATGCACAGGCCGCATGGATAAACTCCAAATTCATTGTCTCTTTCCCCCCATGCTGCACCCTCACCACAAGGCTGAAGTGTCCCGCCTGAGCTGTCCTGCCTCTCCTGCAGCAGCGGTGCTGCGCACTGGCACGGTCAGGCAGCGCACGTCACGATAGGGCAGCCCATGTCATGACAGCACTCAGCGGCGGAGCTGCCAGAGGTGCCGCAGAGGCGATGTCCTGTCTTGGCTCCCCTGGGCCCTGAAAACCCTATCTCATAGAGTCACAGATTCCTAGAATAGTTTGGGTTGGACCTTTTGTAAGGTCATCTAGTTCCAGTCCCACCTCCCTGGGCAGGCATATCTTCAACCAGGCCAGGCTGCTCAGGGCTCCATCCAGCCTGACCTTGAACACTGCCAGGGATGGGGCATCCGTCACCTTGCTGGGCAACCTCACCGTTCTCATTGTAAAAAAAACTCTCACCATATGTAATCTAAATCGGACCTCTTTTACTGTAAAACCATTACCCCTTGTCCTATGGCAACAGGGAGTTTCCCCAGCATGGATCAGAAAATGCAAGAGGTAAATGGTTACACAAATTTTATCAATAAGAAAAGCGTGTGGGACAAGGGCAAAGTGTTTTAAATCATCTGAATCCACGGCAGATTGCTGCTCCGCCTTGTTTGGCTGAGGGATTTGTGATTTGGCCCGGGCTAGCCCTCCCACCCCATGGGGAGTGTTTCCCCAGCAGCAGGTCCCTCCGCCCCACTCCCACCAGCCACTGGGGAAGCCACGGGCTACACCTCTGTAGAAGTTCTGGTTAATCTGAATTTTCTGCCCATTTTCTTTTCTTCCACCAAAAACCTGAAACCTGACAAGGTTTAGTATTTCATAGAGGCCTTCTGAGACAAGTTCTGACTGGCATGCCTTGTATTCCAGGGCACAGAATTTTACTGCCTGAGAAACCACATTTCTCCCTCTGTTCTCCATTGGGCTAATTAATGCCACATTACTAGATTTCCGAATGTAATTACAACTATTCACAAGTATAGTTAGAGCTAGCATGAAGAGGACTTCTGTTAGGCAAACACAGGGATGGGTTTCCTGTCACAGGAACTAAATAAATTTGAGCAAGGATGGAGGGAAGTTGAAGGGTTAGGACAACAGTTGTTTTTTTAGAATCATAGAACAGTTTGGGTTGGAAGGGACTTTTAGAGCCCTCTAGTCCAACCTCATTGCAGTGAGCAGGGACATCTTTGACTAGATCGGGTTGCTCAGTCTCATCCAGCCTGACCTTGCCAGTTTCCAGGGATGGGGCACCTACCAACATCTCTGGACAACCTGTTCCAGTGTTTTAACACCCTCATTATGTAAAACTTAATCTTTACATGTAACCTGTATCGACTGTCTTTTAGTTTAAAAACATGACCCCTTGTCCTATCGCAACAGCCCTGCTAAAAAGGATGCAATTTAACTGAGAATTGAAGTAAGTGCTTTAGTCCATCCCTATTCAGGCCCAGATACAGAAAAGCAATTAGGCACTTAATTAACTTCAAGCACACGGGCTGTTAAGCATGTGTCTAAGTGGTTTGTTGAAAAGGGATAGCATTAAAAGCATGCTTAAAATTAACTACATACGCTTAGCTAATTTCCTTGCCAGCTAAGCACACTTTCTAATCATAATGGACCAAATTCAGCAATGACAAAATGACATCATTCAGAATTACAGCAAGGTCAAACTTGGTCTGTGGATTTCTGTCCTTTGAGATAAGGAGGAATTAAGCTTGAAGCAAATATGAAGAAATCAGGAAATCAGACAGGTACTGTGAAGTGCCAGTGCTGCACACTGAAATGGTATCATAGGTAGGGTGTGTACCATATTTATAAGGGCAGAAGGTATCTTTCTTATCTCATTAACTTTCTTAATAAATTTAAATTTTTTCTCCTTCAGGACCGAGGGGAGAAGTCCAAACGTGAATGTTCCTGCTCACTGGGGAAAAAAAAAAAAAAAAAAGGATTGCTTGAATTTTGTGTTTGTGTTTGGAAGAGCTTACTATTCAAAGCAAAATTGCTCAAAATTAGAAATTAATGTTTTTCTAAGAAAAGGTATTAAAGACAATAAAAGAATTTCCATCAAAGCTTGTAATATCCCTCCAACTTGTTCTGAGAGATGTTGATTTTTTTTTAATGAAATGGATATTCCATTTTAAAAAAAGAAGTCAGTCGATTTCCTTAAGTCCTATTTTTCACTTTTGCTAATTAATAACCAGAAAAGAAAAAAAAAAAAAAAAATAAGTGCACTGGAACGCACTGTCCCTTTTGCCTTCTCATCCTAATTTGGGCATTGCAACCCCCGGAAGAGTTTTGACAAGAAAAAAAATCCCAATCCACAAATCAAAATCAGGTCAGTTGAGGCAGAGGATCCTATGTATTTTCTAAAATTATATGGATACCTCCAGGCACTGATGAAAAATTATCTTAGTTCCTGAAAACATAACGAGCGTTAGCATGGGTGGGCAGACTCGCACGGAAAGTGCAGTGCGACAGATTCACTCTACCCCACTCAGCCCTGGGAAAGCTTGTCCCATGGCTGTCCTGAGCAGGGGAGCGCACAGGGAAGGGGCTGCAAAGCCCTTGGCTGTGAGAGCCCGGCAACCTCACTGCAGTGCTGGGGCTCAGGGCTGCCAGAAGCCAGGGCAATGTGTGTACGGGAAAGGCAGGAAGAGTCGGCCCCCACTTGCTCTCAGCTGGTGGCAGGTCTGACCTACTGGACCTCACTCCATGGGGGCCATGATGGGGTCGGGGGGTCCATGTTTATTTCTCCCTGCTTGCCTGACATTTCCAAGCAAGGAGAAGGATGTAGCCCTGTGGCCAGGGGACACTCAGCATAAAGGTGCCATCAGGGCCTGCAGGGAAAACAGAGGGAGGATCAGGAGTGAGAGACTAAATGCATTGAAACCCCACCTGGTTCAGGGAGCCACCAAAATGAAAACTGCTCAGCAATGTTTGACATTTTGTATTTTTTCCTTCCACCTCCACAGCATATACAGTATTGCCTCAGCTCACTACAAGACCTCTTCGGTCTGTGGTGAACCTCACTTCAGACACATTGGCCCTCCTTGATTATGGCTACTCATATGACATTTAGATCTGACAAATAGCTTTGACTAACATAATGATTTTTTTCTGGCAATTTACAATCAGAAGCAATTGCTGATATCAGAGCTATCTGTGTCCCCTCACTGGAGCAGATACTGCTTCAGCTCCTCAGCATGGAGCATTAACCTCTGCTTAGCTTGGTATTCATGTGCATTTTTAGCAAATGAAAAAAATGGATGCATTTTTTTAGACTATCAAAACCTAAATGCTGATACTCTCATTCTCCTATCTTGAAAAAAAAACTTCACACTTTGCTGCTACAGGCACGCACAGGTATCTGTTTTAATAAATCCTTTATTGTAATAACACAGGTATTGCAACTTATAACTTTTAGAGATCTAGGAAAATTATTTCCCAAAGCTACTGAGATTTGGATATAGACTTTTGTAGCCTTTTATTAATACACTGTGTGATGTTACTATCAAATGTAATTTGTGATATTACTAAATATGGCTTCAGTTCTCAAAACATCATGGATAGCAACAAACTCAGTGCCCAAGGCTCACTGCCTTACCACTGCCTGCAGAATTACAAATCTGAGTGGGCAGCCAAGACCTGAGCAATACCCATTTCCAGACCCTGCTCGCAGAACAGGGATGGGCTGATACTTATCTGCCCAGAGCTGCAAATCTCTTTCTGCTGCCACTTCACACAAACACTACCCATGGGCACACAGGAGATGTCAAGACTGCGTGATGCCCCCATAGAAGGTTGGAAGCACTTGACAGCAGCATTGGCATTCATCATTAGCGTGATTATTTGGAGCAAAAACACAAACATTAATGAGAACACATATTGTCCCTGTTGGTCTTCAAAGGGAGGAGGCTGCTTTCAAAACATGTGGTTTCGTGCCAATGTGTTCCCAGTTGGACACACTTGGGATCCCTTGCACTTGCTCAACAACACTGCGCAGACATCCGCAAAGCTGGGTAATTCCAGTGTTCCCAAGACACATGGCAATAATACCTTGGCTTCATATAAGAGAATTTCCAGGTCAGTTGAACATTTCCACTTTTATGGAAAGCACAGGGTTCAAGATTGAGTGAACAAACATCATTCTAGTCCAAAAATTACTCAAAAGTATGTTTTCTTTCAATAATGAGTAACACAAAAAGCTTTTTCTTCTCTTGATGGTAAGCAAAGAAGTTAGAAAACAAATGAGACTTAATCATAACTCTGAACAGTACAAGGACAAGGTCATTATGATGACTTCCATTTCCTCTCAGAATTCTCTGGGAAATTTTTAGGATCATTCCCTTGCCAGAAAAGTACCACATTTCTGGTGGCACCAAAAATGGAAGTTGCATTGTGGTAGGAGAAATGGTTTGTGGTTTATTTAATACGATAGTGGTCATGTCTGTGGCTGGAGTACAAGGCAATTTTGAGTCAAAAACAATTTTGCATATTTTTGAGAGTGGATCTCAGATATTCTCACACACACATGAAAAGATACAAATGTATGTTCCTTCCTGAATTTATTTTGTCTGCAAGGCAGAGGCTGTCAAGAGTTTTTGACTTACATGAAAATACAATCAGTGTATCAAAACATATTTGTGTTTAGACTATCAAGATGGATTTATAACCAGAAAAATGTTTATAAAATATTCTTTTCAAGGGAAAGTGGTTCTTGACAGGTCCTTAAAACTTTTTGCACATTATTCTTCAAATGATGATAATGGGGAAATTCATGAGACAAACAAATGCCTTTTCCTCCTTAAGTGGTGAAATTTACTACAAAATTTAAAAAACATGAAAAAAACCCTGACCGCCTCCAAAAGAAGTGCTGAAACAGAGGTTATGTTTTCATCTTCTTGTAAAGCTGGCTAAAATCTCTCAGTTATAAGTAGTACTGCAGATCTGCAGCACAAGCTGAAAGGACTGGCATAAATATATGGAACAAAGACTTTTCTTCTTCCTTTTTGAAAGAGGTTTGGGTGCTAAGAAGAAAAGAACATTTTCCCTTCTAAGTTCCTTTAATTTTTTGTTCTATACAAGGAACAAGAGAAAACATCCAGTCTCTTGCTCTTACAAGAAATGAGTGAATATGCAAGTTATATTAATGTATCAACCTGAAGGTCATAGAATTTTTGATTACATGGATCTGCTGTACTGAGTCTTAAGAGAAATTGCTTGATTCTTCATTACAGTACTTCTATGCTGAATTAGTACAAAATTATGATGTATCCAGTTTTTCACCTAACCAAACATATTCATTCTGCTTTTAAATTTTGCCTCTTTTAACATTTATGAAGAAGTCTGGGAACTTTACCAGATGTGAGACTTTAAAGATGTCCTTAAATATAGCTACTTCTTAGTTTGGGGGTGTTCAGAGGGCTGTATCATAAGCAGAAGGCCTCTACCAATTCACACGAGGTTATTCATCCCCTAGGCCCTTTCTGTCAGAGGGACAGACCGCACAGAGAATGTCCCTGGTGGCTCACGCTGAGTCTTGTGGGTGGTTAAATGCGTGGGAGTTTCACTCTTTCGTTCTGAAGTATCTCCAGGAGAAATCACCCTCAAATCTATGCTGCTATTTTTGTGTGACTTGTTTGCAATGGAAAGAGGAGTTTACCGTGTACTTTTGTGCTCTACTGTAGACATAAAAGGAAGCATCAAACTTCCACTGCTTATTGCCAAACTGAATAGATATATCAAAGGGGAAGTCCAAGATGGTTTTTTCCCTCACTTCAAAGCCATTGCTTCATAGCCCAAGAAACAAATGGCCTTTAGAGAGGCAGCCAGTAATTTACCCAAGGCTGAAAGCACAATCTCTCCTCAGTGGGCTCACAGCAAAATCAGAAAAACTGATGTGATTTTGTAGTGATGCTCTGCAGTGCCAGGTGATTTGCCTTTGAACTCTCCAGGCTTCTGCTTTCTGGGGGCTCACTCTTTAAGAAACGCATGGCCCTTCCTACCCCTTTTCCAGATTTGATTCTACCAAGAAAAAAAATCATAATATTTGCTCTCCTATACAGCAGAGTATTTTAAATGAAAACATTATGCCAAGGCCTGTTTATGCAACAGTCTTGGAGCTATATATCATAAACAAATAGCTATTGTGGTATCCTGAAATCTCAGCAGCTCCAAGCAGGTTCAGTCCTGCTATCCCAAGTCGAGACCAGTGATGTTCACTCTCTTGGCACACACAGAGATGCATGGGAGCAGTGTTACTCCTGGGTCTATGCCGCCTGTGCCAGGACAAAATGGGTGACAAAGCTCCCGGGGAGCGCAGCAAGGCACAAAATTCCAAATGCCCTGTGAAATTATATTGTCTATGACCACAGGGTAACCACAGCAGCGGGAGATAAAAACCATTCCTAAGGCTATGACTGTTCACCCTGATGATGGAAAAGGAAAAGGGAGGAAATTATTATACACTTGGGGAAAGGCAGAATGAATCTGTGTAGCCAATGTGCAGGCACAGAAAACCCTTTTGACTCTGACAAGCAAAGCCAAGGAACCAGTGCCTGCTAGGTGTGCAGGTGTAAATACATATTTACTGCTCTGTTGACCCAGTTCCCAGCTGGTTTATTAGCTTTTATCACCTGGCACAGTAGCTTAAGCCAGCAGAGCAGAGGCACAGAGGTCAGGGCATGGGGAAAGAAAGAGAGAGGATGGTGGTGATGTCCCAACACAGCTGGAGGGGTGAGTCAGACACCTACGGCCATGGACAGTCATCCACCTTTGCACGACAGAAAATGGATCCTGGGTTCAATGCCTCTGCTTCTGATCTGCATACCCAAAATGCAACCTAAAGGGCAGTGCTGGGAACAGAAGGCATCAGGCATTAGTGTTCTGTGGATCAGCAGATAGAGAAATTGACTGCTTCAGGATAATCCACCCCCTAGGTCCACTCCTCCCTTTTTTGCCACAGCCTTTGGGATTACATTCTGCCCAGTGTGCTACCACAGAAAGCCACCTCTTTCCCAGGGTGAGCACACATATGCCCTTATAGTCAGTGTTTGCTTTGCTGCTTGTGCAAAAAGCCTTTACTTAGATACTTGATGACAGAGTACTTCTCTGTGGTTTATGCTGCACCCGTGCTTTAACTGTTAGTTCTGGTCTTTCTAGGAAAAATCAGCTGGCAATAGCAAGAGTCCCAGCACTCTGGGAGGCACTCTGGCTCTTCTTTTGAGCAGGGAGGTGAGAGTTCAGCATGGAGAAGGGTTGTAGAGTGAGTGGGCTGGGTGTGATGATGACTCTGGCTCCACGTCAGGGCTGTAGGAATCCAGGCTGGCTGCTGCTGGCACGTGCATAGCACCAAAAAGCCATTTCCTGGACACTGCTGAGAATCTCTGAGCCAGCTTCAAAGACAACTGACTGGTAACCATTCACCTGTATGCTAGGCCTTTACTATCTTTTGTTTTTTTTACAATAAAAGGTATTTTGTCTATGTCCCATGCAGCCAAAATGTCAGCTGTGGTGAGAGAGCTGATGAAGCTGCCCTTGCATCCTCCAGGACTGAAAGGACCTGTGGTCAAAGGTACTCATGTTTGTGTCTGTTCTGCTTCATTATGGAGGCCATATCTGTAAGAAAATCATTTTGCTTTGGTAACACATTCTGTTAACGGGATCATGGGGGAGAACCATAAAACATTTTCTTTCCCTTTGATATTTGTGTCTGTGAAGCACCTCAGCTACAGGCAGTAAAATAATAACAGCAGTGCTGAGTACGTAGCAAGCAAACAGCAAACCTGAGGTTTCTCACCACAGGCTATGCAGCCTTGCAAACTCAGCCAGACGTGCTTGGCCAGCACCTGCACACTTGCTTTGTTGTTGTTGTTGTTGTTGTTGTTGTTGTTAGTACAGACCAAGTCAGTCAAACTTGCAGAGAGCTGGCTTGCAACTGGACCAGGGCTTCAGACACTTGAGCAAAGAACCCCATCTCGGGTTACGGCAGTCAGGCGTCTCTCCTCAGATGTGTTCAAAGCCCTGAGAGTCCTGGACTTTCCCAGCAAATTCCTCTGGAATGTAAATAGTCTTCAGATCCCCCACCAGGTACCAGCAGGCTTCTTGAGGTTGCTGAAGGGGAAGTCCTCATGACATACTCCAACTGAATAATAATAGTAGTAGTAATAATAATAACAATAATAATAATAATAATAATAATAATAATAATAATAACGATTATTAAGGTATTTGGTTGGGGATTTTTTGCCTCAGGGGAAGAGGTGTGTTTGGGAAGAAGCAGCAGTTGGCACTAGAGAATGTTATTCAGAGCAGGTCAACTTAAAACAAGGTTTGCTGGATATCAGTAAGGTATCTCCTCAGAGGTCTGGCCGACGATGTACTCACAAAGCAGAGGAATGTTTCCTTTGGCTCAAAGTGGAAATGTTGAAGCAGATGTTTTAAATAAAGATCCTGGCACTGCAGATATGAACACCTCAAAATATGCGTTTGTATGCACACTGGAGATATTAACGGAGTTGAAAGCAGTAACTGTGGCTCTTTTTTGACCCCATGGATAGTCAAGGGGACATTCTCAGCCTCTGGGCTCTGGTCCCAGTTCTGCCACTGCCTTCCTGGATAAACTTGAGCAAGTTGTTTCATCTCTTGTGCTTCCATTTCCCCAGACACAAACCCAAGGTGTCTGCCACAGCCTCCTTCATGAAGAAGGCTGTGGAAAGAGCTGTGCATGATAAATCTACCCATGCTGTCAGGCACAGTCAAGAATATGTGAGCTCTGGCACTGTTCTTGAGAGATGGAATGCATGCTGGAGGTGACAGGTAGCAGGGACAAGGTTTACGGAAGGAGTCTTTGCCATCTTGGGTGCTTGTATTCCACGTAAGGGTAACAGGAGTGCTGCCTGAAACGTACATTGGCTGGTGCTCAAATATCCCTTGGAAAATTATTTCTTTATTCTGAATCTCACCAAGGCTTTGTGCCTTTAAATCATTTCTCTGATGTTCATCTCTTCCTTTTTTCATTTTCTTTCCCTCTCCAAGTGTTTCCTGTGGGCCTCTTGGCTGCTTCTTCCTCACCTCTCCCTCTGCACCAACTTCTCCTTTTTCCAGTCTCTTCCAGTTCACTTGTCTCTCTGCAAGCAGGCCTTCCAAGACAGATGTCACACTCACAGCACTCCAAAGCCTCTCCAACCAGATGGTCGGGGGTCTCATTGCTGGACAACCACTTGGAGTGGAACACTCAGGTAGTGTCAGAGCAATGTAAGAGGAGTTGATGGTTCCACAAAAGGAGCCCTTTGGCCAAACAGGGTCACACATCAGTAATGCATCCTTCCTTGGTGGAGAACTGGAGGTGGCCTGAGCCCCACTGAAGTGACATGACCCACTTGGGACCACCTGGCTTCCTACTTCTCCTACCCTCCCAGGGGGTTACAGGGATGTCCAGGAGAGAGGGGTGGTAGCTGATGCCCTGGTCTGGGGGGCAAGAGGGAGTGCAGCTGCCACCACTGCTAGATCTTCAAAGGGGATTCCAGAAAGACTGCCCAGCTTGGGTACCCACCCCAGGCTAGGCAGGGCAGGTCCCAGGAAATTGCCCAGCCTGTGCTAAAGGCATTGCTGCTCCCTTGGGACAGCTGGCTATTGAGGAAGCTGTGCCTGCACTGCCACTGAGGTGGAAGTTAGGTGGTGGGGTAGGTGAAGTTTGTAGTGGTCCAGAGAAATACCTCATCAGCACAGAGTGGCCCTCACACTTCTTGGCTGCCTGTGCCACTGTTCACCTGGATGGAACAGCACTAGGGGGCTGTAATGCATGAAGCACTGAAAATGATGCTGCCAGGGATAGACTCGATTTTTTTTCTTTTTTTTTCCTTTTTTTATGTAGGCCAAAGAGTTCTTTGCTGCAAAAGAAAAAGAGTAACAAGATAAGCAGGCATGAAGGGACATAGCAAGAAGCATGTGGCAAGCCATGATGGACCTTGACAAAACTTTCTATTTTTAAAGTTGCTTAATATAGTCCTGAAAAAATGTCAACATTGTTATGAAATATGTCCCTGCCCTTTTTAAAAATATCCTGATTTTATGGGCATCAGAACCAGCTGATCTTTTGGCACCTAACAACAGTATTTCACTACCAGATCTCATATATATCCTAGCCCTGGGTATAGTCACTGCCAAGGCTGGAGCCTGTCCCTAAGCAAAGCTCCTTCTGCATGTGCTCAAAAAAGCATTTCCTTTCCTGAAACACAGGCACCTGAAGCAAAGATTTCTAGTCATCAAGAGAGCGATATTTTTAGACACTTAAAAATTATTTCAGGAGCTGAAGGAAGGAGAATTACATCAGCATTCAAGAGGTCCATCCAAGAGATGTATCAGTTATTCAACAGATAAGTACATGCAGAAAGATCAAAGCCTCCTTCTGGGATGAATAACCATGATTCACAGAGCTGGGAGGTGCAAAGAAATTACTCCAGCTAGCTAGCTATCACTTGTTAGGGAGAAAGAAAGCATTTATTTACACTTGCTTTAAGGTATCCCTTTTGCTCCACCAATGTTTAAAGTACTACCCTATAGCAATCAAATGGCAGGTGAAGCAGGAAGAGGAACAGCGAGTTCTTGACAGAAGAACTAAGTCACAGTTCCCTCCCACCGCCAGAAAGGGAAGTCAAGCACAGCTGGAATGGCACTCAGCACCGGGGGAAATCACCTCTTTGTTTTCACCTCCCCCTTCTTCATGTCCTACTGTGGCAGGCCTGCGGGCACTGAGGTTGCAGACAAGGAGGCAAAAATACCCGTGTGGGCTTTCCAGCTTGTTTTGACGTGTTGAGCATTTGGAAAAGTAAAGTGAATTGTCTGTGCCCCTTCTATGTCCAAAAGCAAAATCCTCTGGTATTTCCAAGCTGCCCCAATAGCTGGGAGCTCACATTTCCCTGTAAATCTGTGTGGCTGAAAGATTTCCCAAAGCAGGTGAAGCCTGCAGCAACAGCTACGAGGGCATGATGGCCATGTATCACCCTGGACCACCCAGCTCCTTGCCTGAAAGAAAGCTGTCTAAATAAATAAGCCTGGCCCAGAAAAGCAGACCACTCTGCCTTCCAGCCCCCCAGAAAGAGACAGGGAAATCTACTCGAGGTGTNGGGTTATGTGCTTGCTAGAAATCTAAGTAAACTATGTGCTACCCTTGCAATTTTTGAAAAAGACTACACACTAATACAAGCTTGTAATACAGCTATATTTGCGGGTCGAACCCAACGGTTCTTGTCTAGGCTACATAGATTAATGAACAAACATCCTTTATCACAGAGGTGGCCATATATTGGCTATTTCTGCCAGCAAATCCATTGCTCACTCACAGAAGGAGCTGGGGATCCTTCCTCCCTTCTCCCCACACCCTGCTTTCCAGATATGCCATGTCCTTTGGAAACTTCTTGGAGCTCCTCTCCTCCTCACTGCCCCACATCGGCTCTCCATTCCCCCTTGCCTTTTCCAGGGCCCCACAGTGACTTCCCTCCCTGACCCTTAGAAATGAACCTGAGCCTGAGGTGCCTTGGCCTCCAGAGCCTGTAAATAAAGGTGTTTATTTGATATTTATTTCATCCTCACCCACATGGGCTCCTCACTGCTCACCTGCTCCCACCTTATGCGGCAAACAAGACAGAGGATTGCTGATGTCATTGATTTTCCTAAGTGGCGCAGCAACCCTAAGGTGGCAGCTGAGTGTGTCCCCCACACCGTCAGAAGAGAAGCTGTAAATCCCGTTTTTTTTCCACTAAGCAGGCAGGCATTCTCTCAGTTCAGGCTGCCCACTCCAGCTGGACAACATCAACAACACACGCTGCTGGGGTGTCCACATATGGTGCCTATCCCTGGTGGAGACGGGAAATAGAAAACATCTCCCTTGCTTTCCTTCACCTTTCATGTGTATTTCTTTATAGCAGACCACAGGTCCATGGGCTGTCTTTCCCTTCATTGTGCTCCATCTGTTCATACCCCATTCGTGGCACACAAGTATGGCCAGATGTCTTCATGCCATCGGCAGCCTTGGGGGCAAGTTGTTTTCTGACATCGTGTGGTGAGAGATGAGCACAAAAGCCATTACTGTCCCACCAGCTCACAGACCTAACCCGAGTGGGCTGATGCCAGCAATGTGCATGGGCTCTGCGTGTCCTCAGAAGGGGACCTGCAGACCTGTGCCAGTGCACCTGCCAAATTGCACAGTGCCACCACTGCCTCGGGGGGAGCAGGGTCTGCTCCTGGGTGTAGAAACCAGACAAGTGTATGCACTCTGGGGTGCAGATTTTGGAAGGAAAGAGATGCAGTACGCAAGAGCTCTGCTGGGAGGAAGATGTTTCTTACATGCAGGAGCAGAGTGGAGCCATGAGGCAGTGTGGGAAGATGTCCACAGAAGATCTATGCTTCCTGATGCTGGTCATAAGACTTTCTGCTTTCAGGCCAAATTTGTTCATGCCCAAGTGGCTGCTTTGGGATGAGTTTTCCTTAGGAAGACAGAGGAGCCTACAGTCAAAACCCTTTGCAAGCATGAGGTTGGATAATGAACACTCTTTAGCCCATAATTTTGGCAGACATCTAATTTTGGCAGAGCTAAAGTGTACCAACATGCTGGAGCAGGGCTTAGCAGTTAGCAAATGGCTTGGAGTCAGAGAACGGAGTTCTGTTGTTCTTGGAACAATCTACCCAAATTTGGTCAAAATATAGAAGCTTTTGGAAGAATTTCAGTTTGCACATCCTCAGGAAAAGCCTCACTGGATCTTCCCCAGGGACAGTTTGCACCGAGCATGTCTAGAACCAGGACTTCAGAATGATTCATGCTAAAGGCTGATGCAGAGCACTACCAGATTTAAGCACCAGAGCTGAGACAGTAATTGTGGCAATACATCTGGGGAAAGCAAACCTGAGTAAGAAGCAATTCATACTGGTGTAACTGAATCTATGTTAGTGCTTTCAGTGGCATAACCATGTTAGTAAAAACCCTCCATACTTCTAACTGACCTGATATTGCTGGAAAGGCTTTATATATAATGAGTCCATGGATTTATTTGCCTCAGGCATTTCTACCTGTGGTTCTGGTTGGGTTTTTTGTTTTGGTTTGGTTTTTTTTGTACTAAGTAAGGCGCACAGCATGCCAAGATGCTCTCTCACGGGCCAGTGTGTACATCTGAGCATTTAGGCAGGGCTGAGCATCCCCAACTTCTGTGTGAGCCCAGGTTTGAAAACACAAAGTCCTCTCTGCTACTCCTTGGGGCAATGCTTTGTAGAGCATTTTTGTAAGGAAATATAGAATTTTTGTGCAAGCAGGTGTAGGATGACTGCTTCGAGACACTTCTGAGAGGCCAGAAGTAATTCCTCAAAGCTGGGCTGAAAACTCAGAGGAGACCAAACCTGTTATTGCAGCGCACTGAGTACCGGAGGCACAAGCTGAGGCACAGGGGAAGTCCCAAAATGACAGCCAGTGCTGGACCAAGATCAGTGCTGTGTCCTACATTCCCTTATTTTACATATGAATGGAGAGAATAAAAATACTGCACCTTTGCATTTTTCTGAACAGCTTGCTTTGGGACAGTGGTATAGCTGTAGGTATGACTAATACAGGTGTTCCATGCAAGCCCATCATTTTAAGTAAAGGGAGCTTATGGCTGTGATCTCAACAAGGGAATATAGTAGTAATTTCAAGTAGCCTTGCATTACTCTTGAAAGTGATGGAGGTAGGCACTGCCTGTTCATCAGTTTACAGAGGTGCTCCCTACAGAGCTTTTATAAAAAGCAACACTGTTATGGAAAAAGGAGAGTGACTTTTATTCAGGATATCAAGTGAAGAACCAAAAAGCCTCTTCGAGAAAACAATGCAGAGATGACACAGACAAAAGAAGGTGTTTTGCATATTTGGACAAGATACTTTGCAAGAACACCAGGAGAAAATTCCCCACATTTAAAAGGAAATCAGGCAGGATTGCATTGCAACAGGCTCCCTCCTTGCTTACATTTGCCTTAGGGCCAGGCCTTCTGCATTTCAAAGACATCCACCAGCACCACAAGCTTTGTGTGTTTTTTTCATCTCAGCATCTCCGCCCTCATCTCTTCACTGTGGCCTTCATGGGTCATGCTGGGTTTTTCCAATAACAAATGTCCATTTACTTGCCTTCTTGGAAAGCTGGACAGCAAACAAAGATGTTACCAAAACTGTTGCTAGGTTAAAAAGAGGGAATAGAGAGGATAGGGAGGTACCTTGTCCAGCACAGATGAAAGCTCTCACCAGAGCAATCATTGCTGTATGATGGAAGTGGATGACAAAACTGTGGCTGGACTACTGTTGGGACAGGCATCACTCACGTCACCAGTACCCTGGCACTATGCTGACAGACAGGAAGCTGCAATTGGTGTTTTCCTGGGGTGTTTTCCATCAGCTGGTAGAAAGGTAATGTTTTTCTAGCAGGAATAAAATGTAAAAGTATGTACAAACTACAAATCCTTATGTAAATATGTTTTTCCCCAGTTTACAGTGCAGTGGGTTCAATTTAGATGAGCTCCTCTTATGATATTCGATTAAAGCTCTGAAGAGCAGCTGCGGTCAGTAATCAGACATAGCTGGAGCCAGAGATGTGAGTCCATGGCCAATTCTCAAATCTAATTCTTTAAACTACATTTTCATTTCTCTTTTTTTTTTTTTTTTCTGCCACAGTCCAGGTAGGACACTGCTCTTAGTGACAAGCTTATTGCATGCTGAGTCATGATGGATATTGTTATTCCTGACTCACCCTAGGAAAAATGATACGCAAGTGTGTCTGTTTGTCCTTACCAAGACTGGGATCTTAAACTGCATTTCTTAGACCTATTTCTGAGTATCTTGTCCAGATAAGTGACTGCCATTTGATGCTTTCTCACTTCAATTTATCAGACCCTGTTTGTTCAGGTTTCTTTGTCAAAGAGCACATTCCCGAAATTCCCCCCTCAGCCAGTAGCCCGAAGCAAGGCTTGTTAGCTGAAGATTTTACCCACATAGATGAGGTGCCTGTTGGCCGTATTTACACTGACACTAAAAAGGCTTCTTGTCATCCTCTGGAAATCACTGAAGGTTTATCTAAACAGGGCTAGCCTGACTCTCAAGAAAGTTAAGGCTCTGCTAAAGGTGTGAACTCCATTTCTACAAGTAAAAGCATGCTTGGTGCCTTCTGAAGGGGTGGGGTACAGTTAAGTTGCTTTCATTTCTGTGGACTGAGTTTGCAGTTTTAATTGAGTCATCCCAGTTTTCCTGCCTGTCCCTGGGAGATGGGTCAACAACAAACTCCCCAATCCCCTCCACTGCATCCTGAGGATTCCCTGTGCCCAGACAGCTACAAGACACCTACCACATACTGAGAGGAGGGGAAATTCCAGGAGTAATGTGGGAGAGAGCAGGACTGGGCATGCAGCTGGGTCCCAGGACAAACCTGCTGGCTCATATCCTCCTGCAACCAAGGACTGGGGATTGCTCTTCAAAGGGATAGCTTGGATCTTGCCAACTTGTCAGTTTCTAGTAGTTGTATTCTCTTCCTGGCAGTTCTGCAGGTGGCTCCAGCTCTATGTCTGGCCACTTGGTCACTAAGTGACTCTGGGAAAGCAGCAGGAAGGGCAGCCAGTGACAGGGAAGAGTGAGACATGCCCTTTCAAGGGCATCCGATGCAGTTATGCTGCACTTGGAGTAACGTCCAAATGCTTCTGGGCCTCAGAAAAATGACAGTCTCTCTTGCATCCCCAAGTCAATGAGAATTGGCATCATGGTGCCATTTCCAGGAAGTCTTCTAGATCTTGTCTTTTGATGACAAGATAAGATCACCGCACTGACAAACTGACAAAATGGTGAAATGTCAGTGTAAGATTAATGGTAGGACTCAATGATCTTAGAGGTCTTTTCCAGACTTAAGGACTCCATCATTCTATGGGTGGGAGCGGATTCTGTTCTGGCTGTGCTATCACACCCTCATACAGCATGCCAGTTAACACAGTCCTGCCATGACTCCCAGCCCCCTGCTCATCCACCCTGGAGAAGCACCTATTCATTTCCAAGTCCTTCTGCTTGGGGCAGCTGGTTCTCTCTGAATCGAGGAATCATTAAGGTCGAAAAGGACACTAGGATCACCCAGTCCAACTGTTACCCAAGCTCAGGTGCAATGAGGAAAACAGTTCACCCCAGGATGGCCTGAGGATGTGGTGTGGGTAATCTGCAACAGATTTGCCTTCCTTTACTCCACATTGTCCTGCCCATCCCCTCGGGGCTCCCTGAGGCATCAGTTTCTCCGGGATCTCACCTTGCATGCCTGAAGTGTCCTTAGGCCCATGCTATAGAAGTACCTTTGCAGTGGGCTGCCACGAATCCCCCTCATTGTTTCAGATATTTTGAACTGAGAAAACGCAGAAAAAAATGTGGATCATGTCCTAAAGCTCCAGCTGCACTGCAGGGAGCACAGAGGACTGGGGCAGGACCACTGTGACCTGGATGCAGTCGCTGCACTCTAGCCCTAAGCAGTACGAGCACAGCAGCTGGCTGGCACTGCTGGCTGGGGCAGCAACCACTCCTGCATTGGGAAAAAGATGCTTAGCAGAGCATTTGTGATGTCCCCAGAGCCTTTCACTTCTCTTTAGGAGACACAGAGAGCAAGAGTTGTCAATATTTCATGACACCACTAGCTACAGTGCCTTCCAAATACAGTTGTTCATTATATGTTTATTACCTGTAGGAGCATTAACTTACAGTTCCCGGCATAACATAGTAACTGATGTACTTTTACTTTGTTTGCTTTCACAGACATTTGCTTGCTGTAGTTGAGTAACCACAAGGGAGAACTTTCTCTTTCAAGATGACTGCCACTTGTGCCAAGGAACATTGTCAGGGGCACACCTTCCCTTTTTCAGTGCTTATCATATGGAAAAGGAAAGAGCTAGAAATAGAAATATGGAAAGAATATTTTATATTCTTTCTTTTTAAGTGGATGCTCTGCCTTGAGAACAATGTTTAATGGAGGTTATCTTAAAGTGCAGCACAGAGCTCCTCTTTGTGTGGGCAGAAATTCTTCATGAAGAACAAGAGATATTTGCATATATGCATGAGATTCAAGACAATGCATTGTGGGAAAAAAGAGAATAATATATGCCAGCCTTATCATCCTGATGTCTTTGCTTCCTCCTGTATCTTTCCCTTTTCCCATATCCTCCTCATGACTTAGGAGCATTCCCATAGAGTGCCATGCTATATAAATGGAGTAGGAAAAATGACCAATGCCACAGTGATTATAATTAGAGAGGAGCCCTCACTGCTGGTCCAGTGAAATGCCATTCCCAGCTGGGATTTGTTTGACTGCTGCAACGTGGCAGAACTGTTGCTGGTCAGAGGGATAAAGCACCTCTCCTATGAGGAAAGGCTGAGAGAATTAGGATTCTTCAGCCTGGAAAAGCAAAGGCTTCAGGGTGTCCTAATTGCAGCCTTCCAATACCTGAAGGAAACTAACAGGAATGATGAAGCAAGACTATTTACACGAGCATGTAGTGACAGGACAAGGGGGAATGGGTTCAAATTGAAAGACAGGAGATTTAGACTAGATACAAGCAAGAAATTTTTTGCTGTGAAGGTGTCGAGGTGCTGGAAAAGGCTGCCCAGAGAAGTTGTGGATGCCCCAACCGTGGTGGTGTTCAAGGCCAGGCTGGATGGGGCTCTGAGCTGTGTGGTCTAGTGGCAGGTGTCCCTGCCCATGGCAGGGGATTGAAACTAGATGATCTTCAAGGTCCGTTCCAGCCCTGTGTTGAAACATTGGCCAGATCCTGGCAGTGATGCACCCAGAGGACAAACTGACATCTGCCTTACGTCAGGGACTCCACGGCTTTCATGGGCCCTTTTCTGAACATGCACTCCATTTGTCTGAGAGGAAGGCATTACCGCTCTTATCCCCAGTGCTCGTTTGTGTGGGGGAGGGGATGTAAATACAGAGCGCAACCAACACAGAGGGAGTCAGGAGCTACAGGTGAAGCCCAGGATCCCTGAAGGCCATTGCATTCAGTTAGTGAAAGAAGAAATGCTATGGATCACGTGGTCAAAATATTGTCACTGCCAAACTAAGCCACAGACCTGACAGCTGTGTACCTGGGAGGGACATAGGGATTTCCTGACTATGAAACCAAAGTAGCCTCTGCTATTGCACAGGGGAAATTCCCACCAGAAAGATGGAGAAGATTCCTGCTGTAGGGCCAGAAGCATGTCTGAGAAATCACCTAGAATGACTCACAGAAATGATACTTTTAACAGAGAGAAGGATCAGCCTGGCATCACCCCAGCAAGTTCTGGTCTATAGTAATTTGACATTGCAATCTCAGTTCTTGCTCTGTCATAGAGACAAATTCTTCTGCCTGGTTAGGCAGCAGTTCATTTCAGTTAACAGAAGACCTTTATAAATTCTGTTAGTAAGATCGCAAAATTTTTCCTCCTTGGATGTTGAGGCCTTTCGTCTCCTAGTGAATCCATTGTCTCCCTAGAGTTAAACTGAGAAGCTGGAGCATGATCTTCTGTCACACCACAAAAATTGTGCTTGATTACAGCTTATATATGTCCTTAATAGGTTTGCTTCATGTTCTTCATACTTCGCACATACTACTGCTTGGTCACTTCTCTGAGTAGTAAAAGAGAGTACAGTTTGTGAAGAAGGTCTGTGTAAGTATGTGTTTATCTTTTTCTTAATAAATACCTGTCTCAGAAACTTAATCAAAAACGAAAAATGCATTTGTTCACAGCAGTGCTTCACAGGCCTCAGTTAATTCAGAGACTCACTGTTGAGATGCAACACTGAATTCAGAGCAGTTGTGCACAGGAAGAGGCTTGCTGCCCTTCTTCAAATGTGATACAGTGTGGCAGAGCACCTCCAGACCAAAGGCATGCTGGGCAGATGGAGGGGTGTTCTATCCGCAACAGAAAGGTCAGTGAGATGGAAAGGTGGAAAGTTAATCACAAGAAGGAAGTGGGGAAAGGTGGAAAGGGTTTGGAAGGAGAGAAAGGGCAGAGCTGCACAGAGTGAGCCTGAAGGGAAGGGTGTTCTCTTAGCCTGAAGCTAAGGGGCCCAGGGGAAGAGCCCCATCAAAACCACCAGGTGCTTTCTGCACTCCATGTGCTGATTCCTGATTCTGTCTCCTTTCCACAGGCTGGAGAGGTTCAGTGCTGATGGTGGAGGTAAAATGACTACGGCCAGCCCCATCTCGTCACACTTCCCCATCTCGTCACACTTCCCACATCCCATAAGCACCTCATGCACTTGTGTAATACGGCATCAATATGCTGAATCATTGGAAAGAACATGATGTAGCTGCTCCTGATCCTTAAGATACCAGGATCTCATCCGCAGCTTGGAGCTCCACATGACAGTGGGTGCTCTCACAGGAATATTTCTGGGTGACAGAGGCTCTGTGGTTTGCTGGTGCCTGGCACCCATCTGCTGTGATTGCCTGCAGCAGAAGGGTGCCTGGGAATGCAACCCAGCATTTGCTTGGGCATGCTGATTCAGGAGGAAGCACAAGATATCTATCTATATATCGATCCTGCTCCTGCTCTGTCCACTCCTTGGAAAGCAGTGGCATAAATGTGACAGCACCTCCTCCCCCAGTAAGAGGTATCTGACAACACAACTCAGTATTGCTGTTATCAGGAAATATGAGTGGTGACTGCAACACTCCCTGTTTCATAATCAGAGAAAGAAACATCTCTGACCTTGACTCTGACTAAAGTACAACATATTTCCTGCTTCTGGGTGTGGGGTTAAACTGACATAGCAGAGTTCTGGAAGCCCTTTTTATTTCTGATTAAATAAAGTCTCTGCATGGGAACATGCAGCCTGCTGTCCTTGATATCTTTGCCTCTGACCAAGCCCCCCCAGCACAACACCACTGGAAGAACAGGAAGGAAAAGGGATCAAAAAGGAACACAATGGCACTCTCCCAACACAAATTTTGGGCACCAGCAGTGTGTGGTGCTGCAGAAGTGCAGAGGCTTATTCTTGAACAGTTTTGAAGCAAACAGAAGCTGTCACAGGTTATGTGCACTGCTCAGGGGACAGTAGCCCTCTGTGGCCCTGCTGGCAGCTGCTCTTACCAGACACTGGCAAGCCAGGGTCATCAAAAAATGGCACGGATCCACGGGGGAGCTCTGGCAATACTGGCACAGCAGCAGTAGACACCAGTTCTTGTCCCAAAAGGACAATATGAAATGGTAAACAGCCATGCTCTCACTGGAGAGCAAAAGGACTGCTGAAGATACTGGCATTCCTGCTATGTGACACACAGCACATTAGACAACTGTTTCGCTCATTTCCTACTGACTTCTGTCTCTTCCACATTTATGCCACAACCTCGCAAGCTGGGAACTTCCATGCAAACAAGGAAAGACAGGGGAGGCAGCCATGTAACTTAGAGTGAGACTGGACTGACAGCAACATCTCCTATAGTGACTCCGAGTTTTAACTACTGTACAAGAAAATGAAAAAGATGGGTAAAATCCTAAATATCATCAACACTCTGAGGCTGGACTTTACCCAGAAGTTCTAAAAATAAAGATTCCCACTCTATATTATTTCCTTTTCACAGTTCTTTCTATTTTCTATTTTGAGAATCAATTCCAGTTATACAGTCTTCAGTTACAGGAGCTTAGAATTGAGACTTTCTTGCTCAGAAAGGGGAATTAATCTTTATATGCATCCAATAGTCATTGCGGAGAAGTTGGTTCCCTCCCAAACAGAATTCAAGTTAACAGCCAGTCAAACAAATTCTCTTGCTAAGGTCAGGAAACAAAAAGGAAGGAAGCAGAAAATGAAAAAAGTTAAAAGCAAAATAAAGACTCAAAACAAAAATTATTTTTGCTGGGATAGTCTCCTAAGAAACCTTGAGGCAGCGGAGAAGGAAGATGAATATTTGCGCTTTGCATAATGAGACTGTTTTCTCAATTGAAAACATTGTCCTTGAAAACAATCATGAATTCCTCCCCTGTTTTAGAAAAGCAGTCCCCTGAGAATTTCATGCTACCCTAACATGTATATTTTAATATAAATCCTCTCACCCATAATCCTCAGTCAGATATTTAAATGTTCATAAAGCTCAAGTCCTTCTTGTGCTGATATGGACCCATTTCTACTTTCAATAAAGCCTCTAAGTAATTCTGTAAATAAACAGAAAAATTAATAACAACTTTTCCCATTAAAAGATGTCCTACTATTGCACCTCAGTAAGTAATCTGCCTTAAAATCAACCATGAATTTGAAATATACCTGAGAAGGCAGGCTGGTGCTTGGTCTAGCAGACAGCAGGGGGCTATGTCTTTGTCTATGTGAGAACATGTGTGAGCCTACACACATATTACTCAAATATTTGAAATTCTATTTTCACTTGATAATAGTAGCACCCCTTTGCCCCCTCTTTCTGCTTTCTGCCAGTGAGAACGTGAAAAGGATTCTCAGGCAGGATTCCTTTAATAAGAACTTTACTTCTTTTCTTTTTCCAGTTTTTATATTGTTTCCAGTTGGGAAAAATGTGTGGTAGCAAACTATTCAAACCTGCTGATGTTCAACTTTTCACATTTCCCTAGGGTCAGTGTTAAATTGCTGCCTTTTTTTTTTTTTTTTTTTTCCCTGGTCTTTTCTTTTTACTTGTTCTCTAGCTTCGCTGAAGCTGAGGGGGATTTGAAAACTGCAATAGGAAAAAGAAAATGAAACACGACCTGGTGGTGCCCTCCCAGAACGCAGTCAGCAAAGTCTGGGAAAGTCATTGAAGACTTATGTGCACAAAACAATGTATGTTACAGTTTTTCTTGGATCACTGTTGCAATCCAAGTTCCTCACAACCCCTTCAATTACCCTGATCTAGAATACAAGCATTTCTACTTCAATTTCTAAACCCCGAATACATGTTGTTCCTTGATTCATCATAGTTTCGAAGAATTTTTTTTCATAAACAGAAAGAAAATTAAATTCACCTGATATTTCAAGTTTTACTTAGATGTTTCCCATGTAAAAACAGACTTTTCCCTGGAAATTACAAATTCCCAAATGCAAGGACTGATTTTGCTAAAACATCGTCTCTCAGCAAGGAAATATTTAATTGTCAACATTTTGACCTTTCTCATGATGATCCTGGGATCTTTGCATTTTGGAGAGCACAGTTAATTGAGGGTAATAAAACTTCCCTGAATACTTTTTCAGAGATGCACAGAAGGCAGGGTGATCAGAACCAGTGTTGTAAATGCAGTTTCATGAAAAGCTTACCCCATCTCCACTTCCTCTGAGCCATAACCAGTTCAGTTGGTTTCGAATAGATATAAATGCTTTGCTTACTGTCAGTAGTTGTTCAGTGGCTGTTACCAAGACTGATGGGTGTCATGGCTATTGTCAGACCTGTGGGTACAGCTTTGTTGCATAAGCTGCCAAAAAAATGCCTCTCTTCCTCTTCTGGCACTGTCTTTGCCACACACTTCCCTCCAAATCCTCCACGCAGATCTTGTTCCATGCACCCTGAAAATCTCTCTGCTTGCTCTGTTCTCTGTTTGCACTTTTGTTTCCTCTTTCCTGGTGTCTTCTCCCAGATCCTTCCACAGCCTTTCTGAGGTCTCAGAGCTCTCTGCTGCTGCTCTGGCTTTGTGGGACATGGCCTCTGTCACCTGCCCTCTCCTCTCACCCAGCTGTCACCATCCTGCTCTCCCTGTCCCCCATGCCACCCCACAGCACCCATTGGCAAGGTTGCTTTGTTCATGCTCCAACAACTGCTGGCCTGAATTACCTTCCTCCACCCCTGGGAGCCCAATATTAGCTTTTTAGCTATCACAGGTGTCTTTGGGAGCTTGGCTGGGAATGCACCGTGACAGTGACCAGCGTGCCTTTCCACAAAGCCAGAAAGGAGGAATGGTGCTCTTCTATAAATCGAGTACTTACTTAGACACTTGGAATAGTAGTCTCTTCATTACTGTGTCATGGCACTCCTTCTGGAAGCATCCTGAAAATCTCAGCGCAGAGCAGATTCATTATGAGGATTTGACGTGGCCTGATGGTGAGAATGCTGAAATAAAGCCTGAGTTTTTCACCCTTCCTTTCTGCCTTATGAATGAAGGGCTTGAATCCTCAGAAACTGTGACTGTATTAACTCAGAGATAGAAAAGTGTAGCTTGAAATACACAGGGAGTTAGTTCATCCTTTTTAGAAGAAAACAGATGTGTTTTCCAGCTCTTCAGGAAAAAAACAATACAAAGCCCAAGGATTTGTGGGTACTAGGGGAACTCTGAGTTTTTATTTTCTACTTCCTTTTTAAGTCAGTACTGTAAGAAACTCTGGCCACATCTATACAGGGAAGTTGTGCTGATTTAACTGAAGTCCACTTTGTGAGCCCTTTTAAGTCTGACACATTCTGGGAAATCCAGCTAGGACACCCAGGTGGGTGTCAGCCTCTTCTTGAGGAACAAGTGACAGGACAAGAGGAAATGGCCTCAAGCTGCAGCAGGAGAGGTTTAGACTAGAATCAGGAAAAATTTACTCATGGAAAGGACTGTCAAGCATTGGGATATATTGTTTGGGGAAGTGGTGGAGTCATCATCCCTGGTGGAATTTAAGAGACTTGTAGATGTGGCACTCAGGGACATGGTTTAGTGGTGGACTTGGCACGGCTGGTTGAAAGGTTGGACTCGGTGATCTTAGAGGTCCTTTCCAATCTAAATTATTCTATTCTATTCTGTGACCTGCAGCAGATTTGCTCTGGGTGCTGGTAGAGTAGTACCCACGCTCCTGGGATGGCTCTGAGCCTGATTCCCTCTGCAAAAACACAGAGTTTATCATTCCTGGCACAGTGTCAGACTAAGAAAAGGATCCCAAGTTGTCCTGGAGATGTCCCACGGTGTGGCACCACGCCACATGTGTGTCTGTAGCCAAGCACTGTGGGGCTGTGGCACTGCTTGCTGATGTCCCTGCGGTGGCCATAGAGCTGCCCTAAAAGATTTGTTCCAGTAGGTCTATCAGGGATGTCTCACTGAGGGTTTTTTCTGAATATTGCTGAGTTCAGTGTCACAGACCTGTCTGCTGCTGAGTCCCCTTGGGGTTTGGGTTGGGCTAAAAGAATTATTGATTGTCACAGCTTTTTGTCAGATAAAGGGATAATAAGGAATAAACAAAACACCCACAAAGAAAGAAAAAAGTTCCTGCTTGATCCCTATGGGATTCTGCTACTATTGATGTCTTCAATCTGAATTATCTGTCCCCAGGCTGAATTCTACAAAAGTAATTGATGTCTTCAAGTTGAATTTTCTCACCTTTTGTAAATGTAATTGATGTCATCAAATAACGTCTACAATAGACGTTGCCTAATAAAGAACTTTGTGTTTCAAGCATTGTTAAGATGATACGGCCTAAATAAATACGCATTAAGTAGGCAGATAATATGTATTAGATAGGCGGATTCACGTAAATTTTACTGTATAAAAGACAGAACTTTCTACTTCTTGGTGTATTTGATTTATGGAAGCCTCCAGCTTGCACCCTGCGCAGAACAAATTGTGTCTCTTCTAAACTGGGCTCTGCGTCTGCCTTTAGAGAGTTCCTAAAACCTGAAACATTGCCACACACCTCGCCTCCCCTCCCCCTTCACCTTTGGAAACCAGGCTCTCTGCAGCAGAGGTTACACAGTGCCTCCTGCAAGCTGTGCTGCTCCCACACCGGAGTTATCAGCCCTTGATTTTACAAAGTACTGAACGTTTGCAGAGGGCAATTGTTTTTAGAGGGCTGCTTTGCCATTTTCTCTTGCATTCACCACAGAAAACACTTACTTGACAGTTTTTATAGCTTGAATGGTTGTTGGGTGGTACAAACCACAGAAGGCACGTGCCTGCACTCTGAAAAACTCCCTCTCTCAGCTGGAGATCAGTCACTCTTACAAAAAAAAAGAACACTTCATTATTTTCATCCCTACACACTAGTGTCAGTTCCCTCTTTAAACTCCAGAGGTTTACATCCTGCCCATATTAGGAGAGCGACTTAAGCGGTCATTGAGCCAACTTAGCCTGAACTGCTGTTATGTAAACTTCTTCTCATAGGCGTGTCCCTGGAGCATCGCTTGTGGGGCTCTCAAGGCGTGTATCAGTAAGAACAGCTGTAGTGCTCCAGCAAGCCTCTTCACCTTGCCCATTGGAAGTCGGAATAGCTGCATTCCTACCCCCAGAAAGCAGCTTGTAGCATTTTCCATGCAATCTGAGTCATGGTACAGCAACTGACCGGTACTTGTTAGCTGAAGACAAGTGATGTGGATTTTGTGGGCATTTCGATGGACTTCCCTCACAAAACCTTCCCACTTTTGGCCCTAGGGAAGGAGGATGTGTGTTCTTGTCCCTCCCAGGATGTGATACTGGTGGAGAACTGCCCTTTCAAGGTAAAAAGAGGTAAAGCCAAGTTGTCCATGCCCCTCACCAGGGGCTTTGAATCAAAACTGAATCACCACTTGCTCTGCATTTTATCATGCTGAAGCCATGCCCCAGCATTTCCCCAGAGGCTAGAAACCAGGAAAGCTTTTTTCCTGCCTTTGATGAATAACTTCGGTGTCAGTGGGAGCTGGGGCTGGGGGGAGGGTGAAATACCATGGCTTGGCTGGGCTGCAGCTAGGGAAAAGCACCAGTGACTCTTCCTTCCTGATTAATGAGCCTTGGGCACCCAGGACCAGGAAGGAACTGGCAAGGATTCAGCACTGGGAAACACCCCAGGAAAGGGGACAGGATGTAGGCACGTGGGTGAGGGTCAGGATCATGCCTGGTGAGGGAACCAGTGTCAGACACAGCTCTGGGATGTCCAGGCAGGGCCATGGTAAGACCTGCTAAGTGCAAGCCACAGGCATGTGCTGCTGGCAGACGGGGACCTGCAGCTCTGTCTAGGCAGGGCTCTGGGGGCAGCACAAGATCCCACCTAGGGTCACCCTCAGCAGCCATCTCAACCCTTTTTTTAAAAGTGCCAGGAGTCAGAGCATGTGTCTGCTTTTCTTCCTGACCATCCTGCCATTCCTGCCTGTCCCCTCACTCAGAAACACCCCTCCAGGCAGCACTGACCCTGTTGGCCAATGCCAACCATGAGTCTCAACGATAGACAGGAGTTTTGAAGAAAATTACATTCTTCCAGATCTACAAGAGTTTGTCTGGCCCAAGGGGTGCAGGGAGGAGGATAACCTTCCTTGTGCATCAGCAAGTCCACAGAGAAGGGACATCTTATAAAGAAGCCCATCACAGGAAGATCTCCAGTCTGTGATTGCCTGTCACAAAAGCTGAAGGCATAAGTCTGTAGGAAAAAGGCTTCATGAGCTCCAGGGTGAACATGCAGAATGGGCTATCCAAATGTGCTCTTCATAGCCCCCAGTGAAGGAGATGAGACTTGGACTGCATTTACACTCCTACCCCTTTATGACCATGTGCGTTATCACTTTGGGTATCCATCACTTGCTTGCCAGAAAGCAGCAAGAGGAGCTTCATAAGGGAGTGGGTTGGTTTGATTGACTAAACTTGACCTTGGTCCTAAAGGGATGCTACACTGTGCCTGTGAAAGGATTTAATACCATGTACATCTTAGAAAGTTTTTTTTGCCAAGAAGCCTGAATAAAGCCTGCAATAGCTCCTCACCTTTCTGTGTGACCATCTGACAGTCCCTCTTGCAAGAGCAAAGGTGACTTCACAGCACCAAGCTCCCATATCCTACAAGGAACACAGAGTCACTGTTTTTTCTAGCCTTGTGACAGACATACAAGACAGGCAGACAGACATATCACTGCATGTCATCTTCTCCTTTTTCTGGCGCACACTGGGATGGCTCTGTACTTTCCAGTTGTGCAGGGGCTGTTGGCCTCCTGCCTGCCTTCAGTCAGCTGCTGGTGAGTCACCCAGACCGCCCAGCAGGACTTTCTGAGAACACCCACAAAAGCCATCAGCAGCAGTGGGACAGGGCTCATCTCCAGAAAACCTGCATCTTTCCTCCCCGCCACTCACTAACTTTCACTGAGATGAACTTGCTGACTCTCAGTGACACCCGCTGCCAGGTCCCACCACGGCAAAGGCAAAAAAAAGCAACTGGGTTAACCATTTCCAAGAATAATAGAAGAGTACTTTTCTTTTTCAAGCATCATTTTCATGAATGAATTATTCATTCAATTGTGGTAATTCCTGCATTCATAAAGAAACCACCAACACACAAACACGGTGACTTCTCTTGACTGCTCCTGGCTTCTCAGCACTGGAATCCACAGAGAGGGAAAAGACCCACACTGAGTTTCTGATCCTCAAGGAAGGAAGGAAAAAGTATGATTTGGTGGTACTGTTGAGCACAGTGAGTGCCCCACAGGCATCATGGGTGCCTAAGTCTTAGTGATGAATTTTCACACAACTAATTTTAGGTTGGAAAGTGAAATACTGCAAATAATTGCAATTATTTTAATGATACTGACTTTGTATTCTGAAGAGATTTTGTATTCCGAGGAAATTATTTTAATGCTGTGGTATAATATTAATTTTGTATTCTGTGGAGACTAAAATGGTCAAAATTGGCCAATGTTACATGCTTTGTATCTCTATCAACAGCTTACTTGCCAGGGGCATCCTGCTGGGTATATCTTTCTAGGCAGCAAAGCTGGAATTCTGTTCCTACCTCTGGGCCTTCAAGGAATCCCAAAAGGCTCAGGCAATCCCACTTGATTACGCCCTGTTTTAGCATTCGATTCTCCTCAGGCAGTGGGTGCCCCATCCCCTCTGCCCAGCACCCCTGCCCTCTGAGCTCCCATGACATTTACACAAGCCCACTGCCTGATGGTGGTTAGAGAAATCAGAGGAAATATCACTGCTGCTGGACTGGAGCTAAAGCAGTTGGTCAAGGGTAGAAAGAGGGGTCAAATGCATTCTTTTTACATTTTCAACCCTTCACCCAAATACTTCACCTAAAACTTCTCATGACCCTCAGAGTATGGGATACCTAGACACAGGATCACAAGGTATCAGGCTGGAAGGGATGTCAAGAAGTTTCTACTCCAACTTCCTGCTCAAAGCAGACACAGCTGCAAGCTCAGACCAGGTCTTCTGGGACTCGGTCTGACCAGTCTTGAAAAGCTCTAAGAACAGAGGCTGCACAACCTCATTGGGTGACCCGGTCCAGTGCTTGACTGTCCTCTTGAGGAAGTGTATCCTTATACCCAGACTGAGCCTCAAGCTTCAACTTCAGTCCCTTGTTGCTTGTCCTCCCACAGTGCAGTGCTGTGATGATTCTGGCAATGTCTTCTTGATGATCCCTCTGTATGTGCTGGGGGGTTGCTCTTAGGCCCTTCCAAAGACTTACCAGCCTCAGGCTGGACTAGACCAGATCCCTCAGCCTCTCCTCACAGGGCAGGTGCTCCTGCCTTTAACATCTTGCTGAACATGCCCCAGCTTCCCTGTATTTGAGGGAGAGAGTGCGAAACTGGACATGGTGTTCTAGATATGGTCTGATGAGCCCGGAGTGAAGGGGGATACTCTCCCCTCCATCTATTTCACTCCCTAATACCTCAAAAATAAAAGTGTGGGCATACATGACATTTAATTCTGGACTCAGTAATTCTCAGAGAAGTTCCCCAGTAGTCCATTGTTATTATTCTGGTCTGGCACCAGGAAACAATGCTCAGCACCTTCAAATCACTCAGAAAGTTCCAAATGAGCAGGACCTCTCCTTGGTGTCACAGACATGCACTAGGGCACCAATGCCAGCAATGCAAAGAGGAGGCAAAGCCTTAGAGCCTGGCAGTAGGAACAGTTGACTTTGCTCTCAGTGCTTACAAAAAAGAGGAATGAACTGATTTACACACGCTATTGCCCCCTCACCAGTAACCTAACTGCCTCAGAGTTCTGTTTATTTTTATAATGTGCCTACGACCTTACAGGATTCAACCCACTCATAATCTGAAGGTTTAATGGTGTTGAGGGGGGTGAATCACCACCCACTGCATGTCTTGCAAGCTACCAGAAACTGCCTGAAACCTGCTCCCTCTCCCTCCACAGACACCTACCTCACCCACACTGCTGCCACCGAAAGGGCTGCAGCAGAGGGGACCTTCCCTCCCCACAGCCACCGCATGATGTGATCATGACCATTATTCACAGACAGGGATGGGCTGATGAAACAAGAGGGCTGGAGGGTGAAGCCTAAGAAGATTCACATTGTGCCTAAAGCTGAGGATGTCAAGCACAGCCTCACTGAACAGGAAGCCAAAGGATGTCAGCAGAGTCACACACGTGCAAAAACAGCGTTCATGAGATCAGCCTCTGGCCTCAGCTGCAGTGAGCTGAACAAGTCTGGTGTAGCTGGCAATCACCTAAATCACACCTATGTTTGCCAGGTCAACAATGGGTTAACCGAGAAAACTGAGAAAAATTACTTTCTTCTTTAGAGCTGACATCTCTATCTGCAGGACTACATGCCCTTAAAAGTAAAATGCTTTTAGGAACTCTTAGAAGCAGAGCTGAGCAGAGAACAGCTGCACTTCAGAAATTCTGGAGTTTTTGTCAAAACAGTAGAAAATGTAGAAATTCAGTGTAAAGTGAAAATGAGCAAACCAACAGAATTGCAAAAAACTTTCATTAAAAATTATGTCCAGCTGGAACTGGACACTTTTGCAATAGAGCTGATGACCTTCCTTAGGGGAAATCATCTGCTTCCATCTGTACAGTGTTGCCCATCTTATGGTAAAAAGTCATCAGGAGAGTCTGGTAGAAAATATCTTCATTTCAGCTATTACAAAATATCAGTTTTGAACTGAATTGGTTGTTGTTGGGAAATGAAAAATAAGAGTGGTTTTCCCTGGTCATATAGCTAAAAGTCACTTTCAGTGAAGTGACAATCAGTTCGTGTGAAATTGCCACATACTTACTTAGTACACAAGAAATAGATGCATCAAGAATATTGGTAAATGTGCAGTATAAATGATGCAAGTGGTACTTTTTTATATTTTTTCTGCTATTACACAATTACAAGGGTTTTGCTAGCACAAAATTCTTGCTAAATTAAGCAGAGGCACAGTTATGAATCAATATACAAGTGGACTTATGATATATATGCATGTTTGAAATTGATACTTGAGAACAGAATTTTGCTGGGTAAGAAAGTAAAGTGACCACTCTTGAAAGAGAAAATTTATAAGGGAATTGCTATGCAGGCAGTGGCTGCTGATTATGACCCACAGCACCAAAAACTGCAGACACATCCATGCTGAAACAAGACAAACCATTTTTAGCAGGATGGGACAGTATGGGAAAATGAGGACCTGCACCATAAATTTATATCCCGGCAGATAATAAATTAATTTGAGCTTTGTACCACACACTGGTACTGAAATAACATTGCTGTGTTGTTGACTTCAGTGGAGCTGTTCCCTTCCTTAAATATCTGGTTAGTAAAAGTGAAGTAAAAGATAAATCTATAGGACAGGAAGGGACATAGGACCTGATCCAAAGTTCTTCGAAGGCTTTCAAAAGAGATATTAACCTCATCTGTGTTTGTTTCTGCAGGAAGTCCTTAAAAATTTTCATGGCGTTACCATGGCAAGAATGTGGCTTGCCAGCCTGCCACTGTGCTGTCTCACTGCACTGCCTTGGCTGTGCCCCAAACCCCACCTGGTGTCAGCACACACCAGGATCACCCAGCTGATGAGCTGTGGGGCACACACTAAATGCCACTGCCCAGCTCAAGTGAAACCACTGGCATCCATCAGGAACCACTTGTTCCTCACACAACCAAAAAGAGAAATACGCTCAGGACATGGTGAGAGAATGCTCAGGGTGGGTGGTTGAGAACAAGGTCACCAAATGTGATCACTGGCCTCCAGCCGCCCACAGAGTGACTCAGTTGCCCACATATGCTCTAACCCACCTCCATGACGATGGCCTCCAGCTCTGCTGCAGACACGTAAAATGCCAGAGCGAAGTGATGCTGGGCCTTGCAGCTGAATGAACTGGACCCTGCCAGGACTGGTACCAGCAGCACTCAGAGCACGTGCCACTGACATGAGGTTTAAGCTGGTTGGCTTTTCAAAGAAAATTCTGAAACTAGGAATTTGCACTTCGAATATCAGATTTCCCCACATTTCTTTAATAGGAAGAAGTATAATTTGCTCGCTTTCTGTGAAGTGGAAGTGTTTGGTGCCAAATGGTGTTTATACTGCTTTGTTCCAACTGCAGAGTGCACAGGTTAGGGAGCTGTAACCTAAACATGATGAGACACCCCCAATCAGTAAAACTAAGGAGATGCTGGAACAGATTGCCAAGAGCAAGTGTGAAAGCCTTATCATTGCAGGTGTACAAGAACAGGTAGTAGGTGGATCTGTCACAATCAGCTGAGGTCTTCAAGGTCTGCTCTCAGAGTAGGGGCAGGACAGCTCACCTCTGAATGCCCAAACTGCTTACTGTGTCTGTCATGACCCATAAAAAACTCATCTCAACCTGCTACTGCAAAAAGCACCGTAGCCTCTTCTGATGCTAAAAAGTGTCAAAATGTCAGTTTTAAACACGGTGAGAAAGATAGTAACTACACACAACACAATTTGTCTAACAACAGGCAGAGGTAAAGGATTAATAATGAGTCAGAAAAATAATACTGCTGCCTCCTGAGTAATTCCTTCCACTGCTGCCATCTGTAGCACCCAGGAATTTTCCTTAACCATCTCCCACTCTCCAGTAGCGCCCAAAGGACATTATCTACTGGTGTGTGGCATGTGTGGCTGTGTGATAACCTAAGGCTGTGGACAGCTAGAGACAGTCAATTTGGCCAGGCTTATGTCTAGGTAAAAATTGCAGGACTTATCTGTTAGGGAATAAAATTCTACGTACCAAAAAGCACTTTCATTTCCCTAGAGAATAGCAATTTCTCTCAGATGTCAGCCACATGGTTGCTTCCTCAAGAAGATGAGCAAAGTGAGCAAAGAAAGCACCTCTCTCCTTACCTGACAAGGATTGCAGCTGTCACCATGTACCCAGAGCGCAGCAGCGCACTGTAAGCTGCATCAGGCCAGCACTGAGTTCTGCCCTCTCACAGTATTCTCCCTGGTGCACTGCTTCCATCCACACCACACAACACACTTCACAAGGGAGAGCAGCATCCTTGCTCACATTTGATGGATGAGGAAACTGAGTCAGAGGGATACCATAGCAGAAGCAAGAATATAGCCCAGGTCTTGCACACCAAGAGCTGGTGAGTAGGCAGACAGTCCTCATGAAGGTGTATGGCCTTGTCACCATGATTAAACACTGTGCCTTTGGTCAGTGTTGAGCTGAGGAAACTGCTCCCGGAGCAAAAATGACAGACTGCACTTCTCGCCCTGAAGCATTATTATCTCATGAAGCAACACCCTCCTGAGGCTTTGTGCCTGCTTTGAGCAGGCAGATACCTCAGCCACAGGTAGCTCACTCAAATGTAACAGGCATCCTCTGGTTGTACAAGCTACTGCCTGCTTTCCTGAGGCGAAGGGAGGAGACATGCCTCTGCTGTCCTGATACTCAGCTGTGGTATCCCTTCCGAAGGACCATTAGATGCTGGCCTGTGTCAAAGCAGAGCCACAGGCTGGTATCTCTGACAGCCATTGGGCCAGGAACTCAGTGGTCTTCAGCTCCAGGATGTGTGTGTCTGACAGTGTAGTTATAAGGCAACATCTGACACACACCAGGGTCTGTGCCCTCTCCAGACTATCCCACAAAATCCAGTGGAAACCTAAACAAAAATTTTCTGTGTCTCTCTGCAAGAGACAGGCAGAGGTCTAGGAAGACATTTTGGTATCAACACTGCTTTTCTAGGAAGGCCATTGTGGCAGCTGCAGTGGGTCTTTAGTTCAGCAGAACTGCTTCACATCCATAAGGCTCCTGTCTGTTTACCATGAGGACTGGTGAGAGAAGACAGCCTGTTACCAATGCCCTATCTCTCACTTACCACTCTTTTTGCTTTACCCTCTGATGGTATCTTGCCACTGAACAAGGCCTCAGTCACTGCTCATCTGCTTAGCTTCTTGTGATGTGATTAGTATCACTGAGGCCACAAAGAAAGTACGCATATAGCTCCCAAGTCCGAGGCCAAACAGTCCAGAGATGTATGTGAGATGTATGTATCCTTGATGTGTGTGAGAAGAGCAGCCAGAAGGCATCCTTGATCTCTGACAGGGCTCTGGAATGTTTTCTGATAATAACAATTGTATGTGCAGGTGTTTCAGTCACTCAAAAACTGACTACAACTGTAATAAATGCTTTCATTTGAGAAATTGTCATGTTCCTCTAGAGGGACTGCATTGCTTTGCCTTTCAATGCTCTATTTTTGCTTCAAAGCTCTTCTAATGCTTTTCTTAGAAAAGATACTAGCCAAAACCAGATCATTTGGCAACAGTGGAACAACAACCTGGGAGACCTGAAAGTCCCTTCACCTTTAGATTTCTGTGCAGTGCTGCATACAGTTTTGTGTACTGTGCATTTATAATCACTGAGAGACTGTTCAATTCACAATTAAATAAGTTGTCCCAAAACTTGTGTGTAACTGAAATTTGCATAAGAAAGTTTAAACACTTAAAGCCTTTTCCACTGCACTTGCTAAGTGAAGAGCTAGTGGCTTCCTGTTAAGGAAACATTTAGTCTGCTCTTGTCTTTGTTAGTCAAGTCTGGCATTCCCCTCTGAAAAAAAAAAAAAAAAGAGAGAGAGAGAGAGAGAGAGAGAGAGAGAGAAAATTTATTTATTTAAATAAATATTTATTTGTGTTGCTTAGAAGAAAGCAGTCAAGCAATATTAAAATAGCCTATACCTATATCAACATTCACTAGCATGATGTGCACATCCTCCCACAGCACAAAGTGGGCTGATTGACCATTCCACTCACGACTTCCAGAGGGCACCCATTTCTAAGAATATAATGTTTTTTCATTTCCACAGGAGTTTTTCATTCCCACACACACATATCTTTAGCACACAGTTTTACTCCAGACCAGAGAAGCAAGGATGAGCCTTTCCACTGAACAGACAGCAGAAGACAGAAACACAGCATACCAATGACTTCAATCTGTCATCTCTTGAAGCAACTACGCCAGCAAATGAACCAGATAAAATCCATTTTGGAGTGACACTAATCAAGTAGCTAAGACAAATAAAATGGGTTGGATGTCAACAGCTGTCACTAAGCAACAGTTGGTCTGTTGTGGCCACTGACAGGTATGAAAAGAATCTCTGAGGTTAAGAGGATTGAAGGTCTGCAGCTGCAGGACTGTTATTAGAAGAGAAAGTCATAAATGCTGTGGAAAAAAAGGGAGACAATAGGAAAGGATGAATGTGGTATGACCTTCTTTCCTAGATCAGAATGTTGCACTTAACTCTTTTAATTCTCTAAACATGCACCTACTAGGAGAAAAGCATTGTAACTTAAAGCCACAATAACAACTTTGCAACCTAACATGTATTATGATGATGCAACATCACCAGCCTGATTTACTGTGCAGTTTTTCACGCATGTAACAGCAGCATGTAACAGCAGCAGACTCTCCCCCACTGATAAAATAGTAGCAGGAGGATCATGAATGTTCTCCCTTCAGCCACAGCAGCTTTGTCACACTACTGGCCAGAGGCAACCCTCACATGATAAAACTGCCTTTTGCCATGACCACTGGGCAGGGGAATGCCAAAGGTTTGCAGCAGTATTAAATATTTGTGTTTGAAAACCATAGAAATCAGTGTTTCAGCAAGGCAGGAGTAATGCAAGCCAATGTGCACACAGAAGTCCACTCCTTTGTGGCACAAACCATTCAAAAGTGACTGATCACCTCTCTCGCCTTTGTTTGGTGATGTCTTTTAGAGTGGTACTTCAACCAACCAGATTCTTCTACAGTGCTGCATGAGTGCCCTTCCTTGAGTTTCTTTTGGGTGTCCAGTACATAAAAAAAAAGATACCCCAAAGTAAACAATAATCTTTGAAGATCTGAGTGGCAAAGGTAGCCATTTAAAAAATAATTACTATTTACCTTATATTTAAAAGGATTTTTCTATATACCTTCCAAAGGAGGCTATTGCTATTTTTGTGTATGCCTCATTCAGTTAAAACATAACTGTACAAGGATGTGTATTACCCGATTTGGCCGTTTTTCATTTTCATGGAAGTGAGTGCATCTTTGTGACCCATAAGTGCTCTGTGGATGCAGTCGCTACAGGGAAGATCTGTGTCTCCTCCTTTTTTGAGTGCATTCACAGGATGCTCTTTCACTCTGCATTTGTTTAAGAGATTGTGGATGTTGGTAAAGAGACTTCCTATTCAATGCCTACACACACAGGTCTATTTCACCTGGGCTAATCCAATTTCAGGATGCACTTGAAATGCCCACATCTCAACAGCCTTCTCACTGGCTAGAGTCAGTGTCCAAATCAAGAAAAAAAAACAACAATACAGAGGCAAAAAGACTCACTTCACTCCTCAGGTAACCCCAGATTTTTTGGCAAGTAACTTTATAAACTAGGGGTGCACTTTCTACTGGAATCATACAATTTTGGCTTCAGAAGTAGTTTATTAAGAAAGACCTAACTTCTATCAGCATAATTTAATAAATGTTCTACGTGGTGTCAGACTCATTTCTCTGAATCTACAGACTGTGATGACATTTGGAATAAATTATGGTGGAGAAGAAAACAAAGGTGTGGGTTCTTTTTTGCTCAGAAATTGAATGTTTCTGTACCCAAAGTAGTGACTAGTGTAATAATAATTGGTTTGGGGCTTTTATTTTTTCTCCACTGACTTTTTGAGAATTAGTGACCTACACTGTAGAGGGTTTCTTTTTTCTCCCCCTGCTCCTAGCTGGCCTCACAGATTCCTGTGACTCACAGAAAATTTTTAAAAACAAACCACTAAATATGTGACTTTAGAACTACTAGTGACAGTTTCATTATCAGTTATCAGAGGGGATTCCAAACACTCTCAGTGCAATCAAAAGTAGCATCCCTTTCCTCATTAATGTACAGGTGAATGTCACTTCTAAGAAACTGCGTTTAGTTCCAAAGCCAGACTCGCATCCATAACGCTGAACTGTTGATACCAAAAGCTCTTCTTTTGATTCCATCAAATCAGATCCATCCATCTTTTTGTAAGATCAAGATTCATTTGGATTTCCTTCAATATCAGGCCTGGATCTTTCCCCTAATATGCTCGGTGTTCCCAAATAATTATCTGTCCCAGACCTGACCCTAGTTATGGTAAATGGTGAGACAACCACCAGGCTCCAAGGTAAACTGCAGACTTGTTTAATTATGCAGTTGTTTCTAACCCAATGTGGCTGGAACAAAAATGCATGCCTTGTTTCATCTCTAGGGGAAACAGCAAGATCCAGGGATCCAGGTTTGTTTCCAGCTCTACAATGCACATTTCAAATATTGATAGTATAGATCTATAAAACGGTCATGATATTTGCGTCCTTTTCTAAGAACCCACTCTTATGAATGCCAACATATTAATTAAGATCATTGAATTAGCATCAAAATTATTCACCAACACAGTGTGACTGTGTGACAGTGTGACAACAACTCTATGATGAGGAAAGCCTCACTCATCTTGCATTATAGGCAGAGAGCAATGTCTACTTCACCAAACATCTTGCCAACACATGTTTACACTGCACACAAAAATGTTAATCAGGCATCTGCAAAACCACTCAGGGTAGGAAATTGTAGTATTTAAGTTACCTTAGGAAAGAGTCCTTTCATGATCTCACAATGAGTTTTCCCACCCCACTGCCATCTCTGCATGCACAGGCTGCAAAGCTAGTCATTTGGTGAGCAGCTCTTTGGGCTTTCGTGTCCTCCTCTTTGCTCAACACTCAGCCTCACGCTTTACCTACTCCTCAAAAACGGCTGTGAAAATAAATTTACTCAGGTACTCTTGCTGTTGCCTCATCACCAAAGCATCTTTGAATGTGAGCTAATCTTTGTTCATTTGTAAGCCCTGCAGCATGAGGGGGTGGTACAATCCACATTTTACACATAGGGAACTGAAGCACAAAGTGATTAAGGTCAAAAGTTTCCACTACTTCTTTGTACACCCTAGGAGTAAACTGATTTCTCAGTTTATTTAATACTCTACTTTCTGTCTCCAAAGGCCAGTACGCATTACCTCAGCTTCTGCTGTGAGAACTCAGCACTCCTGCATGTCAGACATGAAATCTCCACCTACATATGCATAACCAAGGAGCACCCAGTCGGTCATCACCTCTGACAAGGTAGGTTTCAAAAATTTGCCCAGCACCGCACAGAAATTTTGTGGCAAAGAGGATAAAGTACAGTTTCCCAGGCCAGCGTGTGACTGTCTTCACCACATGCTGTGCTTGCTCTTGGTGCAACCCCTCTCTTCAGCCTGCAGCTTCAGAATAAAACAGCAAGCAAGGTGGAGGTCCTGGACATATGGGGATGTCCTCTTCACTCTGCCTCACATCCCTGACTCCCCTAGGACAAAGGAACTATATTAAGAAAATAAGCATTCTTCCATATCACACTTAGTGACTTTAGTGCCCTTTAGTCTCAGGGAGAACAACAGGGAGTGTGGGACAAAGGTAATGGGCACATTCTATCCCTGGCGTAGAAATGGCAAAACTCAATGAGTTGGAACACCAATTCATGCTCAAGCACAGACTGTGCAGTGGGGCACACAATGTCTCTGCCCACTGCCTCACATTTTCCCCTTTTCCTCACCTCTCCTTGTTCAGGTTGAACTTGTTTCTTCCTGTCCCTCTAATTTTGCTGTCTTCAGCTTTCAGTCTCCATTCCTCAAGCTATGCCACCAAGCTCTTGTCTCCTTGCTTTACTAACATACAGCCCTTTTCTAGCCCGTCTGGCCAAGTCTTCATCACTACAAAATTGATTGTATTGGACATTTTCTTGATAGCCTTCACCTTCTTTCTCTGTTTTCTGATGCTTGGTTATAGCCTTTCCCCATGGCTCCTCCTATACCTCCTACCCTCTGTTCTTCCTTTACTTGATTTCTTTTCTATAGTTGTTTCCTTTTCACACCCCATATTGTAGCTCCTAGGAAGAGCTGGTTGGTGTTTTTCCATCACTTATTTCTCCAATCCCAGTTTGTTTCTACTCTAGTAGAGTCGATGAATAAATTGCTTGACTGAATTGCCTTCCTTACAAAGCTTCTCAGCTCCCAGTGTCCCATCTCCCACAGAATCTGTTCTGCATCCAGTCTCCTCAGCTCTGAAGTGGAGTCTTTTCCAACTTCAGTTGCCAGCAATTATCACCAAGCTTCAGCTCCCACTCAAGTAACGCCAGGTTCTTCCCAAGTCACAGATATTCCCCTCTTGTACAACACTTGCCAGCAAGACAAAGGGCACTAAAAGTATGAGACAGGGACAAGTTCCATTTTTTCATTTACAAAGCAGTGTATAATTATTGCCTCCCACCTTGATTTGGACTACTGGGGAGCTGGAATTGTAGGAGGTCCAGCCTTGCCCTACTGGTCTGCAGCAAAGCTCTGTATCACCCTACACAGCTGCACCCTGTGGGCAGTATTAGCTTTGTGACAGGACAGAACCTATTCCATCTCTGTGGGGAGCACACAGTTACAGGATGGCAACTTACTCCATCTCTGGATAACGTTGGTTTGGTTTACCGTAAGAACAAAAAAGTCAATGAAAGAAGTGGTTTGATCTGTGGGAAAATGCAATTTTTCTGTTCCTTTTATTAACCTAAAAAATTGTATTCACCTTCATTTTTACTCAGTAGAAAACCTTTCATTTCCATTTACATAATCGGAAATATAAAAAACAAAGGGCACAAAGTAAAGAACAAGGAGACCATGCCATAGCCTCCTACCTTTTAACTAAGGAGTCTTTGGTTAATATTTTGGGATGTGAGGAGACACAGGCTCTTCTTCCACATCTAGTATCACCACATGGTACAATCCAGGTTACAGTGCTCCCAACCTTGCATCTTGAGTTTCTATTGGAATATTTTGAGTTTCTATTTCTATTGGAATAACCTCAGTAAGATTTCTCATTGTTAGTCTACGATGAAACCTAACTCCTTGGTGCTCTCCATCCTACCCAGGAAATAAAAAAATCATTCAACTGCCACACTTTGAACAAGAGGGACTGAAAGACTCCTTCTGCACACTCTGCGCTCCAGCATAACTTGCAGGTTTTCTTACATCACTGAGAAGGGTAAAGGGATGGCAGGTTTGCCTGTGTCTTCACCTGGCTTTCCATGGCAGAGGCAGGAATAACAACACTGTGCATGAGACCTCCCCTGAGCCACTGGGCAACAGAGGGAATTGGTATTTCTGCTTATCTTCACCCTGAAGACAGTTGCAAGTATTTGATCTGACTCTTGACAGTTTCACGTCAAAGAGAGCATATTTCCTGAATGGCAGGCAAAAAGTCTTTTCAGGTCAAACAGAGCATATTTCTCAGATGGCAGGCAAGAAGTCTCTATCCACAAGCGCAAATAGCAGCAAGTTTGCACTGATATTTTTTTGAGTAGCAAATGGCATACCCCGATGAATAAGTCCTTTTATTGCAAGAAATCAGGTTTCTGCTCCCAAGACTGGGTCATCAGATTAATTTAAATAAAAAGTTAGTAGCATTTTAAAAAAGACAAAATTATGTATTTTTCCCTTGTCCCTAGAAAAAATTACCTCTTTTAAATAAGGCTTTCCCTCTTTCTTACCCATCACCAAACTCACTGTGGAGACCAATATCATATATTTTATTTTAAAAAAAGGGGTTTGACAAACATGGAAAAAACCATGAAACTGGGTTTTAACACCAGCAATGCTGAACACTTCAGTAAAATGTTTTTGCCTGATTCTGCTTATAATTATGACATAAAATGAAAATATCTGCTCTGATTTTGTTCTTGAGAGACATATCAACTTTCTCTTAATGATAACACTGCTGTCTTAACATCAATCAGATATGCTGAGTATTGAAATAACACAAGAAATGGGTAAGTGCCTCTAATCCGCAAAAATGCTCATGCAGTGGTGACTGCTCAACTAGGGGATTTACCTTTGGTAAGCAATTCAGATGTTAAATTAGCTATGCAGTACAACAGCATTGTGGGGGTTTTATGCACAGTTCAGTGGAAGTAGACGAACTACTTCAAAGCTTTGTCAGAACCATGCAGGACTTCCTTGGAAGGAGTCACCCTCTCTGTCTGAGATGGCTCTGGTACCAGGAAGTTTCTCCAGAGGTTGAAGACTCCCACTTTGAACTCTGAAGTAACAGCAAAGCTCTACTGTGGCCTGTTGTAAACTACTCCCATTTTGATGCCATCTTTCCTACCTGTAAAGGAACTAATCTCTCTGCAGAACATGAGATTGGAGATAACCCTGTCTTCATTAATGCCCAGATATAGTACACATGCCAACACATCTTCCTTCTGCAAACTCCACAGGAATCTATCACAAAGGCAGAGGGTGCAGAGATTACTTCCTCCCTGGACCTCTAGGGATTTAATGTACTGTAGAAAGATCATAATAAATATCTGCTCCCACAGACAATGTAATGTACCTGCAGCCAGAAGAATAAACAGTCATAGAAGCACACGGACTCCGGGAATAATGCATGCTTAGGTCCTGGCCTGTGACCAGGAATAACTAATGACTGTTGTTTCATATGGAGAACTTTCATAAAACAGACATGTCCAGGCTGAGTGTACTTGCAGGGGCATGATGAGAGTGACCATGCCAGAGTGTACCTAGTGAGCCATTCAGATGTTGACATGCTGTCCCTAGGACTGAGAATATTGAAGGATCACTAGAAAAGCCTGAAGCTTATCACTCGGTTTCATTTTCCATCACACTGAAGTGAATCAGATTAAGCCCCTCTCAGGATACAGATTATGAATCATGGTGATAAGTGATCACAATGCTGTTAGAACCACTGGATATGCTAAAAGAGATCCTTTCCTGCTCAGGTAGTGAGATGACCAGGAAGGATGCTGTCAGGGCAGACAGACTTGATCTTGCATTGCCCAGGCTACCCCAAGAGACAGGAGCTCAGGGGGGTTCAGTGCAGGCAGATCTAAGCAGCAGGGATGGGTATACCCACAGGTACAGCCTGCAGATTCACTGTGCAGTATCCTATACTCATAAGAACAGAGAGGCACAAAGGTTCAAAGGACTCGTGGCGAACAACTGAAAAGCTATTACTGACAGTGTCATAGGGAAGCTGTGAGAACCACCCACTCTGTAAATATTATGCCAGTCTTTATTCCTGTTGCTTGCATTCTGCTGCGTTCTGCTGGATTCACCTTATGATTCAGCCTTCTCTGTCCCACTCCTCCATCACCTGCGTACACATACGTGCACGGATATATATCCTTTTTGGAGTATACAGCCCATGTATCACTTTAACGATAGAATAATTGCTGTTCACACACATACCCAGTAAATACTGTTGTGTGTTTCTCAGCAGATGATGTGACCCTGGGCACTCTTTGGTACTCATTCTCTTTCTCTCTCTTTTTCTTGTAAAGTGGAACCACCCCTGAAATGTAGATGCTTCTTTGGGAGAATATTGTAGCTGGTCCTTATACCTAAATTACTTTATTTAGTCCAGGAAATGACAGGATGTCATAAACCTGCTGAAATTACCAGGGAAAACCTATGCAGACAGATATAATTGACCTCATTGAAACACCTCAAGCCAGAGCAGGCCTTTACTGCAGTAACAAATCCCGTGGAATAATTACTGACTATGGGCTCCTTGTGTTTCTGACACGTTCTCATGAAATTTCATGACAAGTTATTTGAAAATTAGCCATAAAGCTAGTGTTTCCCTTTCATCTGTTTTAAAAATGAATTAGTTTGGGCAAAGTGTGTAACCATAAAAGGGAAAAAATTGGCAAAACAGCAGAAAGAGGAGGCTCGGGAGATCAGGATGAGATGTGTGCTGGACTTAAGTTGTTTGACCACTGTTCCACAAGCCAGGCATGACTCAGCTAGGATAAAGCTGTACACATTGCACTTAAATTTTTGGTAATGAATTTTCAGTCTATCTTGTCCACAGTGAAGTATTTCCTTCTATCTGTCCTTAGATGTCATGCAAAAGTATCTGCTGAATTCTTTTTTCAACATTTTTTCTTCTGTATAGAGAGGACTTGAAAGGTAAATATATTTTGATAACAATGGCAAGGAGCTGACTAGGACTTCAGCAGCTCTCCCATTTTAAAAAAATGGTTTTGCAATAGAAAAAGCAAATTTCTGTAAAACTGGTCTACTAAATAAAGAAATGCCTTCTCTTAAGGCAAACTCATCAGTTCAATTAGAAAACATGAAAAATGCTTTTGGACAATGAACTATTACAGAAGCATAGCAAAAAAACTTAAACCTATGGCCTCTCAGAAGTTGTCTGTCCCATTACAGTCTGGACTACATCCCTGCACCATCAAAAGGAAGTCCCACTCCACATGAAGAAGGTCAACACAGAGAGATGCTTTCACAGGGTCCAGATGATCCAGATCAGGAAGTCCTTAGTTTTAGTGCACCAGAACTATATGGATGAAAACAATTACTCGGGGTGCTCCACATACATCAGAGATTAATATATTTCTATAGTATCTCCTAGAGATAATACACTAACTTTTCATGTATGATTCCCAAATCTACCTGGGACTACTTTTACTTCTCTCCACCTGAATGAATAAATTGTAATTTGTAGCAAGCAGCTACAACTTTTGCTTCTGCAGCAGGAAAAACTACAAAAGTGGGAACACATGACATGAAAACACACTCCTCCCATGTATATAGCAGAAATCTTACAAAACTCTCTCTGTGAAGTTAGGAATAAATGATTATGTTAGTCTTACTAACAAGTGCTGTCATTGCAAAAATGGGGAGTCCCTTCACTCTGAAATCAGAAGAAAACAATTTACTACTTGAGCCAGAACACATGATCATAGTCACCTCGTGGACACTGACTAAACCCATGTTTACAAAGCAAACTCACCATTTCCCTAACGGGTGATGACTGTTAGCTTTTAGGAAAAAATCTATGGACTCTGTTATTTAGTTCAGCATATGCTGGTAAATTCCCATGTGTAAATAAACATCCTTCTTTGGAGGAATTTTTCTTGGGGAAATTCTGGCACTGCTGATACAGGGCAAATAGATTTTCCCTACATTTGGAAAGCTAACTTGAATTTCTGACCAGTCATAAAGCCTCTCATGTTATTTCCCATGCACAGAATTTGCTCTACACAAAGGAAATGCCTTTCCTATGCTTTTGAAAGTCCAGGAATGAATTCACTTCCTCATTGTCACAGAAAATGGCTGTGAGCTTTGAACAGACGCAGAATGTAGTTAACCTGTTAAGACACAAGATACTGAAACTTATTGAATGCTTTAGCATTTTAGTGCTTTTGAGGTAAAACCCCAGTTGAACAGTTTGGCTGAGGGTGTGCCAACTGAGATTAATTCTCACACCTACATCAGTAACTCTAAAACAGGATTTACAGTAAGCACTGTGGGTACCAGACCCCTCATACAATTCTGTTCCCTTTAACAAAATCAAAACAGCCTGTTCCTAAAAAAAGATGTTGACCATGTGGCAGCAGTTATGGGGCTGACACAGAAACAGCCCAAGAGGCTCAACAGACTGTGTTATTGTCTGTCAGACTAGACTATTGTGAACCTAAAAAACTGGCCAGAAGCATTCACCACTGTAGAAACTGATATTTCTTGGCTATTTCTCCACATTTAGATGAATTGGGGGAAATTACAGAAATTACAGAGGGAAAAGATTGACAGGCTTCATGCTCTATGATTCGTGACTAAAGATTAGCTTCACATGGTCACTTTTTATTCACTTAGCATTACCCATGTAATTCCATTGCTAAGAGCTGCTGAGAAGAGGTATTTCCATCTTGAGAGAAAACAGTATCAGCAGTTCTCCCATTTCGGTAAGGAATGATACAGTCACTCATTCACATATGCACCAAGTGCATGGAAATAAAACACAATTCAAAACAGCTTTACTGATTTTAAAGAGCATACTGTTGCCTTAATGAATGGCAACATAGGTAACAAAATACACTATTTGACATAGCTAAAAGAAATTAAGACAGTTTGCAGTTAATTCTTTTTCACTGAGATTACAGAAACTGCTTCTACTTTGGGAGAAAGCAAGAACTTCCAGAGAAACTAGAATGCACTGGGAAAGGGACACAGAATGCTAAAGATCTGGAAGACTGGCAAGTCTGCTGAACAGCAGGTTGTTCTTTCTAAGAAAGTTTTATTGACTGCATTACATATTGAAATTGTTCGAGGAACAGAGGAGAGAGGAGTAAGGGCTTTAATTACATGAGCAAGTATTTGCTAGCTGCATTCCTTGACCCTTCCCATCCACTCCCAGAAGATATAGCATTGTGCTAAATGCTTACTTCATACCTAAAGTTAGAATAGTTGATCCTCTCATCAGATAGGAATATAGAAAGGAAAACAACAGTATAGGCCCTGCTTGATTTCAGACAAGGCATTATCTTTAGCTATTCATTTGTTAACCCAGTTGCTGACTCATGGATGCTGAACTGCTGGCTGAAGCAAACAGCTTGAAAACCAGACTCTGCTTTAGTGTCCCCTGCTGTGGTGTGCACTGGACATTTTGGCAGCACAGCAGTTATCCCAGACTAAAGACCAAGTTAAAAGTTACAATGAGCAGGCTTGCACTGCCTAAATCCAGACACTGCTCTGTGTATTAAGGCAGTTTTGGAAGGTGAAGACCATCCCTGCGCAGAATCCATCCCTCTGCAGTGTCATCTATGCAGTGCTTTATGCTTAGAGCCCTCAACCTAAATCAATGACCATTCTGACAGTCACAGTTCACAGTTAAATGAAGTCTGCTACACGTGGATGGTAACTCTCTGGAAGCAGGGGCCACACAGCATGGTAAATAACCACATATCCAGGTGTTACAGTACAGCAAACACAACACAAGAAAAGATTCTATTCCAAAATGTCAGTAGTCAAAATTAAACAAGCATGATAACAGAAAAGTGTGAGGAAAGAAACATTCACACACTTAGCACATAACTGAGAAACTGAGGTACCAGAATGCAAACCCACAGCCCCAAATCCCAGAAGAAACTGTGACAAAGTGCAGGCTGGAAAAGTATTGGGACCAATCCAGCCTGTTTATATGCTCTTTCCTGGACACCTTCTCAACCTCTGTGAGAAACAGGGCAGTGAGGTCAATGGGCCTTTGACTGACTTATTACTGCTGTTCTTATTTTCATCAATTCAGCCACAAGTTTAGTCAAAGCCTGCTTCAGAATCCACTGAAATCACTCTCCTCTGAGGCCCCGAGGCTTGCTGCAGTATCTACAGATATCAGAGGAATAAAAATCAAGTTAGAAAGATTTCATCATCACCACTCTGACTTTTTCATACATTTCACAGAAAACAGTGCTGAAACTTACCTCCAGACCAGGAAGTAAGTACAGTTAAGGCAAATCTTCTGTGAGGTTAATGCCATACTTAATCCCCTCACAGTTAATAAAACCTGTTCTTAAAAATATCTAATGTTTGCCTCCATAGGTCATTTTTCACCCTGTTTCACCAGCCTTAATGGGACAATACTACCCTTACAGTTTAACCTTCAGCTTAACGAAAGGGGCCAAGGTAAGCTTTGAACTTTCAGCCTCTTTGAACCCTCTGCAGTTTCAGCCCTTTACTTCTGACACTTCTACCACAGATATTAAAAAGAAGAAGAAAATGAGCACGAGAAAATGAAAAGAAAAAAAACCAAAACAAACCCACACAACAAAAAAAAAACAATCACCCCAAGCAGACAAAAGCAGAGGAAGCCATGGCCCAGGGTCATAAATAAGAATCCCTACTTCCAGTACACTGACGTGCCAGAATACCCTGGTAAAAGTCTCCTTGGGAATCTGTAGTTTCTTTTACCGTATTCAGATGAGTATAATGGAAAAAAAATCACAAAACCAGTTCAGCTCTTGCTATCTAAGTGGCAGAGATGATTTGGGGTATTTTCTTTTTTTTTTTTTTACCATCATTACTTGATTCAGTACTAAGCACCATCTTTCTGTCTGATAGATGTTTAGGGGATTCCCCTCCTCCCCCCTGCCTTTTTCCTCTGCACTGACAAGCTCTTATCACTTCTCCACCAGGAAAAGAAGCAACGGAAGAACTCCTGGAAGACAGAAATACTGAACTCAAGCATGACCTCAAGCACTGCTATTGCATTACAAGGGATTTCCCTTTTATGATCCTTTTCCTCCCTTCTAGATGAATCACACCTCTTACAGAATTATCTGGTATTAAAAGACCTGGCAAATGATTGAACTATTAAAGTCTAAATGTTACTATCCATAAATATTATAGTCATCATCCTAGCATTGAATATTATATGAGTACTGTCTTAACAATGAGTCTTTCCTAGTGCAACCTCTGAAACACTTGGTGACGGCGTTCTGAACACTCTGAGGTCTTGGTTTAATTTCATGAGCGTGAGCTACTCCTTCCTGAACAGTAAAAAGAAACAAAGTACTGAAATAATTTAGAGATACAGAGCTGAATGGGGCCTTGAGAGACTTCTTCTCCTCCTTCTCCTTCTCCTTCTCCTTCTCCTTCTCCTTCTCCTTCTCCTTCTCCTTCTCCTTCTTCTCCTTCTTCTCCTTCTTCTTCTTCTTCTTCTTCCCAAGTGCAATAAAGAATTGTTATTGATTGATGGGCATGAAACTGATTACTGAAATTTTCTCCAAAAATTGGTATTTTGCAGTTTCCCTAGACAGCTTCCTCCAGGGTTATGTAAACATTACCCCTTAAAAGGGTGGACTTTTTCAGCCTTATGCTTAATCAGAATGGAGATACCCGAAATTTAAAGTATTTCTTATATTGTCCTTAATGCCAAGAATATCCCCCCTCCCTCAAGAGATATAGATATGCATATATACCTAAAAATATGTGTGTGTGTATATAGATATGTGTATGTATGTGTGCATATTTACACATACACTTCAAAGAAGAAAGTTTTCCTTGATTTTATACATATGAATATATGTTCATATTTCATTAAATATAAGCATTATACCATAAATTATGAGATAAACTATGGGGTATAACTACAAAAAAACCAGGAGTCATTCAGAAAAGAGGAATGTATATTCATGCATTCTACAATTATTGATGTTGTTGATGTTTTTAATGTATTCCCATATTGCCTAGGAGTTATGGTTGACATGACAGAACTTCATTTTGTGCTGTGCAAACTCAGATCAAATGAATTCCTGTCATCCTGCTCAGACCTGTTTGATAAACATCAGCTGTAGCAATGTGCAATCAACTTTCAGTTTATCAAGGTGTAAACAGTAATTATTAATATCCAGACATGCTTACCATTTAGAAACCAAAAATAAGCTGTTGCCTTTTCAGGCTTTCCTGGGTCTCAACGTTTCTGTCATGGACTCACGGCTAATATCTGCATAACTTGTAATCTCCTCATTCACACTTCTTCTCTTTTCCTCCTTCTTGTAAATTAAAACCAGACAGGACTAGGACCATTCGTTAATCTATTAAACCAATCCACAGTTTCATATACAAAGCAGGGTACAAGTCAGCTCTTTTTTCCCTACTTCCTAACTTAGCTCATCATTCATAATCCACAGTGAAACCCTCCACCACTTCAAATACTCTCTGTAAAACTCTGTGAGGGGCTGGGCTTCATATCACATGAGAGAAATGTTTTGGATAAAAACTATTTTTTTTTTTTCTTTCTCTAATCAGACCACTTCAGTTATCTGGTACCTCAGTCTCCATAAGAGGACAGGAAAAAATGACCAGGAGAAGGGAACAGCAAGATGCTGACAGAAACATATACTGTGTAAATCAAAGCACAGAAGCTGCCCTAGTTATGCAAGCAATCACCCAGTTCCCTCAGGCATCCAGACCCCTGGATCTTAGCCACCCCTCAGGCTATCAATCATTAAATGTGGAGCCTTCCTACCCAACTATACTTTCCAAGGCAACAGAGAGGCTAGGGGGAAGAAAATAAAAAAACCACACACCGACAAAAATCTTTAAAAGAAAACTCTACAAGGAGAGGAGGAAAAAAAATTGGAAGAGATTATTATTTTTCCAGCCATATCCCTGACTTCTTTTTGAACAAAGAAGAGAGGGTGGCTGGCTGCACAGTGCCAGCACAGGCCTGTGAACCCTGGGAATGACCACGTTGCCACAAAACCCTGTTGTGTGACACAAGCACACGATCTGAGCCAGCTGCTGTTACTGGAGGTGAGGTGAAGGAGTTTCAAGGCTGAACTCTTCCAAAATCCACCTGTCCTCTGAAGGAGTTAATATTTAAGACCTGATTTCAAGGTGTGGAGCAACCCTGGCTTCTCATTCAGTCAGTGGGAGTGGTGGATGCTCAGGAACAGGCAGGAGTTCATCATCTGTGAGGATGAAGTCTTAATACTACAAGGAACTGCTGCGCTGGATTTCATTTCTGTGTGCCTTCAGATTGTAAGGCTGTTGAGCAAGAAAATGCCCTTTTTCCAATATAAACCCCATCCGTAAATCATATTAACAGGCCTTACATATTGGGTTTTTATTCAGTGAGGTTTTTTTTACTGCACAGATATTACGACATTGTTTAAAGGTGTGAATTAATTGTTTACAGTAATTAAATTTAATGATTCCTACAAACTGCTAGTCGCAGTCAACAATTTACAAACATTTTACAAACAACAATTTACAAACATATTCGGATATTAAGATCTCCCAGACTTGGTATTTTTAGCCCAAAGTTCCGGCCCTTACCTGTAATAATCTTAACTCGAGCAGGGCTGGATTAAAGTGCATTAACATCTCCTGCCAAAAATGCCAGCATATGGGATTATGGGATTATGTATTGGCCTAACTTCTAATTAAAGAAATTAAGTCACTTGTGGTTACTTACAATACAGAGCCAAAACTGCAGAGCATATACAGGCTAAATGAAATAAAATAAAATAAAATAAAAAATTAAAAAATCATTGTTTGGGTGGACAGGCTCCGTGGGACGCTGGGGCAGGGTTGTGGGCACCTACAGCCGGGCACCTCCAAAGCCCGCGTGGAAGGGCAGGCGCTCGCCACATGTGCCCGTGTGCATGAGCAGAAGGGAAGGGCTCCCGGGCCAGCGCCTCTTCCTGCAGCCGTTCTGAGCGTGCGGGGCACGGCCGGGCGCCGCTCTGCGCACGGACACAGAGCTGTTCCCGACCCAGCCACTCGGCACCGGGCCGGCCCGTGAGCGGAGCGAAACCCGCGGCACGGCATGGACAAGCCCCTAACCGTGGGGAAGGGAATAAGGAACGAAGCAATGACATCCCGGCTCCCGAAAATCCCGGCGGTGAGTCACGGCGGGCGGGGAGCTGGCGGGGCTGCCCGGCGGCGGCGCCCCCTGGCGGCGGCGGCGCGGCGGGGCGGCGGCGGTTGTCACACGCCGGAAAGTCCCTGCGCCGCTGCCGGTGGAAATCCCCGGTGGGGGTTTTTCTGTTGTGTTTTCAATCTCTCTCTCTTCAATTTTTTTTTTTTTTTTTTTTT
>VZTX01024483.1:224599-255833 GCA_013400915.1 Pardalotus punctatus
GGGCCGGGGCTCGCACGGCGGCACAGCGGGCGCGGTCGGCCCCCGGGAAATCCGCCTCGCAGCTTCGGGCTCCTTCTCCTGGGAGGCTGGCGGGCCGTGTTGTGGCCTTTCCACCCTGCATACCCAGCTTTCAGTAGAGCAGTAGGTCAGGGATCTGAGAACACGGAACACTTACTGTGTGTAAAGCAGTCCAGGGGGATTTAAAAGAGGCTCGGTCCTCAACTTCTGATTCGGTGAAGAGTAGTATTGTGTTTTGGTTTGTACCGAGCGAAGACCCAGGCAGAGAAATCCGTGGGGGATGAAGAGGTATTAAGTAGGTTTATTTTAGAAGTTTTAGCACTTTACAGAGGAGTTTGTTAATTAGTTTTGCAGATAGAGGACAGAAAATTAAAATAACTTTATGAAACAGATCCCAAAACAGTATTCAGCTTTCCCGAGCCCAGCATCCTCAGTACTACACGTTTGGAAAGGATGTTCTCTCTTATTATTGTTTACAGCTGTTTCTTTCTGGGAATTCCTAGTCATTACTTGTCAGAAGGCTAAAGTAGCACAGCACACAACAAAGCACAGTAGACCATAAACTAATGTAACTGTAGCTCAGTTTTCTAACTCTTAAATCTGCATCTTAGATGACTATTGATTGTGTTTGTTTCATCGCATTGATTTTGAAAATAAGTGTTGCTTGGCTTTTGCCTTGATTAACATTTATGACCGTAAGTAGCACAAGCAGTAATTTCGATGTGTGGGGGGGAAAATATGCCTGTAGAACACATTATCGGATAACTTAGTTTCAGTGAGTGCTTCTGTAAACTCAGTACTTTTTGTTACTTAAAGCTGGAAATAACCATTTCAAGGGTCCCTGCCGGTAGTGCTTAGTCATGTGATTAGTCTTTATTCGTGTAAAAAAATCCCGACTCAGTGGTTCTACTAACATAAGTAAGGAATTCAGTATTTTCGTCATCTCAGAGTGAGGTAGAGCTGCGGTTATCATACAGATTAGTAAGGGATTGTTTATATTTCCTTTTTAGAATTATTCATACATTTAAATACAGGATGACATAAATAGCATGTGTAAAACTATATTGGTGAGCAGACTGAATGAGAAAATATGTTATATCCATTTTAAGGCTGTATGCTTGTGGGAGAATGATAACGATATGCCATCGTTATTACTTAAAGGAAAGCTTTCCCATAAAGTTGCAAGGTGGGACAGCTCTGAGCACCGTCCCTAGTGCTCTTAGGGGGTGTGAATGATATTGCCCTAAAGGAGGACTTTGTAGCATTGCCTGTTTCATCTGCCTTTGTTTAGGTCTTGTCAGGATGTCCACTGTATCTGTCCATCATCTGGTTCTCAGAGGGGTTATAGAGGTCAGCTCTTGGCACCAGGAGTTTGAGGTCCCCTCTTACCCTGAGAAGGTGTTTTCCAAAGCTTTAGCTGGGCATTTGGAGGTTGATGTTGCCAATGGAAATGTCTGAGTGAATGAGAGAGCAACTGTTTCCCTGTGGGGAAACAAGAGGGGTGTGTGCAAGAGGGGTCTTCTGCCTCCATAGACCTGGGAATGCCTTACCAGTCAGTCTGTCAGACTGGAGTTCTTCCTCTTTCTGGCCATCCTGATTTCCATCTCCATGAGGAAACTTCTTAATAGTTGTATAAACAATTTTTAGTTGCTTCTTGTCTCCCTGTACTTGATGTCCAGAGATTGATACACACAAGTGTGGCTTGGTACTTGTCCCTAGGTTCATAATCACAGCAGTGGGTTTTCCTAACGTGTCTAGCTGTATTCTAAATATGTTAGGCATGCATACTTTTATTTGTCTTGTTACAAATTTTGCTTTGTTTTTAAACAAAGCAAGAATGTATGTGGACAGCATGGAGAGTCTCTCCATGTAAAAACAGGTTATTGTTGTTGTTGTTGTTGTTGTTCTTACTGTAGTGCAGGGGAGTTTTGAGGGATGTGGTCCCCATGTTTGGCTCTAACTAGCCACAAAGTTAGTGTCCTCTGAAAAAATATTTCATAGAGTGTAGACAGTTTGAGATTATGGGTTTCTTTTTTTTATGTTCTTCCTGCTGTACCCCAAGAGGCCAGAGTTGCTGAAGAAAGGAATGCAGGGCAGTAAACATTACATGTCCTACTGTGGAAAAATATTGGGGATTTTGAGCCAAATGGAAATGCTTTTTCAGCTCTGTTGACTTACCACTGAGTAATAGTGGCACTGCAGTCTGCACCCCCACACAAGCACCTCTGTGCAGTAGCTCTACCACTCACAAAATATAAAGAGCCTCAAGAAAAGTAACATAGGTCTGTCCTTGAGTGACAAATTTCTCATCTATCATATCTGTAAGTATGGAACCAATACTAGCTCAGCTTGAAATTCTCTGGGCTCTTTCTGTACTTTACTGACCATCACTTCTCAGAATATATGGGCTATGGAAATATGAAATGGTCATTATCTGCTTTTTTGGGCACGTTATCAAAATGAGCTTGAAATGTGCTGAAATTCAGCAAGTGGATGTGGGATTACACTGTGTAGCTGAGAATTAGCTTATCAATTAGTTAAGGTTCCAGGATAATTTTCCCTTCCCGTGATCTTGCCTCCTCTTCTCCTTACTTTGATTTAAATGTGTTTTTTTTGAATGATGATGCAATTTCCTTAGTTATGAATAAATCCTCTTTAGTATCACACTAAATTATATCAGTAAATGAGTGGGATAAACTGGTCAGTATCTATATGTGAGTAATGCAGAATAGGCAGTGAATATGAGCTTTTAAAAACATCATCTATGAAAGGCTCAGTTGGACTGCATCCACTCTGAGCTTGTTTTAGGCAAAACTGCATCCAGAATCCCACCCCTGAAAGTTTCTTCTCAGTCTCTGCAGAAGTAATAGCACTGTGGTAGAAGGACCCTGACATGCCAATAAAAGGATCCTTTTCATTTCAGATGTCTTCCAGAAACATGGCTGGCCAACACATCCTTCCTCAAGCTTTGTATCAGAGCAATATGCTGAAGGCTATGAAGATTAGAGAGAGGACACCTGAGGATCTGGTCAGACCTCCCAGTGGAATAATTCACCACTTCAGGACTATGCACAGATACACCATAGAAATGTTCAGAATGTGCCAGTTTTGTCCTCAGTTTCGGGAAACACTTCAGAGGTCCCTGACTGACCAGGCTACCCAGACTTCACTGGAGCGCCAGAGGAAGCTCAACTGGTGCAGGGAAGTTCGGAGACTTGTTCCCTTGAAGACTAATGGTAAGTTATGAGCAGGTCTTTGCACTTGCAGTAAAACGGGTCATATGAGTGTAGCATCTTTATTAATAGCATCTGAGTTCACATTACTGAAACAGAAGCACATGGCTTTAAAAATGTGCTGCCTTTTAATCTCAGTTTTGTAAATTAAAATTGTTTCCACATGATGTACTGTACTGAGGCTGTAGCAGACCCCTGCCCATACCACAGTGTTGTGAATACTGTGGAAATTTCACAGATATTTTCATAATGTCAGTAACCTGTGGCACTTCAGAGTCAAAAACAAGGCGGGAAAACTTGATTTGGAGCCCATCACCTTCCCATGAATCTGACTGCTGTGTGTCGGCTGCCTCATCGGAAGTGCCAAGCTTCCTTTAATGCCAGGCAAGAGGAGACTTCAGATGTTTTGAGTGACAGGGATGCATTCCCATGTATATTTAGCAGAAGCTAATATCCTTCCCATAAGCCCGGCTGTTGTAGCTGGCAGACAAGGTTTGCTGGCTGATCCAGCTTTAACAACAGTGACAGTAGTAGCACTCAGAACATGGAGCCTCTGGGAACCTGATACTGCTGTCCTGGGGTCAGTGCTCAGTGTCGCTGGGGCTGCTCCCTCATCCTCAGCTACCTGCTGGGGTTTGCCAGCTCTCGCCTTCCCTTAGGACCCACCAGTAACTCCCATGTGTGTGACTGATGCCCATCTCTGCAACACAAAGTTTGCAGTGCCCTTTTCTTTTAGCAGTCAGTGCTGGTTTCAGGACTTGGCTTTTGGGTTACTTTATGTGTGTATTGCATCAACTGCTACAAATGAAAAGGCACAGCAGTAGTGCCAAGATTTCCTAAACAGGTTGCATTTGTCCACAGTCTTGATCAGGAAACCTTGGCACATGACTGTAAGAGTCACTGGGTATTTCGCACTCAGTGGAGGAAAGATTCAGTAATGGCTATGACTTACGGTCATGCAGCTGCAAACTTGGACTCAGGATTCCTTACAGCACAGGTTGCCCCTAACTAGGAAGAATAGACTGGGATAGTGAGGACTTGAAGAAGATGGAAAATACAAATTCTTTGCTCAGTTATAGAAACACTGGGTGTGGTAGATCTGTGCCTTGTTAAAGTCCATGTTGTATTCTGTGGTTGCTTCTTTTCATATCTGCTTATATACACATTGCCCTTATCTTCCTAGTCCACATTGTTCCCTTTCCAAGTTCTGCCATATTGTGCACAGCTATGTTGTACAGAAGCCATAAAAATAGACCCACTGTGTAGACGTCACTGCCCCAACCTAAAGCCTGGTCCTGATGTGCGTGTCTATGACTGTTGCAGGGGCATTGACCTTCTGGTGGGCTTTTGTGGTCTGCCTCTGCACTGGTGTAAAATTCTGAATACTGTAATTAAGGTTGTACACAGAAGTCACAGAATCTTGAGCTTTGGAAGGACCAGAGTTGCAGCTAGGGCAGGCAGTGCTTTGCAGGTACTGGGAAGGCAACATCACTCCAAGTGTTGCATCAGCAAAACTTCACTCTGACAGATTTCCTAGGAAAATGGACAATGTGCACAACTTTTGCCCATGACAAAGAGTGACAGTTTTAGAATCCCCCATCTCCTGTTAATACGAGTCCTGCAAGGGTTAATGCTGCCTGGACAGACCATTGTTGGTGACCACATTATATTCAGTAACGCTGACCTCTTGCTTTGTCTCATGACCATCGGCCAGTCTTACAGGTGGGAGCAGTGTTGACCCAGATCCCACCCATGAGCAGGTGTACCAGTATATGATATGCTGAAATATTAGGGCAGGTCGAGGGAAGGCAAAGCAAGGACTCATTTTGCGGTCTCCCCATACACTGTGCAGATGAAGAACTTGGCTTCAGTTCAGTGCTTCAGGGTTATTAAATGCATGAGTAGAAGGAGTGGCTTTGGAGACCTGTGTAGTTGCATTGAAGGACCTTTGCAGGAGAAAGAAGGTAGACTGGACAGTAGGAGAGGATCTCTGAAAAAAGTGCAGAAACCTGGAGAAGGCCTGTATTATCCCAGAAAGTAACTTTTTTTTTTCTCCCATGTGGCATGAAAAATATTTTTTAAAGCATTTAGCTGCTTACCTCATAGATGTGGGAGGAATATGTTAGTTCTTTCAGTCAACAATGGGGCTTTTTTCAGAAAATTCTGGGGTTTTTTCTGATTAAGGTTGTAGTTGTTGAAAACAGAGAAAGTATCTCCTACAGGATCTTTTGATGTATATTTCACCTAATATGTTTGTGAATCTGTGGAGCGGTGGGGTTTTCTTAATTAAAAAAAGCTATTTTGAATCACCACGTATTTCTTTGCAGACATCTGAATGGAGGATAGAAGGAAAGCGGTAGGAGGTATAAAAATCGAAACTGTTTGGGTTTTTTCTTTTTTTTTTTTTCTTTTTTTTTTTTTAATTTAAAAATTCCAGCATCTATTGGCTGTAGAGATTTCACTTGTATAATGAATTGGCATTCATTCCAGCTCACCCAGCCACACCCCCTGGGAAAGTCCGAGGGAGGCTTTGCTGCAACCCTGCAGAACAAAAAGTACAACTGTTGCTCAATTACTAGTCAAACCGTGTAGGGGAATTCCAAGTGCTGTGTAAGGAATTTTGGGCAGTGCTTCTCTAATAAAGAACCGAAAGTGAGCTCTCAGAGAGAGAAAAAATTTAATCTTATCTTTGTTCTAGATTTTGCGAAGGGAAAATTTTAATGGGATTAATATGTCATCTTTCTTGGTCAGAAGGAAACCCAGTCAGTTTTCTGTCTTCGTTGTTCCCTGATTTTTGAGCTCAAGCAAGCAGCCTGTAGACTTGAAGTAAAGCTTTGTAAGACACCATTCAGAAACTAGAAGGCAGTTGCAGGAACCTGATATGCATCAATCCCATAACAGTTTATGAAGTATTGAGTAGATTTCAAATTATATTCTATTCAGCAGCTGGAGTCTGTTGTAGACTTTTCTCTGCAATTTCAAAGAATAAGTAGCAAAAGCGTTCACAAATGGTGTAATTGAACTCATAATGTGTGTGGCAAATTTGGTTTAGTTCTTTTGTGGGAATTCTTTGGGTGGCTTTGTTGTTTTGGTTTTTTTTTTTCACATGAGAAAAATCTAGTTGCTTTACCAGGGTTGATGTCTTCTATTCCAAGAAAATTGCTGTGGTTTCTTAGCATCAGCTGAATCTGTTCACCACTGTAGTAAATATCAGATCTAGTTTTGCATCTGAGGATATGACAGTAATGATTCTTGCTGTCTCCCTTTCAGGGGAGACATCCCCCTTTGAAGAAGGGGGATGAGATAGAATTTGGCTATCTCTAAATCTGGCTAGAGATAGAATTTGGAACCCAGCCACAGGCATATTTTGTCACACCTTTTAATAATTTAGTTATCTCCTCTGATTCTCAGTTTCCCCTCTGAAATTGCAGAACATCGCTTTCCTTCCTACCTGTAAAGAGGACTTTTTCAGTGCAAGGAGATTGTCTAAATGAAAATCAAATCATTGTATTTAATTTATTTAGTTCTAATTTTGTGTTTTGAAAAACAGCCCTCTAAGTAATATATGTAACAACCTAACACACTGTCATTTCTGAGAGGAAGGCAAAAGGTGCTCCTGTGATTGCTTTACATAAATCACCTGCCCTTCCCTTTCTGTCTCTTTTTTAAATTACAATTCCTCCATTAAGCACAGCCAAGTGCCAAGCAGTTCTCATCAGGGGTTGTGAGGCTTGGTGTTACTACAATATTTTCTTAGTGTTTTCCATTATCTCAACCCTGTGCCATTGGGTGTATATTTGTATAAATATCAATGAGGAAGATTCACTTCTTCTTTTGTAATTTTAAGATGACTTTGTTGTGTTTAAAAAACAATTTCAACTGTGTTTGTCATTTGTAGTTGACTCCAAAACTTAGTTTGTGATACCAGTCAAAGTTAAGTAAGATAGGTAAGGGGCATTACTGAATGAAAGCCTAACTGTGACTGGTACAGGGACAAAACTGGCAGGGAGGAGACTTTTTCCATCTCTGAACAGAGACCATACCTCTGGTCTCCTTCATGCAGCCCTTCTGTCTGAGGCTTTAGAGAGAAGTGCATAGGGAGTATGCATATGTACAGTGTAATTGTACATCCCACCGGCTTATGGGGTTTTTTTAAGTAGCCATTTGAAAATAATGTGTTCTTTCTTTTTTTGCAGGTGATGGGAATTGCCTTATGCATGCTGCATCACAGTACATGTGGGGTATTGAAGACATTGACCTCGTCCTAAGAAAAACATTGTTTAATGCTCTCAGGGAGATTGACACACGGAACTTCAAGCTCCGCTGGCAGCGGGAGGCGGTTAAATCCCAGGAGTTTGTAGAAACGGGACTCCATTATGACACCCGGGTAAGGCAGCCTGAGGGAATGGTGCTGTTTTCTGAGTGCTCGCCAGCGTTGCCTTGCTGATTTCTGTTTGCTTTTTGGCTTCATGGATTCCGTCATTACTGGAGACCAGAAATAGTCTTCCTTTGGAGGAAATGGGGAAATGTGATTATTTGAGCATTGCTGTGCTGCAGCTGGTTCGTGACCTCCATGTCTTTGAACCACTGGTGACAGCTGTTTCTTTCCTCAGAACTGGGAGGAAGAGTGGGAATACCTCATTGAAATGACCTCCCCAGAAATATCTGGGGCTCGAAACAGGCTTCCCTATAATGCCCTGGAAGAAATCCACATCTTCATCCTTGCTAACATCCTCAGAAGGCCTGTCATTGTCCTTGCAGGTGAGTTGCCTTCCCAGTCATCCCACTGTGTTACTCTGTGCTGTGTTAGTAATCTTAGTCAAAACTTGTTGTTTTCAGGTAGATGCATTTCAGAACAGGGTGTTTCCAGCATTTATTCTAAAACACCCAGCATACATTTTCTCTTGACTGTAGCACATATTTATTTATTTGTGTTTTCCTTTTCTTCTTTATGCAGATAAAGTGGTTAGAAGTTTAGAGTCAGGCTCCAGTTTTGCTCCTCTGAATGTTGGTGGTGTTTATTTGCCTCTCCTGTGGCCAGCTGAAGAATGCTACAGATACCCAATTGTGCTTGGCTATGACAACATGCATTTCACACCACTGGTGACTTTGAAGGACAGCGGGCCAGGTATTTTTGAAGTACCTTGTTTGGTATTTAATGTTCCTTCTTCAAAGCCATTGCACTAATAAAACATTTAAAACATGATCTGGTTTAGATTTGAATTTTTAAAGTTAAATACATGTAAAAGATTCCTTTGAAATATGTTCTTAAAATGTGAGCAGAAACAGCTTTGTCTGTGACTCTGAATAGAAACTAAAGGTTAACTTCAAGATATTGGTTGAAAATAGAGCCCAACTCACCTGCTTGCAGGCTGGAATTAGTCAAAGGGTGGCCTCTGCTTTATCATGTTCTGGCCTCCTTTCCACACCACATCATAAAAGAAGCTTTGAAAGATGCAGTCTCACAGCAGGGTACCACTGCCTGGCAGGAATAATGAAATATATGCTTTACCACTTTAAAACATCTCTTTTGAGTGGATAGCAGTTCTCTAGGTTCAGGTTACAGCATCATCCCAGGGAAAGGCATAACAAAGATCTACGGTGCTGCTCACATGGAGAAGATAGTTGATATGGGGACATTAAATCTACTGTGGAATGGGGCTAGGTTTGTGATGTAGGTGTGTCTGCAACCTCCCCCAGTGGTACCATATAGAAGCTGATTGCTCTGGCCAGCTCTTGTCCTCTCTCTCAAAAATTTAGTAGTGATATTTTGATGTGTTGCATTTTATGGTTACTCCTAACTGGTGTTGTGTGTGTGTGTGTATAAGTATATATATATGTATATATGTTAATTCATCTTGTTTCCCCACAGAAATCCGGGCTGTCCCTCTGGTCACCAGTGAACAAGGTAGATTTGATGATTTGAGTGTGCACTTTCTGACAGATGCAGAAGAGAGGGAGAAAGAGCAGCTGCTAAAAGACTACTTGATAGTGATAGAAATTCCAGTGCAAGGCTGGGATCATGGTACAACTCATCTAATTAATGCTGCAAAGTGAGTGTCATTCCTGTTTCTTCAAAGTTATCTTGTTTACAGAGGTGGGAGAAACTGGGCAGCCCAGTGTGTTCCTTTGGTCTTTCCTTCCTTCCTAGGCAGCCCATGTGTTTACTCCTGAAATATGAAACATTGGCATTTCTATTGACATGTTTTGAAATAGTACAAGCTGAAGCCAGTCAGAAATTTAAAGGCAAAAATGAGTTCAGACTTAGCAAACTGAAACTAGCATTTTAGAAGAAAAAATCCATTTGATCAATTTCTCTGATTTTGGGTTACATAAGAGGATGCCTACTTTGTGTAAGGGCGCATTGCATACTGGGCAGTTAGCATAATTTTGGCTGCCCCAGGGAAACCACTTGGCAGCATGTTCTCAGCACAGATGCCTCGACACCCTGGGCTGTTCCGTGTGTGGCAGTAGGCAGGAAGCTGTCGCCAGTGGAGGAACCGGCATCTGTCCTCATCCCCCTGATGGTTGAGCATCAGTAACATGCAGGGAGCAGCTGGCAACACCCATCAGCTTCCCATATTTAGTGGGCACTGGCAGTGATGTCCAGCAAGTCCCCTCACAAGTGTGGGTGGGAAGTAACTCCCTGTATCCTCTGTCTTTGCTTCTACTATCACACGGAAATGTATCTTTATGCTGTTGGCTTTGTTTAGGGGCCTTGAAAATGGAAGTCCTTCTACCCAAAGGATATATGCACGTATAAAGGGTAGCACCTGAGCTTCCCTGGTCCCACTGCCTAGATGTGTTGTGGAGTATTACCAGAAGTGTTAGCTCCTCATCCTACCAGCTGTGGCCTGGTGAAGCTCCAGTGTAGGGTTTTCCATGCAGTTGGAGGCAGAATAGGGATGGTGTGATGGATGCTCGCATTGCACACACCATACTGAAACCCCACAGTTTGTTTGAAGAATTCTGCTGGTAGATACAGACCCAAGAGGGCAGAACCTGCCCACTGTAGGAAGGGCTTGTTCTTAGTGTGGGCTGGTGAAGAAGGGGTTCTTCTGCTGTAGCCTCTGCTCAGCTGGGCACTGGTCCTCAGAGAAATCCACCATTTGGGGGACTTTTCACTTCTGAGAGATTACCCATATTCTTTGTGCAAACAGGTCTTAGACAGAAAACCCTCACCTAGCAAATCCTTTTAAGAATACTGCTGTTTAGCATTGTGTCAGGTCATTCATTTCTTTGGATGTGAAAGTCTCTATCCCTGAATACCAGTTTTTAAAATTACTTCCATTTACAGCAACAGTATAACATCCCAGATCTTCTATCTGAGTAATATGGATGTGCATTAAATCTACATTTCCTTCCCACATTCCTTGTATTTGCCTCCACCCCCACCATCTACTCTTTTCAACCACTGATGCAATCTTCCTTTTTTGACTGTCAGGTTAGATGAAGGCAACCTACCCAAAGAAATAAACCTCGTGGAAGATTACTTTCAACTGGTACAGCATGAGTACAAGAAGTGGCAGGAGAATGCTGAACCTGCTAGAAGAGAGACATGTTCCAGGAACAGACAGGAGCTGTCACTTTCCCAGCTTTCCCTCTTACAGATGAAATGTGAAACACCAAATTGCCCTTTCTACATGTCTGTGAACACCCAGCCCTACTGCCATGAATGCTTTGAGCAGAGGTCCCAAGGAAACAAAGGAAGAAAGCAAACTTCCAAAGCAGCCCCTGACAAGCTGAAGGCAGCTGGGTCAGGCTCCTCCCGTGGGGATATTTGTGAACCTGGGGGATGGACATCTGAAGGGCCTGTAACAGAGCCTCGCTCTGCACCTCCGACTGCTCCGAGCCTTTTCCTGTACAGTGAAACCACAGCCATGAAGTGCAGGACCCCAGACTGCCCCTTTACACTGAACGTGCAGCACAATGGGCTGTGCGAGCGCTGCTACAACTCCAGACAGCTTGGTCCTTGCAACAACTTGGATGACCAGAGACACTTGGACTATGCCACATGCAAAACATGCCATCAGAAGGCCAAAAGGACTTTCAATGGCATATGCAGCACTTGCTTCAAAAGGTCTACAGAGCAGTCCCCAAGTGGCAGTCCCGCTTTCCTGCCCACATGCCACCAGAGATCAACATCGGACCCATCCCAGATCTCGCAGATCCTGCACCAGCACTCCTGCCACCAGGCTCCCAACAGCCATGGCAAAGAGCCCCTGCCACCAGCACTGCCTCCTGAGGAGAACAGGGGAGGCAACCTCTGTAGGAAACCTGGTTGCAAGTTTTTTGGGACACCACAAAATGAGGGCTTTTGCACGCTGTGTTTCTTTGAGTACAGGGAAAATCATGGTGAGTGGAGATGGAGTGAGCTTTTACACACTTTGGCTGCAGATTAGCTTCCTTGTACTGTGAAGCTCTGTGTGCACTGGGTGATAAAAGGGCAAGGGGTGATGAAAACAGTGAGGAGAAGGTGATTTTCTGTCTGTTATTATTCCATTGTCATGGTTTAACCCCAGCCAGTAACCAAGCCCCACACAGCCACTCACTCACCGTCCCACCTGGAGGACTTGGGAGAGAATCAGAAGGGTAAAAGCTTGAGAACTCATGGGTTGAGATTAAGAGTTTAATAGGAAAAGCAAAAACTGTGCACACAAGCAAAGCAAAGCAATTAATTCAGTGCTTGCCATGGGCAGGCAGGTGTTCAGGCTATGTCTCCTCCCTACCTCCCATGCACCCCCAGCCCCCTCGCCAGTGGGGCAGTACAAAAAGCAGAAAAGGCCTTGGCTCTGTGTGAGCCCTGCTCAGCAATAACAAAAACATCTCAATATTATCAACCCTGTGCTCAGCACAAATCCAAAAGACAGCTGCATACCAGCCACTGGGAAGAAAATTAACTCTACCTCAGCCAAAACCAGCATACCCATAAAGGGGCACATGGCAGCAGTATGGGAAATCTGTGAAATCTCTTGTAAAACTTCCTTTCAGCTTTGATGGAAGCAAAACTAACTCAAGAGGGGGTGGCCTTTGATACCTCCCCAGCATCCACTGCAATCATGGTTTGGTATGAATTTTCTTGACAGGTAGAGAAGTTGTAAAGGTCAGTGAGGGAAATGCTGTAAATGTATGGAAGGTACTGAAAACCAGTCATGTTAGCAAAGCATTTAAAAAGCTTTGAAGAATTTGAAGATCTATATCTGTTCTGGATGTAAAAGGTATAATGCTCTGCAGAACTGTTGTAGTTGTCTTGATAAAGAGAGCAGTAGAAGTTGACTAGATAATGTGCTTATATTTTGGAGTAACTTCAGAGTGTATTGTTATACTATACCTTTAAATCTTCCTTGGTAATGCCATGTGTGTGCATGCATGTGTGTTTAAAGACTGACCTTCAAAAAGGCAATAGTCCGTGAGTAAATCACAGCATGAAATCTTCATCTTTCATGCTACTGCCCTGTTTCACAGGTAAAGAGCCCTTAGGTATAGAGGGTGAAAGGCATATGTATGAAAGAATTATTATTTATCTCTTCATACTATTTTATTGCTGCTAAGTGTGTCAATATAAATACAGAAACATGGAATAGGTTGGGTTGGAGGGGACCTTTAAAGATCATTTAATTCAACCCCCTGCCATTGGCATGGACATCTTTCACAACACTGGGCTTTCCATGTGTGTTCAGATTAGGGAACTTCTGTGCCAGCTTGCAGTAGCTTATTTTCCGGCATTGCTCACAATGAAGTTTTTTTTTCCTTCTGATTGTGGAATATATAAGATTGCTTCATGAGACTAAAAAGTATAATGCACTTTTTCCTGTTAAGCTCTGTACCACTGTACTTCAGTTATCCGATGTGACTGAAATGGCGAAGGCTGAAAAGGGTGGGTCACAGATGACATGCTGAAGTCAAAGGTGAAATTCGTCTTGACTTCAGTGGGATCTAGGTTTCCCACTTAGGGCAAATTTTTCCCAAATCATCTGTTTCAGCAACTTCTGATATGAAAATCAAGCTGCATTAGCACCCTTATTTATGTAACATAAATAAAGATGTACAAAGTGGGGGGGGAGGGTCTCAGGATTGTCAAAACCTCATGTTTGAGGCTAGTAGGTTTTTCAAATTTATCTTCATTTTTAACCTGGGGTTTTTTTTGTAGTTGCTTTGGGTCATCAGATCTGTTGGGCACATTCAAACTCCTCCTGTTCATGCTTTGCATTACAGACAGTGTTTTGTTACGCCACCAGAGGAGATCTCAGAGGAAGTCTTCAGCAGCAGATCAGACAGGGAGCTCTGCTGCTGGCTTCCGTAACACCGTGTCCTGTCAGCGGCGCGACTGCGGCACCCTGGGCAGCACGATGCTCGAGGGATACTGTCAGAACTGCTTCATTATAGCCCAGAACCAGCGGTTCCAAGAAGCCAGAAGGACAGAAGAACAGCTGGTGAGACATCCAGAAGTAAGTGTGAACTTCTCAAAATCTTCCTCTTGTTTAGCGCTGCATGTTTTTCTCTTGTGTGAACAGCTTGGGATGCATACTAGAAAATCCTCAAATGACTGCATCCTAACTATCATGGAAAGGCAAGCATGGAGCATATCATGACTTTCTCCTGCAATTGAGCAGTACTCCTGAAAAGTAATTCTCAGTTTAGGGTTGTCATGGCCTTGCTCACTTTTACCTCAGCTGGGATTTTGCCAGCAATTTCAGTGGAAGCAATCGGACTAACAGCTGGGTTGTTTCACTAACTGGGGAGGGATTTTCATTCTTCCTCTTAGAGCTGTGCAACTGCATCAAGGGGTTTAGTTCACTTCAAGTTGTATTTTTGATTGAATCCATTACAGATTGTCTTTGTTCCAGATGGATTTTTTTAAAATTTAGTTAATTTTGCTCCTTTTAGAATTGAGGGTTGCCAAAGATTAAAAAACCCACATTTTTTCCTAAGAAATGACAGAAGTTGTGATTTTCTTAGGTAAAACTCAACTTTGGCTCTTGGTGTATTGCACTTTGTAGAAGTACCTGCAAACAACCCCCAAGTGGTTAACTATACAAATCACAAGCAGAGTTGAAAGTAAATGAAAAGCCATTTGTACTGCCAGCATAGTGACTGACAATGGGTTTTAATATTTTTCAAGAGAACAGGGCAGCACAGAGATGTGCAGCGAGCAGCATTGAGTACCCAGAAGAGACAGTGTGCTGTGGCTTCGTGTAGGAACAACCTGGCCTGCAGAAGTGATGACCTGTGCCCAGAGTGCCGGTGCCTCGCTCAACTCCCACTGCCGGCTACTGCCAGGGAGCCAGCAGCACAGGAGCCTCCCAAGCAACGCTGCCGAGCCCCTGCCTGTGATCACTATGGCAATGCCAAGTGCAATGGCTACTGCAATGAATGCTACCAGTTCAAACAGATCTATGGCTAGTGGGGAACAAAAAAGCAATACCTGCTGCTTCCTTCACTGAAATGGTGCTATGTCCAAAACACTTAACAGTCCTGGGAGTGGGAGGGCGGGGGGAAATATAAGCTGTCTGCTCAGATCATGTTTATTCCCAAGAATGGGAATAAATTTCTACTTCCTCTAAACACTGCATACAAGGACTGCTGAGAAGGTCACATTGCCTTCTGCACAGAGCTCTCATCCATGACTAAGCTTCTACAATGCCATATTTAAGTCTTGGACTTCCCAGGAGGAAGTGTGAAGCATTTGAATTCAAAGAACTTCCAGTTTTGCCTCTTTCTCAATACCTCCCCTTCCCCCAGGCAAGGAGCCATGTCTACTGTCGGAGGTGCAGGACCTTTCTGTGTTTGCATACGTCAGTCAGGGGCAAGTCCTTCCTGAATGGGATTACCCAGGACAGACTGATGCAGCTTCCAGTTGACATCTGAAGCAACTTCGTTTGCATTGCCTGTGTCTTTGCTGTTCTTACGGAGCTCGCCAGGGTTGGAGCTCCCACAGGCATTTAGGGTGATAACAGCAAGCGGTTCCGTGTTTGCAGAGCCCTCAGCAAACCACAGCCAGGAACAAGACCAGCACTGGTGTGCTCCTTTAACTTGCTTAACCTAACCAGCATTTAGATCCTTTCCCAAATCCCAAGACAGCTGGAAAGACAGAAGTTACAGAAGAAATGCATGTGATGGGAAAAATGTATCCTGCCATTTCCCACTTGTGTGGAAGGAATTACCTCCAACAGACAAGAAAACCCCCGAAAGCCTTTGTCTTCAGTTCTGAAACAAGAGTGACTCTTCTCTCTCTTGCATTGCAACTGTCAGGAGTATGTGTGTGCTGTTCATACCCTCCTTCCCCATTTCTGTCACACTTTTTGTCATCCATAATGTGATCCACGCAAACAGCTTGGAGGTTGGTAACAGAGTTCTTCAGGGTTGAGATTTTACTCCTGGAGTTTATGCATCCACTTCTCAATCTGCAATACCTTCTTTAGCAACCTCAGCTTTACCACTGTGCCTAGTACCTGCTTCTCTCTTCTCCTTTCACACCTTTTAAGTTTTCAGCATCTGTTCTGCTGCTATGATTTTGTTGGTGATAATTCTTCTAACTTGCTTCTCAAGTTTTGAATCTTTTCCTAGTTACTAAAAAACCAAGTTTTTTTAAAAGAAAAAAATTAAACAACTCATTACTTATTTCTGTTAACTTTTATATATGTTGTGAACCTTAATGTGAACATATGTTTTTATTAAAATATTTATATTATTTGAAACAATGCAATTTGAAATTTGCACAGCTAGGATTTTTTTACATGTATTTACTCTTGTGTTGAAAGTTACAAACTTAAATGTATAAGTGAAAAACTTTCTCTTGTATAAAGAAATAAATTATTGAAAGATTGAATTTGTTATTTTTATATCAGTGAGAGAGATCACAGCAGAGGATGGGACACCCTCTGAAGGAAGCATTCCTGTTCAGTACTACCGTTCAGCATGTCACTCCTTGGTGCTGATGATGTCGCCAAGTGCTTTGAAGAGGTGACAACTTCTGTAAGTGGGTGTTTTCTCAGGAAGAGCTCTTGGTTCTGTTGAAGGACCTGGGCATAAGGAGTTGGCTCCTGTGGATGCAGAGTATTTTCAGTCCCCGGAAGAATGGATGTGGGAGAATATGGATGGTGCAAGAGCAGGCTCCAAGGAAACTTAAGCTGCATTGACTTGACTTGGCTTTCTTTGTTCATCCATCTGTTGTTTCAGGAATTCCAGCGAGTGGTGCTTGAGTGCCACCCTGGGAGGTGGTGATGGCAGCACATGACCCCAACCTCCACCCAGCTATGTGTGCAGCCCTAAAGGCACAGGCCAGCCCTACCACGTTTGCTCTAAGGGAAGCCCTGGCATCAGAGTTGCTCAGTGGCTCATGGAGAGCAAATTGCCAACTGCTGCTTGAAAAAGTACATAAAAGCGGTGTTTTCTTCTCATCCCAAGCTCAGCCTAACCAAGCCTCACTTCCAGGGGATTTCTGCACTCTTAACTCCTGGCACTCAAGTGTTTCCGACCTCTGCCTAGACAGGCAATACTGTACACTGTTGTGGCTTTCAGGTGTTACTCATGACTTGAAAGAAAAAAATTAGTCAGGCCTGGAAACATCTTTCTGCAGTCGAGGACCCTTTCCTAAGAGAAACCTTTCAGCTCAGTTGCTCTGTCCTGGTTAACTCTTTAATCCATAGCCCAGCTCCCTCTGCACCCACAGAGCATACCTCTCAAAGTATAGAACCTCTGTCAGCTTGCTCCCCCCAGAGCAGAGCCTGCTGGACCTACGAACCCCATCTCTACAGCATATTCCTCTTCTACAAAATCTGACTCTGTTGACCACCACCCACCTTTCCTCTTCTTTACTCACGCAACTCATATGTCCCTGCGATTCATTGAACTTTGCACCAGACAGACAGCTCAGTGGTGAAAGAGCAGGCAAAAACTGGGAGGGATGTCTGCACCCAGGCAGCAGGAGATGGAGGCAGCTCATGACATCCAGTCCCAGCAGCCACCAGCCCCTGCTCACTGAAAAGACAGAACGTCCATCATGACACCCTCAGTGTGGGAGGCTGATTTACTCCATTTGCTGTTAATTGCAACTTCTGCAGAGAGGAAGGATTTCAGATCAAATGCCCCAGATCCCACTGATTTTTCTCTGCTGTTTTCTGGGTCCATTACTCATAACCCTTGTGTCACATGAGGTTGGTCTCATTCTGAAGCTCCCATGTAAATAACTGCCCAGCCTGTCTCTTGTGATTTGCTTGTGTGGGAACATTAAAGCTAGTAGGGCCTTTCTCTTTTTTTAAATACTCTGGTATTTCCCTTATGACCTTAGGGGATTTTGACCCTCTTGATGCTTTCTGCTCTTTGCCCAGACAACTTTTCAAGTTCATATATTTTTTCCTTCCTGTTCTGCAAGAGAGAACTTTTATTTGGAGTCTCCTTTTTTGTGACCACTTCACTTAGAAAAGAAGGCTCTTTTCTAAAACATGTATCTTTGATAGTCAGAGACTTTTTTTCGTAGCAGTAAAACAAAACTAGTAGAGAATCAGAATTGTTAAGATTGGGAAAAATCTCCAAGATCACAGAGTCCCACTGTTAACCTAACACTTCCATGTTCACCACTAAACTATGCCCCAGCTGCCACATTCACATCTTTTTTGAACACTTCCAAGGAGGGTAACTCAACCATTTTCCTGGGCAGATTGTTCCAGTGCCTGATAATCATTTCAGTAATGAGATTTTTCCTATTACCTCATCTAAACTGCCCTGGTACAATTTGAGGCCATTTCCTCTTGTTCTGTCACTTTCACCTGGGAGAAGAGACTGACTCTCACCTGGATACAACCTCCTTTCATGTAGTTGTAGTTGTAGACCGTGATAAGTTCTCTCCTGAACCTTCTCTTCTCCAGGCTAAGCAATCCCAATATGAAACAACTGGCTTAATGACTATTGTATTGTATTGGAATTCCTCGTAATATAGTGCAGGAAGACATGCTGTGCAGGTTGTGCTTACGTATCCATTTTATTAGGGAAGGCGTACCTTTAAATGAATATAAGATGATCTGAATATTATCTGTGTTTCTGGATTTCTCAGGGATATAGAATCTCAATTCATAGATAACTTACGATATAGAGAAGAAGAAAACACTTAATACATTTTCAGTGTAGAGAGTACATAGATTTATAAAAAATTATAAACTTGTCCTGCTCATCCATATCTGTGTTTAGGAGGCAATGGATATTTTACTGGCAGAGGGAATGAAGGACTTTTGGGGCTGAAGACAGTATTTAAGAGGATTCATGGAGACTTCCCTAGTGTTTAGATGCTGGATATGTGTTTCAGGTATAAATCTAAAACAAAAAAAAATCATGCTGAGCATAATTTTGTGAACATGAGTTTATCATGATGATATAATGCATGGTTTGTTCAGGTGAGAGCCGCAGGGGAGCAGTGGCTACATAATTTCATCCTACATACTTGAGTAGGAGACTATAGTGTAATATGTACATTGCCAAAACAGAAAACCACAACACAGAAAATATATAATCTCAGATCATATTAAACCTCCAAGATCCCTTAAAATCTAGAGTTAAAAGTATATCAGAGTGCTCCATTTCTCAGGTGCCCACAGTTGACACGCAGTGCAGCAAGCCTGTTGTTGATGGGAGCGGATTCAATGGACTAAACTACACTTGTACAGTCATTTGTGATCCTTTCTCCCACATCGGTGATAAATACTCATAGTGTCAACCCTTGCCTGGTTCAGAAGGGTTGTCCTAACTGCATAGTAAGAAAACAAGTGGCTTAATCACGCTTTCCTTGACCATCCATGGTTATTTTGGAGAAGACTGCCTCGAGCTCTCAGGGGGGTTATTCATCTAGCTGTTCAATGCAGTAGGACACACTTAGATGTCCCTCACAGCCCAGTCCTGCATTGATACAAATGTTATCACTTCTCAGGCTGTGGTCAAGTCAGATCAATGAGTCTGCCCAGGTTCCAGCAGCTGCCTGCAGCTGATGCCTGGTCAGAGCCATGGCTGTGTACCCTTTGCCTCCCAGGCAGCCCAGCACCCTTGCCAAGGGCTCTTGCAGCCCTTTCCCCACAAAAAACCGCTGTAGGACACCTGCTTAGCCCCATATGTTTACATCTCCATTTGTCAAGATGAATGTCAATTGAAAAAAAGCCTGTATGCATATATACATATATCTATACTAAAAAACCCCAGTGTACTGTCCATCAAAGAGAAATCTAAAATAAGAGCAGGCAATTTTGCTTGGGAGTTTTATGATGATTTCTTTTTGTACTAACCTTAATTTTCAAAAAATTCCCTGTGTAATATTGAAAGACAACCTACAGCATGCTATCCAGGCTGCCCCCTCCTCCAGCCTCACTAAAGTGAATGTTATGATGTTATGAACGCAAATTCTCCTCACTCCCACCACCCCTGATCTCTGACAGCAATGGTTCTTTTTATTATTGGTTTGGCTGGTTTTTTCCCCTCAATCTTTTTTTTTTTTTTTTTTTTTTGGTTAATATCTACTACACATATGTGGTATTGGGCAGGAATTCAGATTTCCCCTGGTGAATTAAATTACTGGGGAAGGGGGATCTTAGGTTTCATTCTCTGCTTGTGGCTCAATGTCAGGAGATTCATATGAGCTCATAGAAATGCACATCACGAGGTAGTCCAGTTCCCAGCCAATACTGTTTTTTAAAAGAGCCACTACTGGGTGTCATGTCATGTCATAAAAAAGAGTCAAAATCCCTTCCCTTTACAATGTAAAGCAAAATGAGTGAGCTAGGGATCTGCTATGAGGAACACAAGTCTGTGTGGTGCTTTGTGCTTTCAAAACAATACTTTTCCTACTGACCTCTGTCAGATATGCTGCTGAGCACCATGCGGCAGAATTTGGTCATGGCATGAAGTATGGCATAGCATGAGATTATCTGGTCAGAAATCCCACTTGCTAACATTATTTTTTGTGGGAAATTTCAGGAAATTTCATTTCCTGATGCCTGACAGTCGTGACAGAAGAATGTAAACTGCAGTGATGCTGGATAAACATATTTCTTCAAACTCCAGTAACATTTCTATTAATGTAAATCTGTAATAATTCAATTTGCTTCTGCAACTTTACTCCAGGTATTCTGTTGGGATTTGTCCAGCTATCATATAAAAATAGTCTGTTACCTTCTTTTATATGTTCTGGAGTGAGAAGTTGCTCTCCCACTTGCTCCCACCTTCACGATGTGGAGGAGAATCAGAAAAAAAAGTAAATCTCATGGGTTGAGAAAAGAACAGTTTAATAACTGAAACAAAGTAAAATATATTACTAGTACTACTACCAACAACAACAAAATAGTAATAATAATAGTAATTAAAAGGAGAAAGAGAGGAATAAAACTTGAGAAAAATAAGTGATGCACAATACAATTCCTCAGCACTGTCCAATGTTCAGCCAGTCCCTGAGCAGTGAGATATTCTGTAGAATAAATAGGATGGGAATTTGGTCAGAAAAAATAGTCTCATATTTCCTTTTATACATTCTGGAGTGAAAAGGTGCACCTGACATTTCTGCTGTTGTTATCCTCATGCCACAAAGGCATGCCTACCTAAGCAAACCTCATTGTTAAAGGCATTGCATTTAAATAGATGCATGTCTTGGTTGTTCCCTACAGTTTAATGGGAATTAGGTGCCTTAGCCTTTGCTGTGGTCCTTGATGCGCAGCTACTTCAAAGGCAAGAAAAGTAGCCAAACTGATACTTCAGCATGATAGATTATAGCTTATTTATCCTGTAACTTATTACTTGCAGTGGGGACAAAGCTCGTTTTTACTGGTGGGAAGAGATCACTTTATTTTTTATTTATGTATTATTAAGGTGCAGCCTAAAAGAGAAGGATGATATTGCATGGCTTTTTCACAACCATATGCATGCCTACATTTGCCTAAAAGAAAAGTCATCATTTTCAGAGACTTTTTATAAAAAGGGAAGTTCAGGCAGTTTTGATAGAACAATAAATTATAACCCCTGGAAGAGCTCTTTTCTTTGAAGGCTGGTGCCAGGTCAGGTGCTTGGACGCAGGAAAGTCTCTGGTGCTTGCCGGCACTCCTGTGCAGTTGAGTCATATCAGAACTGTGCACCATTAAAGTTCAAAATGCATTACTCACCCCAAACATGTAGCTCAAACCTAAGTCTACATAAATGTCAAATTTAATGTATTCATCACCAGAATTTCTTCCTCTTGCTTTTTCTTTTGCGCACTCTGCAGAGAGGATCTATTACAGCAGAATTTCTTGTCCCCAGGCTTTCATGATTTAATTTACCAACTTTTAGTTCAGACAGTTTGGTGTTGCATCAGACCTTTATCTTTGCTCATCTCCTTTGTACCAGCTTTCCACTCTGAGCTCTGGATGCACTGAGCCCTCCTCAAGAGTGGTAGGAGTTTTTCTGAGGATTTGGTTTGTTCATGTGCCTGCACTCTGTAAGTTGACTTCCATCCACAATGTTATCTCACTGCCACGTGTCTGTCCTCTGATCCAGGCTCACTCTCCCCTCCCAGAAAAGAAACCTTCCATCAGCTGGGATCAGGAACCATATGATCTTTAATGTGCAGAGCTTCATTGTATTTTCCACATCTGCACGTGCTAAATAGATGACACAACATTTCCAGCTTTAGCAAACTTCCCAAGGTACTTGTGATTTTATTGCCCAGCACAATGAGTTTTCTCCTTCACTGTTTTCCCACTGGTGTAGGTGCATCTTGGTTTGCTCCCACTGTTAAGCCAGCTCCCAAAGCATCACCTTCTTCTACTCCCTGAGGCTTTGGAGAAGGTGAGGGTCACAAATGCAGCTTCCTGAAAATTTCTAGCCCCTAAGGCTCCTCCTTTATGCTTGCCTTCTTTGTCTTGCAGATGGATTTATCTGTAGAAATACAGAAGTCCAGCCATGCTCTGCAAAGGGCTGACATTTCAAATTCCACAGTATTTATTCTTTTGAGTTAGCAGCACTTTCTATTTGTAAATAACTTCAAATTAAGCCCTCAACAAAGTCCAGCAGCAAACACAGTAGTTACGGGTAGGTTGTATCTCTTTTCTTCTTGTTGACAATGAAGTCTCAGTCTGTAATAATAACATCGTATTATAGCTGCCAGAGCTGTGTTTGTGCTGAATCTTTTATTGCTATGCTTCTTCTGTTATGTTTCAGGGTGTAACTAAATATTTTCAGTTCCAGAGAAAGTCTAGCCAAATCAAATTGTTTGTGATTTATTTTTCCTCAGTCAAAAAGCCATAAACTATTTAAAAATACTTGCTAATGCATAAAGATTGGCTAAATCTCTATTTTAATACTGCAATGATGAAAATATCATCAGCAGATAAAGTTAATCCAGAAAAGCCTATAATAATGGAAAATAATCACAGGACAACAGGACATCAGAGACATCATAAAGAGAAAATGATAACTTCATAGGCATGTGGAGCCAGTAAATGTTTAAAATCTCTTTGTTTAGAGCTGGGTGAAGCAGAGGCAAGTAGACACAAGAAAAAGTACAAATGAGTGCTTTATTCTGAAACTGAATTAGAACACTGAAGATAACATCAAGGACTGTGTGGAAATCCCCTGGATAAGCTTTGTAATTTTTTCCAGTGAATCTCAGGATATCAAGGGTAAGTGGATGACCACTGCTGGGGTAGGTTGTGTTTTGGTATTCCGCTTTTGCGGTGCAGATACACAGTGTGGAATTCATCTCTGTTGTCTCACCCTTCCTTGACTACAAGGAGTGTCCAGATGATCAAACCAAAAGCAGATGTTTACACTCTAAAGGTGACACGCTTGATGAGCTGAATCTCACAGCCCATTTCTAAGATGATGTTTCTTCTTGGAGAAAGTTGGAAAATTAGGGCAATATGCAGACTTCCTGACTAATCAGTTTGATGCTGGGCCACAGAGTGACCACAGGGTCACTCAAAACTTAAGGCAAGGAGTACTTCCTGAAATCAATGGATGTTAGGCATATGCCTTGCATTCCTGGGTAATGAGCCTCTCACTTCTTCCATTTATATATTTGTGTAGAAATAGCACTCACTTAGCCCTCCTTAGTAGTTATGAGGTTAAATTAATTGATGATTACAATATGCACTGACATTCTGAGGTGAAAGGTCCAATATGTAAATAACAGTAATTATTTATATCTGCATTGAGGAGATACTCACTGCACACTAACAATCCCATAATTTTGGCATCAACTGAGCCTCACTTTTTGAGACACTTTGATTTTTCTTAAGTTACTTTGTCTTGTTTTCTTTTAGGTACTCATGGGATATAGAGGAATCAAAATGAAACTTGCCCAAAGGGAGGATGTGAAACCACATGCATACCTCTGCACTGAAAAACATCTAAATAGTAATGAATTCATTACTATTGCTTCATTATAATTTCCTTGGTTATTTTAACAGTGTTCTAGAAATGTATTTGAATTCTCATAAAAATCCCAGTTCAGGGCCAGCATATTCTCAGTGTAGAAAATCAGAGCAAATGGAGATAGAACAGGGCTGTTTGGAATAAGCGTTAATGGCAAGACAGTTGGAGTTGTTGCCAAAATCAACATATCCTCCGTGTGCATTAATAATGCATTCAAGAAAATAGGATTTTCCTTTGTAGTTAATGGAATTGCATCGAAGATCTACCTGGCTCCATTGTCAGTTTCTTTTTCTGACAAAGCAAAAATCTGAAATTTTTGCAAACAACAAGGAAAAGTACTGAGTCACAATTTTCTGTACACCACTTGCAGCTGGCTGCAGATCAGTGTTTAGCTTCCTTGAATCATAACACAGTTGAGATGAACCAGGGAATTTGTATCCAGCTTACACAGTGATTAATGTTATAAATTGAGGCAAACAGATGACCAACTTGTTTACTCTGAGGTTTTCAAGGTTATCAGGGGAGATGAGAATAATCCACTGTGGGATGAACAAGGAAGTGAAGTGAGAAATTCATCTAGCTGGCTTTTATCTATTTCTGTATTGACTTACTGACATAACCAAGGGATAAACACCCTCTTTGTAGTGAAAAAATATTGATAATAAAGATAAAATTCTCATTTCAGTGAGAACTGAGAAAAACCAGTAAAAAGTTTTAGAATTACTGAATTCTAAGCATGGAAAAAAAAAATCTCAGCAATGAAAAGTATGAGGGCAAGAAACACCTTTTCTGCTAGCTTGCCAAGACATCCCTGAACTGCATCATTCCTTTTTACCCCTGTAAACTGTGAACTCATATTCAGCTATTTGCTCACTGGGCCCCCTATTCTCTTTGTTGTTCTCAGGATGTAATACTCCACTTTGTATTTTCCTGTATTAAAACACATTTGTTTCAGCAGGTCTAGTTTGCTAATCCATCCATTTGACACTGACTCCTCTTCTTCCTCCATATTTAGGTGTACCAGTTTCTTGTCATCTTTGGCTTTTACCAAAAAATATTAAGTAATGACTTAGTATTTTCTTCCTAGACACAGATGCAAACGTAGAATAAGATCAAATCTGGCACTGATCTCTGCAGAAAATAACTAGAGAAATCATGTGATAAAGATTTCTTAAATTTCTTATTGCCAACATATTAGTAATTATGCCAGGGCATCAGTTCTCAGTTTAATGGACATGGGCTTTTTTTTGCCAGCAAGAGTTGCTAGATTTTTTCTGTGCAAACATTCTACAATACCAAAACAAATACCTCATAAAAGTCTATGTATTTGCTTTTGTCAACCAGGCTAGTAATTGACATCAGCAAAGCACTCAATCAGGTGTATTAAAGAAAAATTGTTTTCTAATAATTAACATAGAACAACACTGGCTGGTTTCCTTCTTCGTCAAGCAGCTGTTTTACGACTTGTGGGTGTAAGTTGCATTCAAGAAGTGATGTTATTTATTTGTACCAAATATGAACAATAATTTCTATTGCATTATTATTTAAGGGAAATGTTAGATACAGAATCAAGATGTTTGCTGAACATTTCCTCCCTCTATGCTTAGAATTGTATTATCTCCAGAGGAGATAGTTACTACCACTGAGATTAATTGGATGATAAAAATCCCGTATTTCCTTTAGATTTCCCTCAGTGTGGGTGCAATTCAGACTTGGGAAGGTATACAAAATGTTCCCAAAGTCATCCTTGTACCAATGTTCATGTCCTGTTTTGATAAAGCAGAATTCTTTTGAAAAGGTCTAATCATTTTACGCAGTCCATCAACCTTCAGTTCTGAACTGCAAGAAATTTTGACTTCAGACAAAAATTGACCTAGGGAGATAACCTACAGTATAAAGGCTCTCCAGCATCATTAACATTTAGCAGCCCCAATGTACCTATCTAATCCACAAGAAAAATAAGGAAAAACAAACCCATGAAAAAGTTTATACTAGGTAAAATTTTTTACCTAGCTCTGTGGAAAAGGTGTAAACCATCCTATCTCTAGGCATTTGATGATAGACCTCAGGAGTTTCAATTCCTGTATGTGGGAGAGATATGATCATGCTGTAAACAAGTCAGATGTCAAAAGAACAAATGGGTGACACACAGGGTGCTGGGTTAGGGTTCAACCGTCAAGTTTTGGCATTATGTGGCAATGCAAAAAGTTCCCTCCTCCTACATGTCTGCACCATCCACACAGCCCTGCTGCTGTACTCTGGCTACTGAGCCGCTCCAGCACAGCTGAGGGAAGGACCTTTTGGTCCCTCAGTCTGGAAAATGTGATGATCTTTATTTTTAATTCTACACAATTGCTGTATTGTACAAGAGCTAAACAAACTGCAAACAAATTAAGTAGGAGAAAACAGTGTGATGTTAGTTTCCTCCATCAAGTTGCTGAAAATTTTCAAGAGCATTAAGAGCATTAATTAAAAAAAAAAAAGTAATTCATATATTTGTACTCGATTTAATAAGAACACAAGTAAAAGAACTTAGAAGTATATTTGCTACCAGAAGAAATAGTGACATGTAAGTGAGAATTAAATAGCTCTTGGATTAGCTTATATGCAGGAGGAAGAAAAGCTTATGAAGAAATTAGATATTTTTATTTTTCTAATGAAAAATGACAAATTTACACTAGACCAAACATCAGCCCCTATGCTATGGGGTGCTCCATGGCGACTAGAAGTCAGCATGACCACACCTACACTTGTCTACACTTGCTGAATCCTGAGGCAGATTGCTGGGTTCCCCTTCTCCAGCACCAAGCCTCTTTACAAGCCAGCTCAGCCCAGATTTGGGCTGTCTTCAAATGTCTTGAGTCCCATCAGCAGTCCTTGCTGGCAGGATCCCAGGCATCATGTGGCCACAGAGCAGATGAGATCTGTGGCAGCTCACCTGGACAGAGCATAGGATAGCCCATCCCTGGAGGAGAAATGAAAACCCCTTGTTCTACACTCTGGTCCCACTCAGTGGTGGGCTGGTGTTGGAGCTTGCTTTGGACATAATCCAGAAGAAGTTCAACACTAACTCAAGAGAAACATTCTTTTGGATTTCCCTGTTCCTCTCAGCTCCAAGGACTTTAGGTTGCAACTTGAAGGAATGAGAGAACCTCAGGAATATTTTTCTTCAATATATTAATGCCTGATAGGTCTGAAGAGGAATTTTTCCCTTTGGAGGATCTGTCTGGGCATGCTTCTACAAGGTGGTTTGCAAAGAGGGGATTTCCCATTTGTGACCACAGTAGATTATCATACTGCTTGTGTAAAAAGAGTTAGTTACCAAGAAGAACAGCACCTGTTGACCCTCAGGGGAGACTGCTGGGCAGAATCTGGGTGAACCAGCCAGGACTTCACACCATTGTCCAGAAGCTTGGGCAGTGTGGTGGTGCTGGCAGAGTGCAGCACAGATCTGTGCAGCTGACACCTGGCCACCTCACCTTTGGCAGGACTTCTATTTCCTTCCCCATCTCCATGCATTTTGTATGCCAGCAAACACCAGAACTGCCACTTTACCCTGAAGTCCCCATGGTTTTAAGCTGAGGCATTTCCTGGCAGGTCAGGGCATCCATCCCTGTCCAGCAATACCCTGGATTATCCCTGAGTGCAAGGGCCAGAGCACTCCCCTTGGGCTCAAAGCAATGTGAAATACTGGGAAAGTCAGCTCACTGAATCCTGTTTCCCCCCCAAGCTCAATGCATGTACCTTCCCCATACCACACAAATACAGCCCAGGGTCTTTAGAGTATATGGAAAAACCTCTTGAAACCTCTCTGTCTGCTGCTTCCATAAACACAGTCTGGGCAGAATCTCTTGGGGGTTTCTTTCAGGTTTTGTCACATTTTCTGGGAATTTTGAAAGCACAGGTCTCAGAAAGTCACCAAACAAGTATGCTTCCAGCATGGGAGGAAGGATCACCTCAGCAGTATTTCTGCTGCCCAACCCAGCCATTCACCCCTATCCAAAATGTGCAGTGAAGCGTGAGCTAGATCTGAGTTTCTAACCACTGACACCACCCCAGTCGCCCGCAAATATGCAACCTTTTTTGCCATTAAATTCTGGTTCATCCATTCATCTCTTTTCAGAAAGATTCTCTAGAGACCTGGAGACAGGAGTGTGGATGGACACATTTACACTGCACCAATTGCTTGGGGCAGACCAATGTGCAGAACTGTTCTGAGCCTTGCTCACAGAGAATGAACATGGGCATCTGTGCCCTAAATAATTCCAGGCTTTGAAATTTCAAGGGAACCATAATTAAAAATTTAAGAGACAACATTCTGTGTAAGTAATTTTTCCTGAAAAATTCTGTTCAGGGTGAAGAAAGAGAAAGCAGGCAATTTTGTTGCTTTGTTGCTTTTTGGAGTTTTTTTAATGTAGCTTATCATTGTAAAGCTTATCATTGTAAAGTTATCTCTATCAAAACAACATAAGCATTTTGCAATATCATTGTACATAATGTCAAAACCTTAACATTAAGTCCTCATCTAGCACAATACAACATTACTGAAAGGCTGGATAAGAGGACAAGGTATATTTGGATTGTACCTTGCTTTCCTCCATTACTAACACAAGTTACTTAACCAAAGAAACTGGTAACAGGAAAATGAAGTCTTGCTTACAACATTATTTATCTTGTCACCAGGACTAAGTTTATCACATAAAGATAATAACTGAAATTACAAAGCCATCTTCTCACTGAATAACAGTGAGAAACAGGAAAAGATAAGTCACACCACACCCAGAAACTTCTTTTGCAGGTGATTTTCTTCCAGCCTTCAAATACTCACTTTAGTCCTCCTACTTTTAGCTTAATCAAAGACCCTGGGAAAAACTCAGCTAAAAACCCTCACCCTTAAATACTCATCCAGACTGGACAAGTCTGCCTCCATGCTCATAGGCATCGCAGTGCATGGGTTTATCTCAGCAGACGATCTCCCCCTGTCCCACCTCCTCTGCCCCTCCAGGCATGAAGCAGTGGGCGGGATGCTGTTCCATCAGGCCACATCGAAGCTCCCCTGCTACTTCTGCTTGGACCCCCTCCAGACAAATATTAGTACAAAAGCATATTTTATTTCATTTGATCAATACCCACTTGAGTGTAATGAGGGATTGCTTCACCAGATGTTCCCTGCCTTTCCCCTAGGTATTAATTATGCATATTCCTCCCCACCTCTTCTCAGTAAGACACAAGGGAAAACAACCACTAGCCATGGCTTATCTGCACAGATTCCATGTGGTTTGTCATCACAAGATAGGGTTCAGTAGATCGTGCAGCTAATGTGCGAGACTAAGTGGTTAATTCTGAATTCTGCCATTTTGCTTTTCTTTTTGTCCACTGTTTAGGATTTCCATAGATGGATGTTTGAAAAACAAATTCTGCAAAATTTAGATGGTATCTCTCCCCCTTAAAACCCCTCTACTGAAAATCTAAGTTGGAAGTATATAATGGTTCATGCAACCTCTTCCTTTCTCATGTGAAAGCAGTTCTAGTGCCTCAGACACTTCATCTAGGCACTTTTCACATTTCTACATACCTTAGGTGGAAATACTCATACCTAAGTCTCAGTTATTCTTTATTTCAGTTCATGATGAGTTGTTTTAGACACACTTATCTCCAGCCACATCTCTCCAAGCAACATGAAAATATTATCATATTTTTTCAAAATGTCACAGGTACTTTCATACATTTCAAAAGTGATTGTGGCCAGAAGATGACAGATGGGAAGCAGGCCTTTGATTGGAGCAGCAGATCCTGCACCCTCATCTGATGTCCTCAAATGATGTCTTCAGTTCCCACCGCCCCAGTCTTCCAGGGGCTGGTGGACCTCCGCAGCTTTGCTGTGTGATTGTCTCCCACCTGCTCTGGCATCTCCACGTCTCCGTGTCGGTGCTTTCTAATGGCAGAGGCTGGGTGTGCTCAGAACACTGAGACAGCCCAGGCATCAGGGCAGTGCCCGAGGCTGGCACAGCTGCTGTCGTGCAGTGAGAGTTGTCACACTGACAGCTAAAATAAGTTTCCTAGTGGGCAGATTCTCCTTCCCAGTTCCTCTTTTAGCCTTTTTTTTTTTTTTTTTTTTTGGCCCCCCCCTGCCTGTTGGCCCAGCAGCTGGCCTGCCTGCCTGCTGCATTTCATCTTCTCCTCTGCAGACGAGCAATTTGCTTTGTGACCAGCCACTAGCCAGCTCTGTCCCAAATGACTGGCTTTCCAGCATACAATCCTTGCTGGCCCACCCCACGCTCCCCAGCCGCTCTGGGAAGCCCACAGCACTTCACAGTGGCTGCCTGTCTCTGCTACCTCTCAGTGCTTCTCTCCCTCTTTAAGGTGTGGCATCAAGAGGGAAAAAGCTTTTGCTTTTTTTCTAGGAGGTTATTTAAGGCTGCCTGTTGCATAATTAAGAAATGTTTCCACCAAGTGATTAGCAGCCTACCCAGCTGTGAGTATCTTTTATACACCCTGCATTTGGGAGCACACCCAATCTTTTGCTTTGTGCTGAGCCATTTGCACTTTTCCCCTGCAGTTCTTTTCAGTGGAAAGGGCTGAAGGCATGCTCATCTTCTGGGAAGAGCCATGGGAAGGTCCTAGGAACAGCTGGCCCCAGGCTACATCCATTCCCTCACCCCAACATGGGACAGACAGAAGGGTCTCCATATCAGCTGGAAAAGGCAGGGCTGGCTCTTACACTGTCCCACTGCACTGTGTTTCACAGAACATGATGTGAGTGTACAACTTCAACTTGCCTCTTGCTAGCCAGAACATCCAAGACTGCAGTCTCTCTGGCACAAGATGAGGTTTGATTTCTAGTCATAACAAGAACAGGGGACAATGCTACCTAATGGGCAATGAATAAAAGTAATTCTCTAGACCTCCAAGAGAAACAATCTACTTGTCTTTAATCCTCTACAGACATTTTCTATACCTACCTTTTCTGAGGCATCCCCTTGCCCAGAGGCATGCAGGTGCCCTCTCTCCCTCTTCACTCAGATGGTGCAGAGTACTTGCCCATGCCCCATAGAACCAGCAGCCCACACGTGTCCTTCGAGAGCTGCTGTGCTCTGCTTACATGGTCAAGGATAAATATGGCACAAGACCTTGGGAGAATAATTCCCTGAAGAGCTATTTCCTGACATTTAACTGTGCTTTTTCTTTTCTTTCTTTTTTTCTTTTTATCTTGAGAAGTAACATAGCTACTATTTGAAAATGTTTCCTCCCTCTTCAATGATTTTCTCCATATCCTTCCAGTTGTTATAGAGATTTAGAGACCACACCAATTGGTCTTAGTTTCCAATCGAGTAAATTTTATTGATTACAGCAAGTAAAGCAATAGGCACTACAGCGCTGGGCGACAGGGGGATCACCGTCCCGCCAACTTCCGCGCACTACCCGCTTCCGAGTCTTCTTTTATGGCGTTTTACTTCCTGCTTTGATAGTACTTCTGCGCATGCTCTGACCTTTGTTACTGGGCAGATGTGTTGCTGGGAGTCCTTGAGTAAGCGATGTGCTGCCGGGAGTCTTTACGTAAATTATGTGCCGCCAGAAATCCTTGAGTGAGCTATGTGCTG